>OX421496.1:187500-787500 GCA_949126835.1 Anisus vortex
CACGTGACGAGTGCATGAATGCAGTCATGTTATTGTGTGATTCACGTGACGAGTGCATGAATACAGTCATGTTATTGTGTGATTCACGTGACGAGTGCATGAATACAGTCATGTTATTGTGTGATTCACGTGACGAGTGCATGAATACAGTCATGTTATTGTGTGATTCACGTGACGAGTGCATGAATACAGTCATGTTATTGTGTGATTCACGTGACGAGTGCATGAATGCGGTCATGTTATTGTGTGATTCACGTGACGAGTACATGAATGCGGTCATGTTATTGTGTGATTCACGTGACGAGATCATGAATGCGGTCATGTTATTGTGTGATTCACGTGACGAGTGCATGAATGCAGTCATGTTATTGTGTGATTCACGTGACGAGTGCAAGAATGCGGTCATGTTATTGTGTGATTCACGTGACGAGTGCATGAATGCGGTCATGTTATTGTGTGATTCACGTGACGAGTGCATGAATACAGTCATGTTATTGTGTGATTCACGTGACGAGTGCATGAATGCAGTCATGTTATTGTGTGATTCACGTGACGAGTGCATGAATGCAGTCATGTTATTGTGTGATTCACGTGACGAGTGCATGAATACAGTCATGTTATTGTGTGATTCACGTGACGAGTGCATGAATACAGTCATGTTATTGTGTGATTCACGTGACGAGTGCATGAATGCGGTCATGTTATTGTGTGATTCACGTGACGAGTGCATGAATGCGGTCATGTTATTGTGTGATTCACGTGATGAGTGCATGAATGCGGTCATGTTATTGTGTGATTCACGTGACGAGTGCATGAATGCGGTCATGTTATTGTGTGATTCACGTAACGAGTGCATGAATACAGTCATGTTATTGTGTGATTCACGTGACGAGTGCATGAATACAGTCATGTTATTGTGTGATTCACGTGACGAGTGCATGAATGCAGTCATGTTATTGTGTGATTCACGTGACGAGTGCATGAATACAGTCATGTTATTGTGTGATTCACGTGACGAGTGCATGAATACAGTCATGTTATTGTGTGAATCACGTGACGAGTGCATGAATACAGTCATGTTATTGTGTGATTCACGTGACGGGTGCATGAATACAGTCATGTTATTGTGTGATTCACGTGACGAGTGCATGAATGCAGTCATGTTATTGTGTGATTCACGTGGCGAGTGCATGAATGCAGTCATGTTATTGTGTGATTCACGTGACGAGTGCATGAATACAGTCATGTTATTGTGTGATTCACGTGACGAGTGCATTAATGCAGTCATGTTATTGTGTGATTCACGTGACGAGTGCATGAATACAGTCATGTTATTGTGTGATTCACGTGACGAGTGCATGAATGCGGTCATGTTATTGTGTGATTCACGTGACGAGTGCATGAATGCGGTCATGTTATTGTGTGATTCACGTGACGAGTGCATGAATGCGGTCATGTTATTGTGTGATTCACGTGACGAGTGCATGAATGCGGTCATGTTATTGTGTGATTCACGTGACGAGTGCATGAATACAGTCATGTTATTGTGTGATTCACGTGACGAGTGCATGAATGCGGTCATGTTATTGTGTGATTCACGTGACGAGTGCATGAATACAGTCATGTTATTGTGTGATTCACGTGACGAGTGCATGAATGCGGTCATGTTATTGTGTGATTCACGTGACGAGTGCATGAATGCGGTCATGTTATTGTGTGATTCACGTGACGAGTGCATGAATACAGTCATGTTATTGTGTGATTCACGTGACGAGTGCACGAATGCAGTCATGTTATTGTGTGATTCACGTGACGAGTGCATGAATGCGGTCATGTTATTGTGTGAACGTAGCTAACATCTAGAGTCTTTGCCTGGAGATGTTCTTCGCTGCTTAACGAGCTTAAATATTTTTTCAAAAGGATAGTTCGTTAGTTAATTATTTAGTTAGTTACTTAGTTGAACAGTTAGTTGCTAAATTATTGTCTTTATTAAACACTTTGTTACTTGGCCTTCGTATTAACTTACTTAATTGATAACCTACATTGTTACTTAGGGGCCGTCCATAAATTACGTCACACGATTTTGGCTGATTTTTTACTCCCCCTCCCCCCCTTGTCACACATCGTTACAAAAAGTCAGACCCCCCCCTCCTCAAATATGACATCACAAAATCTGCACCCCCCCCCCCCCCCCTCTAAAAGATATATTTATAAAAATGCAAATTTACAGATTCCAAATTACTTTTATATGTCATTGTTTTGTATTTAATGATTTTTTATTACACAAAAGAAAAGTCGAAAGTGTAATTATAACAATAATTGAATATCATGTGCACACAAATAAATGCTTTAGTAGAATCAGTAAAAAATTTTTACAAATTTAAGTTGATAAAAAAAATTTATGTTTTTCATGCATTCTCCCATGTTGATGAAAAATGCTCCTTCATGGAGTAAATAAGGAAAGTATTGGTCTCTTCATCAGGTGGAATGGATATTCCATTCAAATCAACATTTTCTTCATCTATCCATTCAGCACTCTCTCCATTTTCTTCATTTGCGATAATGACCATTCGTTCACGTTGCCTACGTGCAGCAACTCTTTGTGGCCTGATAGGTTTGGGAGGAATAATTGATTCCTGCTTGTGGTTTGAGGAATGGCTGCGCAGCATGACGAACGAAGCGAAGTAGCCTACATATGACATTTTTTGCAAATCCTAGCGCTAAGCACAGATTGTATTGAGGGACAGTACAAATAGTATGGAATCGAACGGTAAGGATTTGATGACCGAGGAAGGATATCATCCACTTTCAGACTTTGAACTGCAAACAGAGATGGAAACTTATGCGACGCTCCATCTGTTGTCCGATCTGGAATTTTCAGACCTTCTCCTGATTGAACAACTGGTAAAGGAGGTGGAAAAAATCTCTCTCTTACTACACTGAAATATGAGCTTCTTGGTTTTGAACAGCACTTATTGTCGGTGCATTTTACAATTTGAGTTAAGTATTGGCTTGATCGTACATGAACGTCAAACCATTTTTGATCTATACTATTGAACGAACCGCCATCTTGGATAAAAATGACAACAAATAAACATGTCTTTACACTATCAGGGCTAATTAAAAGTGGCCGTAGAGGAATACGTCTGTGGACATTTTATCTGCTTTGCTCAGACAGACCCGTCAACAGTGGCAAGTAAAGTTGGATGGCTGGCTATATAAACAAAAAAAATATCGCAATACCAACTACATTACAACAAAAGAAGAATATGCACACCAGACGAAGAATTATTGAGCGTCAGCCTCCGGCCAAACTATCTACCATACGTCAAGATTTCAGTCAACAATAGCTGACTACTATTGAACTTATCTTATCTTATCTTATCTTAAGACAACAGATGTTCTTCATCGATCTCTTAGATTATTGGGTTGATGAATTCTGCCACTGTTGGAAAATTATCGACTATCAACTGTGACCAAAGTTCAGCTAGAGTGTTGCCTGCAAACTGAAAATTCTTTTTTTCTAAATCATCATCTATGGTAACACCTCTATCGTTCAAGTGACTACCATAGTGGCCATGTGGTAATATCAACCCAGTAAGTTCCTTACTGAGTGACGCCATTTTCCTTTCGACCCTATTAAACGAACTTCTCCCTGGATTATTGGTAGTGATGAATACAGCATCAAAATAATACTGAAGAAAATGGTGGACTGCAACCTTAATAACTTTTCCCTATCTTGGGTTCTCGTCTGGGCCACCATCAACTGTTGCATTGGTTTCACCATGCGATCAATACCACTTCGTGTAATGACATCAAATTTCTTGAGACTAAGCAAATTTTTTTAATCAAGTCCATGACTGAATGCTGTTAATGAAGAGTGTTTTCCGGATCTGATTGCAATGTAAGTCGGTCCTTCTCGGTTTCCTAAACCATTGGAATGAATTTGGATTCCAGCATACACCGACAGAATTAGCTTGTGTCCCTGGATGCACGAAGGTGATTGCCGGGCTAGGGCATCTTTCCACTTATTTTGAGCATTCAGACGCGTTCGCGATGCGATCATCATTTGAAAATAGCTAAGAAACAATGCGATCATAATTTTAATTTACAATGCTTATTAATAGTAACTAGTTGACCAGTGGAAACATATAGAAATTAAAAGAATAATCGCAAGATCCACAATAGAGAGAAAAAAAAGTACAGTATAAACCAACAATGCAAACAAAACAACAGAGTGCGCAGCAATACAAAAAAAAAGGCGGGAAAACCCAAACAGTCTCAGTGAAAGCAGAATGAATGGGAAGCTACTCTCATTTACGTCGAGGAGCTATTTCTTTTTTTTTTAATTACCGTTTTCATGTGTGCATAAATGGAATAATTTTATTAATATAAAATCAACTAAGTCAGCAGCATACGTGATAGATTAAATTTTTCTATTATGGAAAGTTGCGAGTAAATGTCCATTTTTGGTTGTCCCGATCGATCAAACGGCATAGCAGTCTATAGCGCACAAACATATATATGTATTTTCATTTTCATGTGACGTCAGATATCTTAGACCCCCTCCCTCCCCCCTAATCGTGTGACGTAATTTATGGACGGCCCCTTAGCCGAGTAATTACCTGGTTACTTGTTGAAAGACTTTGTTATTTTATTAGTCGATTCCTCATTGATTGACTGCTTACTAAGCTATTTATTTTTCAAGTTACCTAATAACTTATTTACATATAAAGCTGCTTAGTTGGTTTATTTGTTATTAAATTAATTAACTTTTGTACGTCAGTGGTGTAGACAAAAATACAAGACAGGAAATGTTTTTTGTTTTGACTCTTTACTTTGATTGTATAGGTAAGTGTCAATCTTAGCGATGCTCGATTTGTCGGCTGCATTTGATACGCTTGACCATAAGATAAGATAAGATAAGATTGCTTTATTGATCCAAATGAATGGAAAATTGACTTGATTACATAAATTCCGTTTTTTCAGCATACCTAAAACAATATTAAAGAACCATTTGTACTCAAACACAATAGACATTCACGCACACTATCATACCATTTATCATACAAGAAAAAAGTAGGCCTGTTATTTAGGAGTCAGCTATTGAGCCATCGTATTTCCTGGCTGAAAGGTGATTCTTTTGAAAGAGTCTTACTGACAGTGGAACAAAAGAGTTCTTAAATCTCTCTGTTCTTGCCCTTATAGAAAGAAGCCGACCACTTCGACTAGATATTATGTAGCTATCATGAAGCGGGTGTGCATGATCTTGGAGGATTTTATCAATCATAGACAGGCACCTTGAACTGAAAATATCCGCAAGAGATGGTAATTCTGTCTGTGTAGTACGAGAGGCTTTGTTTATTAGGCGGTCTATCCGATGTTTGTTCAATATGGTGGTATTACCATACCAGCAGGTGATTGCAAAGGTTATGATGCTACCAACAGTCGCCGAGTAAAATAGATTCATAATGGTTTTCTCTATGTGAAATATTTTTAGTTTATTAAGACAGAAAAGTCGTTGGTGCATTTTCTTACAAAGGATTTGGCAGTGGTCAGACCAAGTCAGTTTGTCAGTAATTGTGACGCCAAGATATTTATATTGCGAGACTTGATCTATTATTTGGTTGTTTATGTGCAAATCAGTCAGCTTGCATTTTAGCATGATATTCTTATTGATAGATTGTCTACTACTTTTGGTTGCTCGGGATGTGTTGGCAGCTGGTTTAAATCCTACCTAACTAAACGCACACAAAGTGTCATCATTGGTGGATCTACCTCAACATACTCGACTCTGCAATATGGAGTACCACAGGGATCAGTTCTGGGCCCAGTACTGTTTTTACTGTACACTTATCCACTTGGCGATGTCATCAGGCCTTTTAACATTTCATACCACTTCTACGCGGATGATTGGCAGTTGCATGATTCTGCTGTTCCCGCTGAAGTCTCTCGTATAGCAGCCAACCTAAGTCTTGCTATTGCTAGTGTCTGCTCCTGGATGATGGAAAACAGACTTAAGATGAACGAAGACAAGACGGAGGCAATTCTAATCGGGACTCTGAGTAAAATCGCCAAAGTCGAGGACGTGGAATCATTGGTGGTCTTAAACTGCCATATCCCCTTTGCAGACAACGTAAGAAACCTGGGTGTCACCCTCGATTCACAGTTGTCTTTCGATGCCCACATTGGAAATCTATGCAGAGGCCTTTATTTACAGCTGCGTAGACTTGGTCAGATACGGCCCTATTTGTCACTTGAGTCAGCAAAGAAACTTGCGGCTGCCTTTATACTGTCACGCCTCGACTACTGCAATGCTCTGCTTATCGGGCTACCTGAAGATAAGGTCTCCAAATTACAGCGAATACAAAACAGTGCCGCTCGCCTAGTCATGCGTAAGTCAAGGCGAGATTCTGTGACAGTTCTCCTGCGTCAGCTCCATTGGCTCCCCGTGAAAGCCAGAATCGAATATAAAGTGGCGCTATTTTGCCATCAGTGCATTTTTAATAACGAGTTTCCGTCCTATCTCAAGGAACTAATAACACCATATGTCCCTCAAAGAACACTTCGTTCTGCCAACTCATCGCTTCTGGAAGAGCCCCGTTTCTCTCTGATGACCGTTGGCCTTAGAGCCTTCTCAGTATCCGGTCCAAATGTGTGGAATCTTCTTCCCATTCAACTCAAGCAAACAAGCTCCATTGATTTCTTCAAGAAGAACTTAAAAACTCATTATTTCAATATTTATCTCAGTTAACGTGCTTTAGAGCCCCTCTGTCTTACTTATATGTTTGGTCGGTTATTTTGTTTTAGTTGTTTGATTTGTTCTATGTTTGTAATGTTTTGAATCATCATTTAAATTTAGTTGTTTTTTTTTATCTCTTGGCCTATAGATTGATTGTATCTGTGTTCTTTAATTGTTATGTTAAATGCGCTCTGAGCTTACAGTATGTTTGTTGGCAGCGCTATACAAATGTCATCATTATTATTATTATTATTATTATAATTGAATAAAAAAAAATTAACTATTATAACTACGACTGACAGCAGGGTAGAACCTGTCCCCTCTTTATACAACACACAGCAAATAGATTCAGCACTGGTTTTGAGGCAGTCAATTATAATCATCATTGCGCATGTCGTGTACGGATAGACCAGTAGTCTATTCGTACACCGAGTGTACGAATAGTCACAGCCTTAATTTTTGGCCCCAATAGTCAAACGGCTTAGGAGCCTATAGCGAACAAACATAAAATATATATAAACACACATATAAACAAACTCACGGTATTTAGTCTAAGAAATTTTCATTAAAAAAAAAAATTCCAAGGACCTTGCCAATGTTGCTAATGACTAATGACACATCAATAAAACAATCAGTTTTAAAATGCACATTTTCGAAACCGTATAATTTCATATTTCATAAATAAGTTTTGTTTAATTAGCCTATTCGGTATTTTCGGGCTGCCGAGTTTTCCATAGGTAAAGAACACACTGTGTAAAGAACATAGTAAAAGAGCGATGCAAAAAGGGGAAGTACTAGGAAGTGACAGTTTTGTTGTTTTCATATTTTGATATTTAGAACCAACACTTCATGAGCAAACGCTAACACGCCTTTAATAAACGTTCTACAACTTGAACAAGTCCTCTTGAGAAATGCGGATACACAACTACTTGGGCGTTATGAGTATGAGTAAGAGCAAATTTTATTTTTAGTTTAGATCTAGATGTGTTGTGCTTTTTATAATATTATATACATTATATTAAACTAGATTCTAGGTATAGACGGTATAGCCTAGTATAGGCTATACTGCTATACTGCTATACACTATAGGCCCTACTATACTGTCTATATTACTACTATACTTATACTATATACTATACTATACTATACTGCTATACTATATATATACTATATAGTATATATAGCATAGCATAATATATAGATAGGCCTAATTATTATAATAATTATATAGGCCTATATAATATTTAATTATATTTAATATAGGAATATAGGCTAGTTACTAATAATAGTAGTAATAGTCAGTCTCTACTCTATATATAGGCCTATACGCCTATACTACAGTGCTACACTATATTTATAAGTGACTATAACTATAGTCATAGTCTATAGGTAATAGTATAGGCCTACTACAGTAAACTGAGTATAGTCATGTAAAGTAATATTAATATGGTGTAGTGTTTTAGTATGCTAAGTAGTGTTTTAGTATGCTAAGTCGCTAAGTAGCCTATTAGATGACCAATGGCGTGGAGTGAAGTGAACAGTAGTGTAGCCTACTTATTACTAATACTACAACTACTAAAGCAGTTACTAGCCTACACTACAGTGTTACAGTACAGTGTAGGCCTTTACGTAGGCCTATAGACTATAGACTATTAGTTTATTAGTATGGGCTCTGTTAAGGCCTACTTAAAATTTTTAAAAATTAAATAATTTTTTTATAATATAGATCTATATATATAAAACACTCTTTGCAATTTTCAGCTAGCTCTGGACTATACTAACTACCTATAGAATAGACTTATATAGACCACTTAACGTTTTGGTTTGTTTATATTTAAGTTTTTTAATACCGACTAGCCATATAAGTTTTATTATATTAGGCCTATTATATCATTTAAGAGTACAGATTCGAGTTTTCCACTAGTGAGGCCTATGGATTGCTGTTGTTTCTTTTTTCGTTCCTCTGACGGTAGGCTTATTAATTTGGTGTTTTTTATGCACCATTTAATTAATAAATGAAATGTAGGCTACTAAACAATGTTGCAGTTAATGAAGATGTTGTGGTTTTGTAGCACATATGTCTGTTACTACTATGAGCTATGAGTAACTATGTCATCAATGTAGGCTATAGACCACAGTAGGTTACTTCAAATTTTGCGCATAATTAGAGCATGCAATGTTTTATTATTGCATTTAATGCGTGCCTCATTTAGTATTATTTCATGTGCAAGGCATATCTTATACATTACAGACGCTCCTTCTATAAAGAAGATTATTGCGTACTACGCTCATCCGTGGTCCGAGTCTAGTCTTGCATTTTTATTAATGTTTTAAATGATGTTAGGTTATTGGTTTTCCTGGTTTGTTCAGGCAACCCATTCCATGCCCGAATGCTACTCGGGAAGAAAGAGTACTTATATGCATTTGTTCTCGCATAAGGGACAAGGAAAGTGTTTTTGTCTTTATGTTTATCTGAGCTTTGCAACAGGTTGTTATTGTGTTGGATTTCTAAATTAGAGTTTAATGCCTTATGTATTATTACTACTTTACTCTTTGCCCTTCTGCCCTCTAGTGTTTCTAGGTTTAGTGATTAGACTAATGGTGTTACTCTTGTTAATTGGGAATATTCACTAGTTATGAACCTTGCAGCTCTTTTTTGAATTTGTTCTAATTTTTAAATGTTTTCCTTAGTTGATGGATTAGCCATTGCAATACTTGAAATCGTAAATTATGTTAGGACTTTTGTAACTAACCAAGCAGGAAGTTCAACTATAGATGAATAATAAGGACATATTAAAATGTTAAAATCAATACTGATTATTTAATTCCATTTTAAGGTTTAACTTCTAACTTAATTTAATTTTTAATATTCTAGATTTCTGATACTGTTGCAATAGAAATAAAAAATAATAAACAACATGCATGTTATGATACAATGATTGTTTTATGGCTATTTATTTAAAAAAATTTCAGTCTCTCAGACAATCAGAGTTATTGTTACTTAATATTTTTTAAGATCTAAATTAGAACTACTAACTGCTTAAAGTTTTTCTCTACGATCTTTTGCGCTCCGAGTAAATTTTGTCCAAATTGATAAGACCTCCACCAGACTGATATCTTTTCGTTCGCATGAGCATTTCAAGGTGTCTCTTCAAGTCTATTTCGTTGTTTGGTTTTCAAGGCATTCATAAGGCTAAACCCTCTTTCGCAATCCGCACTTGAAGCAAGAAAAGTCCCTGCTACATCCATCAACTTTGAAAGTTTCCCAAACTGTTTATTTTTAAATGCAAACTGTATCATGTCTTGATAATTTGAAACTAGTCTGCCTTTGATTAACTCACCTACTGCAAATTTGTAGTCGTTATATTCACTGACAACGTCGTCAAAGTTTTGGCCAATCAAATCTTTGGATCTTGTACACAGTGCTGTAATTTCTTGAACTCCAAAATCAAAAGTGCACTCGGTTAGTGCCGTGCAATCAAATGCTGACCAATTATTGATTTCACCTTCAGGAAATCTATTTTCTAGATGTTCACAAACACTCTGTATAAACGCTATGATAAAACCTGTGTTTACTTCAATGTCTCTTTCTTTACATTGATCTAAAAGTGTCACAACTTTGGAATTCCAGAAAGTAACATTACTCAAATACTGTTCTCTTATTTTTTTAATCTTCCCTTGTGCAAGATGATATGCTTCAATTGTTGTTAAACAAGACTTTTGAAATGATATGGTAAGTGAGGCTAACTCACCTAAAACATCATTTAATATCTCTAATGTAATTCTATTTTCTGGGCTATTTAATTTTTGTATTTAGCAATTGGATCATTGATTTTGTCTTGTTCAAAGTATTCTATAAGTGGATCGTAATTTCTAACAAGGGCTGCAACAGCCATCTAACTTCATTTAGAGGTCTAAATGCCACAGAATCACACTCTGACTCATCGGCTATATCTTGAAATTTACATTTGTTGTTACTGTTATATGATCTGCATAAAACTGTGTAAACCGTTCTTATTAAAGTTTCAATGTCTCTCATTAATTTAATATCTTTCCAAGGATCACTAATTCCTAAGTCCTCGCGGTGTGCAACGTAATGTTGTTCAACTAAATGTGGAATTTCAAGCTTCAACTGAGCTGCAACGCCATTACGTTTTCCCAACATTACCGAAGCACCATCAGAGGTGAACATAACCATCTTCATCAGATCAAGTTTGTGAATTTTGTAGAATTCTTTGATTGCTGCAACTATTGTAGCCGCATCACATGATTTCAATTGTAACAATCCACCAAATTTTGTTTTATATTCTGTTGAACAAGCTGGTCGATATTTAAAATAGAGTATTAGAAATTTATTAACAGAAATATCTGTGCTTTTGTCTACTGTTAATGTGTTAAAAGTTGAAGACGCTATTTCTGCCATAACATCGGTTTCAATAACTTCTAAAAACTCAAAGGCATAATTTTTGCTTCTCCATGATGCAGGTATAGAAATGTACTTTTCCATGTGCTCATTTATATTTTCAACAGAAAGCACGGAGCTATTTATTCTTACAGCTAACAATACATTATCTATTAATATTTTTATTTCATCTGGTTTTGAACGTTTACGTTCAAGACCCGATTGTCTTTTTTGCTTCTCATTTGGCATTTCCAACATGTTAATCAATCCTAATCCTAATGAAGGGTTTTGATTTTGCAAAATTTTACGCCTGACAAAGATACTTATTTCTTAGATGACGTTTTTAGTAGTCTAGTTTCCATCCGTCGTCCCAATTTTTACCGCTTGAAAATTCTTCTTTAACTTTGGCTTTTTGGCAAAACAAACACACAACACCAATATCCTGATCAAATGTATACATTTCGCTGAGTTGTACGTGCATTGATCCACAGCGATTTGGCACTTCGGTTTCAACTAATTCTTTTAATCAATCGTCTCTAAATGTTTGCGAAAAAATTTTGCGTTTTAAAAATTTAGACCGTACCATTTTTAGGGCAAATATTTTAACTTTGAAATATTGGAAATATTTAATCACAAATTAAATTAAATGTAATAAAAGTCAAAATCAGAACACAGACAACCGGAAGAAAACTTGACTATTACTACCGGAAGTCATGCAAGATGTTAGAAAAATAAGAAATGGACGAAAATGAAACTTAAATTTTGATAATAATTATTTAGTCCGGAACACGGTGCATAACAAAAAAAATGCACTAATAGTAAATATTTCTGTCTTTACTTAACGTGAATTAAAAAAAAAAACAGAAATAAAAAGTACATTCTGGAATTTTGGCTATGTTGCATTTTATATTTTAATAATTAAAATTGTATTAAGAAACTTATATTTTGGTAAGTACATTGATCTACTGCGACGCTGCACGCATTATAGTTTGTTCTGCGCGCCAGCACCGAGACTACTGCGCGCGCGCATGCGCGCAGCTTAGAGGGAATATTGCACAAGATCTATTTTTCCTAAAGCCATGTTGGTGTGGGCACAGTGCATTAAGTTTGTCTTGATGATTTACTATACTACTCTATATATTATATGTTCAAGTAATTTACATGTTATGCTTGTTAGGGAAACAGGTCTATAATTTCCGGGATCAGATTTATCTCCTTTTTTGAAAAGGGGGGTTACATTGGCTAATTTCCAATATTTGGACACTTTGCCCTTGTTTAGAGAGGCCTGAAAAAGTATTTTAAAGATTGGAGATATTTCATTGGTTAGTTCTTTAAGCAGTCTTGCTGGTATTTTATCCGACCAGAAGCTTTGTTTACTTTTAAGTTGGTAAGGAGTTGTTTAATGCCTTTTTCATCTACATTTATATTTCCTATCTCTTCTAGTTTGTTTAAATTTATCAATATTTCTTTGTCACCTGGATTTGAAAAGGATGATGCGAAGTGTGTGTTTAGGATATTAGCTTTAGTTTCATTATCATTATAAGTTTCATTGTTTCTGCCTTTTAGTGGAGCTATGCCTGTAGTGTCCATTTTTCTTGATTTAATGTAGGACCATAAGTTTTTATTATTATCTTTAGAAATTACATTGTTTGCATATTCATTCTGCAGCTGTCTGCTTAGTTTCTGAGTTAAATGTTTAATTTTTAGGTATTTTTTATGTAGTCTAATTGAATTAGTTGCCTTAAACTTTTTGAATATATTTTCTTTTTGTTTACACAGTTTCTTTAGTTTAGTGTTAAACCAACATTTGTTTATTTTATTTGATGTTTGTTTTGTTGGCACAGAATCAGCCATTATTGCTTTTAAGTTGGTTTTTATAAATTGCCAAATATCTTCAACTGGACTATGTATATTGTATTTAGTAAGAAAATTGGTTTGGAATTTTATTGCTGCTTGATGTAGTTCTGTTGTGTTACATTTACTCCAGAGATAAATTATTCTTTTAGGTTTTTTGCTTATTTGGGTTTTTATTTTGTTATTTACTCTGACAATATCATGATCTGAAAGTCCAGGGATTATTTCATAATCTATTACTAGTCCTGGTCTGTTCGTTAAGAATAAATCTAGTATATTATGGTTTCTTTTGAAGCCACCATTAAATTCAAGCTCATTGCTCTCATAAGAGGTTTCAGACATTACCATTTGGTTTATTTGCTAATATACATCTAGTATATTGCCCACCATGGCTCAGCTGGATGAATACTGGTCCAGTTGGACATAATCAACAAGTCAACATTTTGTTGTCATTTGTCACATAAGACACACCACAAGTCAAACAACTATATAATTATGTCAACAATTAATTAATAATTAATTTTAATACATTTTAAAACTTGTTTAACAGATTTCAAATTGGCTATAACTTTCATAAGCGTAGCCACGAATGGGGAGTAACATAGATCCTACCCCTTCACCACTCACCCCTCCCACATTTTTTCCTTTCTCAGACTTTCTGAGGATTTTAACCATTTCTTTTTGGAAATTGTGTACCAGTTGTAAATTAGCCTTCACTTTTAACAATATGTTCACTATTCCTTCTTGCATTATTATTATTATTCTTGCATTATTGCACCCCCCCCCCCACACACACACACATTATTATGTTGCCTTCCCTGTCCCCTACCTCTCTAAAAAATTTTTATCTCATGTAATTTTTCCAGAAAATTAGAAATTAAAAATTACTAAATAGATCTATGTAGCCTAATCGACCTAATTTTAATGTCACCAAAAATATATGTCTATAGATCTGTATGGGGCACGGTAGCCGAGCGGCAGCGTGTTTGACTGGCGATCCGAGGGTCCTGGGTTCGAATCCTGGTGTAGCCAGGATTTTTTCCCAGGACTTGAGGGTGTCCCTGAGTCTACCCAGCTCTGATGGGTACCTGACATTAGTTGGGGTAAAGTAAAGGCGGCTGGGCATTGTGCTGGCCACACATTCTCTAGCATGCCGTGGCCACAGAAACTGGTGAACGCTGCTTCACCAGCCCTATGATCAGTTTGGTCTGAAGGGTACTTTACTTACTTTTTTACTATAGATCTATAAAAGAATTAGGGATGTTAAACAGAAAGATAGGCTAAGTATTTTGGACGTCATGTGGTGGACCATGAATTATTTTTCTGAAGGATATTGTAAAATAACCATGTTGGATTTGCATAGTATACTTCATTCAATGTTTTGAAAACATTAATTATTGTCTCCTATTGTTGTTTTTAGTTTTAATGCCAATCCCAGCTATAGCTTACATGGCTTACATAACAAACGCCAGTCTCTAGTGCCTAATTTAGATGTACTTAGCGCCTTAAAGGGTTTTCCAGCTGATGCTGAACGTTCTCGGCAGACAGTTTGTTGGTGTGTTTTCCTTTGTTATTCCAGTCATCATGTCTCGCTAGACAGCCAAGGTGAAGTTTTCTAAAATTAAAAATTGGTTAGTCATTTTGCCTTGCTAACAATTGCATTAGTTTCCACCCATACATAGATCTACAAACTAACAGGATGAACACAAAAAGGACATGTCAAATGTAGTTTCCATAATTGATATATTTGTACTAACGTAAAACCATATTTTTACATGTTTGCTATGTAAGTGGACAAAGACAAATGTAGATTTTTGTAATAAATGTGTTACATTATCTATATATATCTATATATATAAAAAGACAGTGTTAAGCCCCGCGAGGATCCCCATTGGTCAATTTGAAAACACGTGTGTCACTGACCTATCTAGGCCTAGCCCAATATACCGTCTAATAATTTTTCACATCGGACATGTGTCTTCGATAGCTCAGTGGTAAACGTAGTGGACTGCTATACGGGCGACCAGGGTTCGATTCTCCTGTTAGACTATACTTTTTTTTTCGACAATTAATTTTTCAAACTTTTAAAAACAAAAGACATTGTAAATCTATAGGCAATATAGATTTTGTTAAATAAAAATATTTGACTATTTTTTTTACCCTATTACAATATTTATTTACTTTCCTAAAAGTATTCAGTAAGTGTAGTTTATAAATTTGTTATCTGCACCCCAGACAGTCCTTTTTTTTTTCACCCTGGCAACGCCGGGCAATGTAGCTTGTCTATATATATAAAAAGACAGTGTTAAGCCCCGCGAGGATCCCCATTGGTCAATTAGAAAACACGTGTGTCACTGACCTATCTAGGCCTAGCCCAATATACCGTCTAAAATTTTTCACATCGGACATGTGTCTTCGATAGCTCAGTGGTAAACGTAGTGGACTGCTATACGGGCGACCATGGTTCGATTCTCCAGTTAGACTATACTTTTTTTTTTCGACAATTAATTTTTCAAACTTTTAAAAACAAAAGACATTGTAAATCTACAGGCAATATAGATTTTGTTAAATAAAAATATTTTACTTTTTTTTTTACCATATTACAATATTTATTTACTTTCCTAAAAGTATTCAGTAAGTGTAGTTTATACATTTGTTATCTGCACCCCAGACAGTCCTTTTTTTTTTCACCCGGGCAACGCCGGGCAATGTAGCTTGTATATATATAAAAAGACCGTGTTAAGCCCCCCGCGGATCACCATTGGTCAATTTGAAATCACGTGATATCACTGACCTATCTAGGCCTAATAATTTTTCACATCGGACATGTGTCTTCGATAGCTCAGTGGTAAACGCAGTGGACTGCTATACGAGCGACCAGGGTTCGATTCTCCAGTTAGACTATACTTTTTTTTTTTTTTTCAAACTTTTTAAAACAAAAGACATTGTAAATCTACAGGCAATTTAGATTTTGTTAAATAAAAATATTTGCTTTTTTTTTTACCCGATTACATTATTTATTTTAAGTTACTTTCCTAAAAGTCTTCAGTAAAAAAATTATAATTTAAATATAAGATTTATAGCTTTCTTTTAAGTGTAGTTTATAAATTTGTTATCTGCACCTCAAACAGTCCTGTTTTTTTTTCACCCGGGCAACGCCGGGCAATGTAGCTTGTTTATTTCATAAAAAGTAACATTGTTGACGTCAACTTTTCTCAACTCCCCCATTTCAACAATTGTCAGACTTTCTCAGACCCCCCCCCCCTTCCCATTCTTCCTATTTAATATGCTTATTGAGTTTATGAGTATGAGGGCTAATTAGTAATTAGTCACCACTGCTATTATTGAAATCTAAGACTAAACATGCCTTCTAAGTCTAAGTAAGGTGACTACTAAGACTAGGACTATAAATTGTATTATTTTTTTATGAAATAGTAATAGACAATACTATACATACTACTTCTACTTTAGTAATATAGTATAATAGTGTCTATAGTATTAAAAGCAGTATTAGTGATTTGACTTTACTTACCATATAACTACTAACTTTAATTTTAGGCAAAATGTAGGATCAATCTACAATGTGATGCCACTGACTAATGGTCAAGACCAACATTTCCCAAACTAAGCTTATATTTGATCATGTTCAGGTTATTTTAGTAAGCCTACTTCTGCTTTGTGATCTAGTAATATTGTTTTTGCCCTTTCATATAAAATATAGGCCTACTAGCTACTAGGCTATGAGGCCCGGTGGTGTCTATAGGCCTACTAGTTATATAGACCTATACTAGAATCAATATGCATCATCTGTTAATCTGTTTGGGACCCATCAACTATTTTAATGTTAGAAGATGTCGCTTTTTTAATAGTTTTAATTGGTGTGGCTTTTTCAAGTGGTTCATTTAAGTCTAGGTTATTTACTGAAAACCCAATACCTTATAAGACCCAAGTACTGGTAATAACTTTTTGATATTTCAATCATATTCACTAAGCTTATTAATTAAGGCCACCTTAGACATGAACAACTTTTGTATAGTGGTACCTCGGGTTACGAACAATTCAGGTTCCGAACAACAATTTAGAAAAAAATTTGTCCCAGGTTACGAACAGGTTACAAATGAGGAGAAACAGAAATGAAGGTTTAACATTGGAGACAAATGATTGCTTACAGTACAAAAGAAGACCTTGTAGTATTTAGCGCTATCCTATTAAACCTAACCAAGTTTTGCTCACGTGCACAACCTCAATTTAATTGGCCTTCCCTTACTACTCAGCATTAACAGATTTCCTAGCAGTGGCATTGTTCAGTTTTTCTCTTTTATTTTTATTGTTGTTTATGTTATAACCCCATCACTTATGAGTTCTAAAGAAGAACGGTAGTCATCATCATCATTGCCCGTCACCCCAGCTGGGGTATGGGCCGCCAACCACAGATCTCCAGAGTCCTCTGTCCTGGGCCATTCTCTCCAATTGAGTCCAGCTGTACCCCATCTTTTCTGTGTCTGCCTCAAGGTCGCGTCGCCAGGTATTCCTTGGGCGGCCCCTTTTCCGCTTGCCTTGCGGGTTCCACTTGAGTGCCTGTCTGGTGATGTTGGTTGGCAGCTTGCGCAGGGTGTGCCCTATCCAACCCCATCTTCTTCTTCTGATATCCTCTTCTATAGGGCGTTGGCAGGTTCTTTGCCAGAGGTCGGTATTGTTTATGGTGTCAGGCCAGCGGATCTGGAGTATCCTTCTGAGGCAGCTGTTGAACGGTAGTGGTGCAGCTAAAAAGAAAACATTTATAATAGTGGAGGTAAAGAAAGAAATGCTTATGAAATATGTAAATGGTGTTCGTGTGTGTGACATTGCTAATCATTACAGCATGGATACACCATCATAAAGAACAATAAGTTACTCAAATCAGTCGATGTGGCTAAATGCGTAACTAATCTTGTTACCCAAATCAGTCGATGTGGCTAAATGCATAACTAATCTTGTTACTCAAATCAGTCAATGTGGCTAAATGCGTAACTAATCTTGTTACTCAAATCAGTCGATGTGGCTAAATGCGTAACTAATCTTGTTACTCAAATCAGTCAATGTGGCTAAATGCGTAACTAATCTTGTTAGTCAAATCAGTCGATGTGGCTAAATGCGTAACTAATCTTGTTACTCAAATCAGTCAATGTGGCTAAATGCGTAACTAATCTTGTTACTCAAATCAGTCGATGTGGCTAAATGCGTAACTAATCTTGTTACTCAAATCAGTCGATGTGGCTAAATGCGTAACTAATCTTGTTACTCAAATCAGTCGATGTGGCTAAATGCGTAACTAATCTTGTTACTCAAATCAGTCGATGTGGCTAAATGCGTAACTAATCTTGTTACTCAAATCAGTCGATGTGGCTAAATGCGTAACTAATCTTGTTACTCAAATCAGTCGATGTGGCTAAATGCGTAACTAATCTTGTTACTCAAATCAGTCGATGTGGCTAAATGCGTAACTAATCTTGTTACTCAAATCAGTCGATGTGGCTAAATGCGTAACTAATCTTGTTACTCAAATCAGTCGATGTGGCTAAATGCGTAACTGATCTTGTTACTCAAATCAGTCGATGTGGCTAAATGCGTAACTGATCTTGTTACTCAAATCAGTCGATGTGGCTAAATGCGTAACTGATCTTGTTACTCAAATCAGTCGATGTGGCTAAATGCGTAACTGATCTTGTTACTCAAAACAGTCGATGTGGCTAAATGCGTAACTGATCTTGTTACTCAAATCAGTCGATGTGGCTAAATGCGTAACTAATCTTGTTACTCAAATCAGTCGATGTGGCTAAATGCGTAACTAACCTTGTTACTCAAATCAGTCGATGTGGCTAAATGCGTAACTAAACTGCAGAAGCAAAGATCAATGAAAATCTAGATTTATTTTCTTTAGCCTTTTGTCAGGTAAACGACTGGATGTAGTTTGTTTTTTAACTATTTTTTTTTCATCTTGAAATGGATTGAGTTTATTGCATTGATTTCAATGTTTCAGGTTACAAACTGAGTTCAGGAACAAATTAAGTTTGTAACCCAAGCTACCACTGTATGACAGTTAAGCCATCATTTATTTATATCTCTTTTTTAAAGATATAAGCCTAATTGGCCCAATGGTATTTAAATAATTTAGAAAGGGCTTTACTAGAAGTCATTTATCAAGGTATCGTATGTGTGGAGGGAGAATGGGGGTGACCTGCCTGCTCCTAACCAAGAGGCTTATGCCATGCTTGTGCCAGTATAATTTGGTAGAACATTGTTACGTCCACAATCCCCTTGTGGCCAGAGCTGTGTAGATCTTGTTGATAATTCTCGTTAGTCCTAGGGGAGACTTTAATTATTAGTATTTATGTTTCAGTATTACACGAACTCTTCTTATAGTCCTGGGCACAAATTCAGTATTTGTATTCCAACATTTCCTCTCTTGTAAATTATGGTAGTAGATAAATCTTATAGTAATGTATACAACACAATAGGATAGTAACTTGACAAAGAAGCTTCAGTGTAACTGTTGTTGATAGTTTATTTCAGGTGGTATGTTCAATATATACAATATATCTATTATGTACAGTTAGAATAAAATAGTGCAAACACAAACGTTCAAAGGAACATATTTTGAAACTCTCTGTCTTTCAGACAAAACAAATCATTAAATACTATCCGAGTGGTGCAAGGGATAGACCCACTACCAGTAGGGGTGAAAATCATGGTAACATTACAAAACTCATAACAAAACGATATGAACTTCCCCTATTAAATAATGAGTCGTTCCCAGACTCTGAGAATTTGAGATCAACACAGAATCCCAGCATTACCTAGAACCTTTCGTTTTCCTACTAAACGTCCTAATATCGCGTGTAGTAAGAAAAGAGAGAGAGAGGAGAATAAACATTGCGTGTTCCAATTCTTGGAAAAACAATATACATGACACGCCCCCACCCAATGAAAGAAATAATGTACCATAATTACCCAAGTAATACTCAACATGGTACATTTTTCGTACTTAACACTATCGTTTTAATAACCAACAATCAATGGAAGATTATTAGACAATTTAAGCAAACATGGCTCACTGGCACAACTAAATTATAAAAAGTGTCACTACCCAATGGTAATTGTGATTATAACGTGATGGACAAATATTTCCCCGTTAATATTAATATTAACTAATGTCTCAACAAGTACAAATAATTCAAAAATATTCTAGTCATTCTTATTTTAACTATGTACAGTTGTGTGGATTTCCACCAAAATTTGCAAAAAGTCTTAATCTATTTAAACAAATATAACATTGCTCAAACTCTGTCAATCTTCAACAGTTTACTTCTAATATACAAACCAAAATATAAGTAATACGTAACTCGAATCAAACTATAGGTTACCTCCCCTTTAAATTACAGTGTCAACTTGACATTAACAGGGTTCATACCTAAGATGATGATACTTCCCCTTTTCTCAAATACGAGGAGAAAATACACTCTAGTTACGATTACTACAGTAATCTAAATATTAAAATGTAATCCACTATTATGCGTTTTTGGCAAATTTAAAAGTTTAATATAAAAGATTGTTCAGGGTTGAATGAGTGCCCACCTTTAGGTACCTTTGTTTCCCTCCATTCCCGGATATATGGAATATATAACAACCTATATACAACATAGTGAATATCCACTAGTTTTTCCCATTCTATTACCATGATATAACAATTTAGCAATAGTTTTCCAATATTATCTATTAATTTATACCAATTAAGATTACATCTCTTTCTAAGATAAAAATTGTACATATTATTATTTAGTTCTATTCATTAACTAAAATAAAACAAGATAATAAATCAATTAGCTTAAAGTTTCCCACTTAATTGCATGCAATGACCATTAACTTTCATCCATCCATATCAAGTAGATACATGCATATATATTTATTGCATAGTGCATCAAAATTTAAATGGAATTTCTTTTCCATAATAAAATGAATTGAATCAAATGAATTTAAAATATATCAGAACATCAATATTATACATGATTATAAAAAGTATTAATACTTTCAAAAGACTTGACTTCTGCATGATACAAGTATTCTATAGGTATTCCATAATCAAAATTCAAACGAATGATAGGTTATCATGACACATTCTTAATGAATAAATGAGATGATCTGAAAAAGAAGTATGGGGTTATTCAGTCAATCATGTAGCACCCGAGATAGAGTATCAGCTATGACCTTGTCTCTATCTTGTCGATGATACGGGGAATGGGATACCAGTCGGTCTTTGTCAAATTACTTAATTTCCCAAGGTCTCTATAAAACTGCAGTGTGTGGTCGGCTTTTGGTACCATCACACAGGGTGTAGACCATTTGCTATCACATTTTTCTCCTATGTCATCTTCTAACATATACTTTACATCTAATTTAATATGCTCAGGTCTGATGGGGTCAAATGGATGCTGTTTAATAGACCTGGCACCCTCGGTTAACACTACATCGTGCTCTATGACATGTGTCCTACTGGGAACATTTGTAAACATTGACCTATTTTCATGTACCAGCTCAATAATCTTCTCCTTATCTTCTACCGGAAGATGTTCTAGCCTTGTATCTAAACTCTTAAGGGCATCTGTATTATTAAGTTTACTTTCTGCAAACTTATATTCTATCCTAGATAAATCCGTCGGGACCCTAGCTAATGAAATCATGGGGACCTCCCGTGGTTTACTCTTTTCCCTGGAAACATAGGGCTTAAGCAAATTAATATGGCATACCCTCTGCTTTTGTCTCCGGTCAGGAGTCTTTATCAAATAATTGACCTCGCCAAGCTTTGACTCTATCTCATAGGGTCCACTAAACTTTGCACTTAAAGGCTGATTTTGCAAAGGTAGAAACACAAGAACTTTGTCACCTGGTGCAAAAGTTCTAGCTGTAGCTTTACGGTCATAGTTCTGTCTCATACGCTCCTGCATCTGTGGAAAATGAATCTTCACATGGTTAAAAGCATGATAAAGCCTATTTTTAAATTTATCTACATATGACAAAAGTCCAATCGGTTCACTGTCCGTTAGCCAAGTTTCATGTAGAAGTTTCAACGGACCTCTGACTGAGTGTCCATACACAAGTTCGAATGGGCTAAACCCCAGGGATTCCTGAGTGGCCTCCCTTGCAGCGAACAGTACATAAGGCACACCCTTATCCCAGTCTTTCTCGTTTTCATAACAGTACTTTTTAAGCATCGATTTTAATGTCTGATGAAACCTTTCCAGAGCTCCCTGGCTCTCAGGATGATAGGCACTTGATAGCCTATGGCTTATCCCTAATTGTTCCATGACTTGTTTGAAAATGTTCGAAGTAAAGTTAGTCCCCTGGTCGGACTGTACTGTCTTCGGTAGGCCATAACGTGTGAAGAAATTTGTCAGGGCGTCCACCACCTTCACTGTTGTTATATTCCGCAACGGAATGGCTTCCGGGAAGCGAGTGGATGAACACATGACTGTGAGCAGGTATTGAAAACCGGCTTTTGTTTTCGGCAACGGGCCCACGCAATCAATGAGTATACGACTGAATGGTTCGTCGAACGCTGGTATCGGCTGGAGTGGAGCGACAGGAATTCGTTGGTTAGGACGTCCTACCATTTGGCATACGTGGCAAGTCTTGCAGTATTGTTCGACATCTCTTCTCAGTCCTGGCCAGTAGAAGTAAGGGAGGATACGGTGGTGCGTTTTTCGGACTCCCATGTGACCAGCGAAAGGAAGATCATGCGCCATACGCAGTATATCTTGACGATAGCACTTAGGTATTACAATCTGGTGAATACTGTCCCACTCGTTTGTACCTGAGTTGAGCGGTTTCGACTTTCTCATCAACACTTCATCTTTTATGTAGAAACATTCCGCCATTACATCTGCAGTCTTTTCATCAACAGCTTTCATTCTGAGTTGCATTATTACTTCGTCATTCAATTGTTCTTTCACCAATTTCTGCTTTGGTGACAAAATGTTATCGTTCTCGGTTGCATCACCAGTTGTTAGTTCAGCAAAGAACGTAGCACTTAAATCGATGTCAGGTGTTTCTGTTATCACTGTTTCATTCGCATGTGTGTCTTCAGAACAGACAAGCACATCTTTCGTTGCACTACACGGCGTAGCAGGAGTCTTTACCGACTTCTTTTTCTGCATTGCTCTTGTCAGTGCACATGTTGGGCGTTCATTGGCAGGACGTAGGTTTTTGTCCTCCGCCATCTTTGTCTCCAACACTTTAACCATGGGCTCGACAGTGACTCTGCCGCCCATAATGTCATTTCCTAATATCATGGAAACGCCTTTGACGGGTAGTGCGCGCCACACTCCCACTACGATGTTACCTGTAAAAATATCCGACTCGAGTTTTATTCTGTGCAGTGGAGCTTCCACAGCCTCCATACTAGCACCTCTCAGCACAACAGACTCACCGGTACTGGTGGCATCTGTTAACGGCACACTGCCCTCCAGGATCACGCTGACAGCAGAACCCGTGTCACGTAATATCTGTATTTTCTTCTTGCTGAGTACATCGACTTCTGTCGACACTGTCCCCTCGTAGACAAAGGGTCGAAAATCGGATAGGTCGTCCTCTTCCGGGACTTCAGGAACCATCTGTTCCTCACGGCCTTCTGAAAGCATAATAGATTGAGTACAGCTATTCTCTTTTACCTTAGATAGACTGTTCTCAAAAACCATCGACTCCACAACTATGGGCGATGCCGGCCGCATTTCTTTTGAGTTTCTTGACCCTGTGTTGCACACTTCTTCTGTCTGCTTGCTATCTTTCTGCACTCTGGCACAGTGTAGAATAGCACCTTGCTTCTTGGTAAGGATCCAACAATCTTTCTTCATGTGGCCCTCTTTCTTGCAATTGAAACATACCACCTTTGCTTTATTTACATCTGTCTGCTTCCTGAAATGAACTAAGTTACTATTATTATTTACACCACTGTTCTTATTATTGTTTTCACTTGTCTCTTTTGGTTTACTAGCCTCCTTGGACTCTGGTTTGTGCACTTTGGGTTTGTCAGCATAATATGGCTTTATGCTGGCGTGAATTATGGCATAGTTATCTGCCAATCTAGCAGCTTCATGCACATCTTCAACCCCTCGGTCTGAGATGTGGGTTTTAATATCCACTCGAATACAATCATTGAATTCCTCAAACAATATTAGGTTCTTGAGTTTATCAAACTCACTTACATTCTGTGACCTTAGCCACTGTTCTAACATTTTCTCCTTTTGTCTCAAAAAGTCTACATGAGTTTGATCATATGCCTTCTTTCTGTCTCTAAATAGCTTTCTATATTTTTCTGGTGTCAGGGAATAACTTTTTAGCACCCTATCTTTGATTACTTCATAGTCATTTATTTCCTCGGGTGTTAAACTCAACACTACGTCCAATGCTTTTCCTTTGTTGAGAGTTGACCTTAACAATAAAGCCATCTTATCATCAGGGAACTGATAATCTACAGCTATCCTCTCAAAAAGCAAAAAGAAATCTTGAACATCTTCTTCTCTGAATATAGGCAAGTGTTGCTTCATTGCGCTAATATCCATACCATTGCTGTCCCTACGATGGTCAGGTCTATTCATGCGTGCCATCTCTATCCTTTCTCTGCTTTCAGTTTCTATCCTAATTCTTTCATTTTCCCTTTCAGTTTCTATCCTAATTCTTTCATTTTCTATCCTAAATCTTTCCAATTCCATTCTCTTCATAGCTAATTGGAATTTTAGGTTTTCACTCAACCCTTCATCTTCATCATTGTTTGATGATCTAGATGACATATTTCTTACCTCGTCTCCGTGGGCAATTACCTCGCCCCCACTGGGAGCTACATAACCTTCATTGATATCGTTCTGTCCCACTTCAACTACACTACCAGTGTTCATGGCATTCTGCCCGTTCAAACATGTCATAATTTCTTTGGTCAAACGATTACGATTAGGTCTTGCCTGTCCTGCCTCAATCCCAAAGGACTCAGCTAATTCTTTTAGTTCAGCAAATGACATGGCATTAAGTTCCTCACTTGATATATTCGAAGCCATAGTATAGCGTTCGAAATATTTGTTATAGTAGAGTAGTATATATTGTATAATAAAATATAAAGTTCCAACTTACGATTTGTCCAGAAATTTGCACAATATAATATTAAACACTTCGTGGAATCTTCACACTTCCCAAGGAATAAAAACGCAAACCAGTTCTCTCCTCTTTTTAAAAAGAATAGTTTCACAGTCCTGAAAACGAAACACAAATATGCCGCTCTCAGTACTACTAATGTCACAAAATATTTATAGGTCAGGAAAAAATATAACTCAAATTTTCCAGACGAGATCAACAAATTTTTTTCCAATCCTAGATCAGGAAAAGTAGAACTCAAATATATCGAACGAGACCACTAAATTTTGTTAGTCCTAGGTCAGGAAAAGTAGAACTCAAATATACCGGGCGAGACCACCAAATTTTGTTACGTCCACAATCCCCTTGTGGCCAGAGCTGTGTAGATCTTGTTGATAATTCTCGTTAGTCCTAGGGGAGACTTTAATTATTAGTATTTATGTTTCAGTATTACACGAACTCTTCTTATAGTCCTGGGCACAAATTCAGTATTTGTATTCCAACATTTCCTCTCTTGTAAATTATGGTAGTAGATAAATCTTATAGTAATGTATACAACACAATAGGATAGTAACTTGACAAAGAAGCTTCAGTGTAACTGTTGTTGATAGTTTATTTCAGGTGGTATGTTCAATATATACAATATATCTATTATGTACAGTTAGAATAAAATAGTGCAAACACAAACGTTCAAAGGAACATATTTTGAAACTCTCTGTCTTTCAGACAAAACAAATCATTAAATACTATCCGAGTGGTGCAAGGGATAGACCCACTACCAGTAGGGGTGAAAATCATGGTAACATTACAAAACTCATAACAAAACGATATGAACTTCCCCTATTAAATAATGAGTCGTTCCCAGACTCTGAGAATTTGAGATCAACACAGAATCCCAGCATTACCTAGAACCTTTCGTTTTCCTACTAAACGTCCTAATATCGCGTGTAGTAAGAAAAGAGAGAGAGAGGAGAATAAACATTGCGTGTTCCAATTCTTGGAAAAACAATATACATGACAACATATATTAATGATAATGGCCTTGACATGAACATATTTTAGGCCAGCTTATTGCAAAGTAGTTTAAAAGAAAATAATGGCATTTTAACTTGAACTGAAGTGAAATAAAGAATTAGAAGTTAGGCAAAGGCCTTAATTGGCTTTTATTTAATGTTTTTGATTTGTGGTTAATAAGACAGACAATGAAGATTTACTTTTTGGTTCAATGCCATGAGGTAATGGTAACTACTGCCATTATTGTTATCATTGTTCAATTAATAAAGAAACAGAAAACTGGGAATAAAATATTGTCAATAAAAGTGAGGCTATTCTTTTTTGCTTTTCAAATATTTGCAGCATATTTGTATAGTGTGATCTTTAGAATACATGTAGTTTTGATAGTCTGTGTTGAGAGTCTGTGTTGAGAGTCTGTGTTGAGAGTCTGTGTTGAGAGTCTGTGTTGAGAGTCTGTGTTGAGAGTCTGTGTTGAGAGTCTGTGTTGAGAGTCTGTGTTGAGAGTCTGTGTTGAGAGTCTGTGTTGAGAGTCTGTGTTGACAGTCTGTGTTGATAGTCTGTGTTGAGAGTCTGTGTTGACAGTCTGTGTTGATAGTCTGTGTTGAGAGTCTGTGTTGATAGTCTGTATTGAGAGTCTGTGTTGATAGTCTGTGTTGATAGTCTGTGTTGAGAGTCTGTGTTGATAGTCTGTGTTGATAGTCTGTGTTGATAGTCTGTGTTGATAGTCTGTGTTGATAGTCTGTGTTGATAGTCTGTGTTGATAGTCTGTGTTGATAGTCTGTGTTGATAGTCTGTGTTGATAGTCTGTGTTGATAGTCTGTGTTGAGAGTCTTTGTTGAGAGTCTGTGTTGATAGTCTGTGTTGATAGTCTGTGTTGATAGTCTGTGTTGATAGTCTGTGTTGATAGTCTGTGTTGAGAGTCTGTGTTGATAGTCTGTGTTGATAGTCTTTGTTGAGAGTCTGTGTTGATAGTCTGTGTTGATAGTCTGTGTTGATAGTCTGTGTTGATAGTCTGTGTTGATAGTCTGTGTTGAGAGTCTGTGTTGATAGTCTGTATTGAGAGTCTGTGTTGATAGTCTGTGTTGATAGTCTGTGTTGAGAGTCTGTGTTGATAGTCTGTGTTGATAGTCTGTGTTGATAGTCTGTGTTGATAGTCTGTGTTGATAGTCTGTGTTGATAGTCTGTGTTGATAGTCTGTGTTGAGAGTCTGTGTTGAGAGTCTGTGTTGAGAGTATGTGTTGAGAGTATGTGTTGATAGTCTGTGTTGATAGTCTGTGTTGAGAGTATGTGTTGAGAGTGGTTGCCATTGCAGACACTCTACTTCTTAGAACAGTAAGCAAGTCTGGTCTTCCATTAATCTCGGCATGCAATCTAAAATAAAACTTGACATAGATAAGAAATAGCTAACAGTTAATTTGCTATCAATTTGTAGGATTGTCATTCAAGTTGTCATTCAAGTTGTCATTGAACTAGACAACAAATAAAACCAATATCTTTTATCTCAATCTTTCCAAAACTCTGTTTGCCGCTTGTGTGTTTAAATAAATTATAACTTGGGCAGTTAGGAGAATGTGTGTTTAAATATAATACAGACTGAGCAGTTGGCGCCTTTAGTGAGTTTATGACAGGTACATATTTTGATATTTTTGTTTTTTCACGACACTGTTTAATCTTATGAAGCTGTCTTTATAATTTCATAAATTCATAATTTGTAATAATACACATAAATAAATAAATAATACATAAAAGTATGACATTGTAATTTCATCATGTTATTGAACTGGACAGTCCGGTCAAGAAGATCAGTAAACACATTACAATAATACACCCTGCTGAGATTCACTAAGTTTCCTTTAGTGCACATGATAACATTGTGGGTCATTCAAATGTTCAGTTGGCCACTCATACTTTCACCAATGTCTTATAGTTAGGCTGTTTTTTATTTATTATTATAACGCTCTTTATTTGCTATGAACACATACAATCTTTTCACAAGCACCTTACACATGCTGATATGATTGTACTTTTTAAAAATACTTTTGGTGGCTTTCAATTATTTCAGAAAAAAGTTGTACAAAGATGCTGTATACTGTATACTTTTTTTTCAACAATTTTTAAGCTATGTCTTTATTATTCATAAACATTTAGAAGAAAAAAGTTCTCAATATATATTTTTATTGTGTTTTTTAAAACAGTATTCGAATAGATTCTACAAAACCTTGAATCTTGTGCCATCTTTAAAATGGCCCACTGTTGGCCTAATGTGCTATTTCTGTGTGTCATATTGAATTATGTGACTGTGTTTGGTTACAACAACTGTGATAAACTCAAAGTGTTTACTGGGAAAAAGGAAGTAAGTATACTACATGTGTCCACATTCGGCATTTTCCCTTATAGCAGCTTTTAATATAAAGTCTTTTTTTTGTAAGGATTTTCTTTAAATGTATTTATTATATATATATATATATTAAAGCATTCAATAACATCTTTTTGCATAAAATGAAAATTGAAGGAATATTTCATTGCCATGCGGGTTTAAATAACATTTTATTGTCTTCGTATTCAATTAGCTATTTTCTTTTCTTTGTAGTTGAATTTGATATCTTGGCAATGATTCTTTCAATAGTCAAAGTAATTAAATTAAATTATCAAACAAAAATGTATTTGGCTGTATGTGTCTTATCTCTAGCCAGAACCTTTACAAGCATATGTAGCGCCCCACGGCAAAAGTTTCAGCGCCCCCCCCCTCCCCATGAATACTGTAACTGCTTGTTTAGTGCTATATTTAGAATACATTTGCCACCCCCCTGGAAGTGCCGCCCCCGGGCATATGCCCCCCTCTGCCCTCCCCTATGTGAGGGCACTGTCTCTATCACTTGTTCAACTTATGATAAAGAAACTGTACATTAGATTTTGGACACTACGACCTCCTAAAACATAGACTCACTTTCAATGAATTCAATGGTTGGAAATAATTGAAATAAAAGCTTCATAATGGAAACAACAGATTTTTTTCATTTGAAAGAAAAAAGTTTGTGGTTTAACAATTATAACTTTTATAATTTGAAGACTAAACTAAGTGTAATTTGAAAACTAAACAAAGTGTAATTTGAAGACTATACCATATATAATTTGAAGTACACACAATGTGTTATTTTCCAATAAATATCTAACTTAGTTACGGTAACTAGCAATTGGAATATTACTTTTTTCCTTTTGTAAAAGCTACAATTAAGCTTCTGCTTGAGTATGCTAAAAGTAATAATAATGTGGAGAAAATGTGGCATGCAATATTAGTTGTGTCTCAATACTTTTTTCATTTGGCCATGGAGTAGAAATAACCAGTATTTTGACAGCTGGTATTTGTGAATGTAATAATAAAGTGTATTAAAGTGTTAGCTATACATATTAATGTGATATTAAATAGTTTTAATGTAGTTGTGAGTTTATATTACATGTTTTTAAGAAAAAATCACATAAATATGTACCCTGATGATTGGTTAAACAGCCTTTTTGCTGTTCATTACAAAAATCATTTAAAATGCCATTAAGCAACATAAACTACTTCTCTACACCAAACAACATACCGTATATACTCGCGTATAAGTCACACTTTTTTTTTTGCTGAAAACTTCGACAAAAAGTAATAGTGCGACCCGGCACTGTTTTTGAAAAGTTTGAAAAACATCTTTGCTCTGTTATACAGTTTCCTACATAACCCGTAAAGCCGTATAGTTGACTCTAGTGATGTAGAATTACTAGGATATGCGTAGGCCTACAATTTACATTAAGAAAACTTTCGTAGGTGTAAATATACTTTCTTTATATAACTGAAATTGACAAATATTTTAGGTTTTGCAGACCCCCCCCCCTACTCCCATTTTTTTTTTGTATTGCCGAAACGTAGCGTAAGCTGCATTTTTTGTAGGCCTATTGAACGCAATTTACAGTATGGAAAGAATCGTAAATGTGTGAAAATCCTGTCTAGGCCTATTATGTAGGTATAAGCTTGTAGACTAGTAGCTTAAGATGCGTTTTATTTAGGACCTATGGCCTAGGCCTATAGGCTATATAGTCTACTAAAAGGCAGTGTTTAACATTCCAAGAAAACCGCGCCATGTCTAAGCAATGTTTCCAAAACAACTATCGGTCGACACGGGAATTTATTTTTTCAGATCTTTATAGAAATAGTGCGTAAAATGACAATAGTGTGTTTCATTTTTCATGTTGCATGTAAGAGTTGAAAAAAAAAACAGCTTTTTGTTGGCCACACAGTCTCGTTTGAAATCATTACAAACAATGTTTATGGTAGGCCTAATTAGGGCACGTGTATAGCGCTCGTCACTTCAAAAGATTTTTTTTGTCCGCCCACTATAGTTTGACTATAGGGTTAGAAACTTGATTAGGGACATGGACTTAAATGAAGAAACATATAAGATAGGCTACCTTACTTTCTCATATGACTAATGGCTGTATTGATCGGTTGTTTAAAATAAATGAAGTGCTGCCTTTATTTGATTATTGAAACCATTTTGAAGGAAAGCATCCAAATAAGGGTGAATATTTAGTAACTTTTATGTTTAAAAGGTATGCATTTTGGAGAAGTTAAAAGGCAGTGTAACCCATGAAAGTCGGGGTGCGACTTATACGCAGGTCAATGACAACATTTAAGAAAAATAATCTTCAACTAGGGGTGCAACTTATCCACCGGTGCGACTTATACGCGAGTATATACGGTAATAATTCTTTGTGAAATAACATTTGTTTTAATATAATTTTTATTGCTATATAAACGAATTTCGGCTTAATCTTTTCCATAAGTTTTGGCTTTAATACAGGATACTTGTGAACTTTTTCTGTATTTAGTCTATATTCTATTGAATAATTCAATCCTCAGACTCAGAGCAATATTTTCTGCACAGCGGAATATTCTGATGATGGTAAACTTGAATACTTTTCATTTTGCCTTATATTGGCTTGTACTATTAGCGACACTTGTATTTGATTATTGATTATTTCTTTTATTTGTAAAAAACAACAACATTAATTTTATTATTGAAGCCCTTTCTCTTCTTGTTAATGAAGGCTTTAATGCTTAAAGACAATAACAAGAAATATGCACATTTTGATCACAAGTGGGATTTTAAAGAACACATTTTTTATTTTATTATTTTCTTTATTTATTCACAATTGCCAAAAAAATAAAAAAACAGCTGTTTTATTCTACTATAGTTAATTTACTTTTGTATTTAACTAATTCTGTCATTTTTTTTATCCTAAAAGGTGTTGACTGGGTTGAAAAATTACTGTCAATAGTGTATTTCATTTTGTTGCAGAGTGCTTGCCCTTTGTCCAGAGTTTTAGCAGGTCTGATTTACCCAATGAATTTTATCTTAGTTCACTAGCAGTTGAGAGACCTTCTGAAATGAATCTGGTGGGATTGGTCAATAATATTACAGAAGGAAACAGTCTTTTTAAAACTCCAGGAGCCAGAGTCCAATGGAACTCGCCCATTGCAGGTATTCAAATGGTTCATAATTAACTCATACATGCCTACAGTCCCACATTTTGCGTATTTGTCCCGCAAAAACGCAAAAATTTACTGACCGTCCCAAAAATACGCATTGAGTCTTAAAAATACGCAAAATGATATAAACGCGTAAAAATGCGAAACAATAATTATTTACAGGGCTCATACAGATCATGGAATTTTGGGAAAGTTTTGAAAAATTGAGGGGACCATTTCCAGTATGAAAAAGTTTTGGAAATTTTATAATTTTTATAAATTTTTATAATTAGGGGCATGCAAAAGTTTGAAATTTACTGATTTAGAAATTTTATTTCAAATAATTAAGCAGGTCCATTTTATTTCCCTTTTCCAACATACTTTAAATACCCAGTACTAGATATAATGCTGTTCCTTTTGCAAACATCCTCACCTCGCATGTGTAATATTACTCCTCTCTCCTCTCCCACTTTTGCTTTTTTTGTCTCCCACTTTTCTTGGAAACATCCCCACCTCCCATGTGTTACTTACTAAGCTAGGCCTCTCTCGTCTTACTTTGTGTTTGGTGAGATCGGTACATAGCCCCTCCTCCGCTTTTTCTGTTCTTTCCCCACAGTGTGCACAGCAATTAACTAGTACCAAACGTTTATATTCCCTTTTTTGTTTACCCTTGCAGTTTAAAGACCAACTGAAGAGCTTTTTATAAAAATTGAGTTAACAGTTGATTTAGACAGTAAATAGTATAAAAATATATTGCTGAAAGTTTGAGATTTCAAAAAAAGGTCTTTGTATTTTAAAAATGTAATTTAAATTTAAAGGGGTCCGAAGCGACGAGATTTGGAATAGCTCATTTACGAATTTCATTCAGCCTAAACCGGAAGTGACGTTAAGTAAAGGAGTAAACAAAGTATGGCTACGTTAAATCCCTACTCTTATGATCCCCAACATAATTCAAGTTCAAGTGAACATAGCGAATCCGAAGACAGCTGTGTAACAATTTTAAACGATACAGAAGATGTATTGGAGGAGTAAGAGCTGGAAAATAACCTATGGTAATTATTTTGTGTCGTATAAATATATAATTTACTTTAGATCCTAGCCACATCACCCAGCCTTTACAATTTACTTAGTTAGTCGACTTAGACTTAGGGCCTAGACTCTAGATATAATAATAATAGAAAAAGTTATAATTTACTACAGTAGGCCTACTATCAGTATCATATCTTATTCATTACAGATGTTCCTTCTATATAGGCTAATCCTATATTTTATATAGGCTCTATATAATTATATAAAACACCCTTAGCTTCTAAAGGCTTAGGCCTACGGGTAAATGCCAATAATGGAATAAATTTTACTGCCATAGGCCTACCATATAAAAGTTACTTCCTAATATTAATATGTCTTTAATAATGAATTAGTTTTTCTGTCTGAGATGGGCTATGGTAGGTAGTATAAGCAAAGAATCAAAGATGTAGGCTATGGCTTAGGTTTTTGGCGCTATAAGTATAATAAAAATCCTACGCCCCCCCCCCCCCCTTTTACTTACTTTTTTTAAGCATTAATATTAATAAGGTTATGTCTCCCAATGTTATTACTATTTATTATGACTCATAATAAATTGTGCTCATAATATGAGCATAATTAACTTTTATACATACCCGGTACATTAGTAAAGATTAATTTTATTAATTATATTTATATAATATACCGTAATAATATCTCATCATCAATTTAAATTTAATATACCAGTATCGGTACTTAAAGGCATTTTTTTTTTGTGAACAGGTGTGCATGTTTAAATTGTCGAATACCAGCGGCCAAGGCAGAACGAAAATGCTGCCATGATGAAGAGCTAATCATCCAGAAGTGACCAAAGTAAGCTGCATTACAGGCCACCCTGACTTTAATGCTGCATTCTTGAACATAACAGTTCTAGAGATAGCATTCCTTCAATATTGTGAAGACAATGGCTATTGACTAAGTATTGACCAGATCCGAGGGACATACACAGGTATTTAAGCCTGAATATAAGGCCTATTGCTTTAAATTTTCTAAAACTTTGCAGCCTGGATATTTAAAAAAATTAAAATAAGGTGCATAGTCTTAACCTCATTCAATATTTGAAAAAAACAAATGCTATTGTTTATTGTAATATTTTAATTACAAATTTTAAGATAAAAAAACAAAGAAGCACAATGACAGGTACTAATTCAAAGTATTGTTAATTATTTGTAAAAAAAATAATACATATTTAACAATAAGTAATAAGTATTGTTACATTTTTCAGAAAATACAGATATGTGGCATACAAACTGTTTGCCAGATGGATATGGCAAGGACTAGACCGAAGAACAAGACTGGTACTACCCGCCTGTGTGGTTAAAAAAATAAGAAAAAAATTTCCAAGCGAAGTGTACACTGGGTTTACATTTAAATATCCTCGATGTTTAAGAATTTAAATAAATGTAATTTATTTTCAAGCAAAGTTTCATTTCTTATATTTTGAAATTACTATCTTTGCATGTAAATACACTACCCATTTTCATTAGATAAATGATGTTAATAAACATTTAAAAATAATTGTTGTGCTTTATGCATAACTTTAAATACAAAATTGTAATGTAATTGTAAACTTTAATGTATTTTTTAGTATTACTCAATGCAATAGTCAAAAACAAATATATCATTACCATCATCATAAAGTTAAAGCCAATCCCTTGTGTAAAAATACAAAGGTTTTTAAAATGTGACATATTTGCCATCAAGCTTAAGAAACATTTTAGAAACAAATTATTACCATAAACTATGAAATAGAATATAGGAAATCATTATCAAAATTTATTTTTTTAAAAGCTATGATAAATGACATTAATAAGTTATCTGTAAGTTAAAAATACTTTAATCAGAATAATTCAAGTCACAAGAGTTGTGTGAAGAAATTTTCTAAACTTAAAAAGCTATGATTAAAATCAGTAGCAATTTTACGCTTTTGTGGGTGTCGAACATTCTTGAGGTACAATTTCTGTCATTGGCTTTGTGAGGTGGTATGTTAACTGAAGTAATTCCACTTTTCTTGCATCATTTCTTACTTGTTTCCTATGACAAATTAAGAAGTATAATCATGAGTTCATAAATTTCCAAATGATTTAGGTCAAACAGATAATTAACAATATAGCCAGTTTGAAAATTAGTAATTTACATTTACATTTTACTCATACAAAAAGGGCAAACATAAAATGAATTACCGGTATGTAGGGAAATTCAATACTATTTTGTCTTAGCAAGAAAAAATATATGCCTACCTTTAGCACCAAAGGACCAGGTATCAATGTATCATTCTTCTCACCATCATTGGCAGGGTTCACACACTCCTCATCAACTTGAGAATTCTAAACAATATATTTTAAAAAATCATTTCTACACCTTCTACAAACTTCAAAATTTGTTACATTATTAATTATTATTCATTATATATTTAAATATGTTTAAATATATTCCCTTCTTTTCAATACCAGTACTATATAATTTTAAAGTGCATCAGCTTTATAATTAAAACACCTTAACACATCAATAATTTTAACTGAAATGATTTGCGGTTGATGTAAATTACCATAATTTCAGGCGCATTGTTTTGTATGGCAGTAATGTCCTTAAAAGACAGACGTGAACCTATTTCTGTTAAAACCTGAAATTTAAAAAACAATATGATTTAATTATTATAGTATTATAGGCCAAAAGAAAAATGATGTCCTAACTTCTCACTATCATTGCAATGATTAATATATTTCTCAATATAAGCCATTATATGCCTTCTATGTAGGGGTTCAGAACTCTTCATAAACAACAAAAAAATGAAACCATATCTCTATGTGCCCTCATACACACAATTTCTAGATGATACATTGTTTTAATCCAATAGTCCATACTTCTACAACCGACTCCAAAGTTTATTTAAGTATTATACATTTAACATTTAAAAAAATGTTCACTTAGTCATGATTAGGCCTACATATATATTATAATTAAATTGATTTTGTATTATCATCGTTATTTGTAGTTGATGTTACTACATACCACTTTAGTTTCAGAAGCATTGCTTTGTACAGCAGTATTAATAATATGTGCAATTGGCCGTCTTGAATCCAAGGTTCGGGAAAAATCAATTTCTGATAAAACCTGAAATTAAATTTTAGTGTTGTATTTAAAAAAAAGCTTGAATTATTAATCATTGAACATTTTAAAACACTACTACCACCCAACAGGCACACAAGTACCATTCACATCCAAGCTTTTTCACTATTGGCTATTGATATAATGTGGTGTAGGGCCTACCTACTGGAAAGCAAGAATGCATTTAATAATAAAATATATAGGCCTATATTATAATAAAAAATTAAATGTATTTTCCATTAACATCATTTATTGTTGATTTTAGCATACCATTTTAGTAACCGAGGCTTTGCTTGGTACAGCAGCGTTAATACATGCAGTGGCAGACTTGAGTTTGAGCCTGAGGCGCCAGAAAAATCCATTTCTGATAAAACCTGAAATTAAATTTTAGTCTAATAAATCTAATATAATATAATTGGGCTATTAGTTAAAATTTCTCCAATTTTTATACTATAATAATTATAATAACATGGCCTAACTTGATTTTTAAAAAAAACTAGGCCTAACGTTTAATAATAAATACTCAATACTAGGCAACTGTCACTGTGTAGTGTGTAGGAGTGTAGTCTTAGTAGGCCTATTAATCATAATTTTTTAAAAATACTACCAGTAGGCCTACAAATAAATAAAATAGCCTATGTTTAAAGTTTAATATTTTAAAGTAGTAGGCTTAGGCCTAATTATTAGTAGAAGGCTACAAGTAAGTACAAGTTACAAGTAATAATAACTAGTTAGCCTAGTTAGTAATAAGCTATAAAACTTATTTAACTTAATAAAAGTCCTAGGCCTAATCAAATACTAATCTTAAAACTAATAGATAGTAGGCCTATATTTTTTTATTTTAAAAACTTACCTTTAATTTAAACTGAAATGCTCTATTTTCTGTACAGCTCCTCTTGTTTTGGTTGGTTTAGGAGTTTAGGCAACTTTAGGGCTTAGATTTAGTAGATGATTTATCTAAACCGCTACCGGTAAATGCATTATATAGAAATATACTGGATACTGCACCAAGGAGTAATCTATAATAGGTCTAACAGATTGTACCGAATTTTCTCTTCAGGCATTGACAGAAGCTTATTCCTGGTGAAAAACCACAGTATCGAACCATTTTCGAACAAAAAAAAAACAAACTAGTTCCGAGTCAGAGAACTGTACACTATGAAGTTTTTCACCTTTGTGTGACGTCACGACAGTGTGTTGACAGGAAATTGCAAATCTCGAATGGCTACGAGATTTGTTTACTTCATCTCCCAAAAAACACACATTTAAATGATAATATTGAGCTAATTACTTGAAATTTGAGTTTAATATTTTGTAAAAATGATTTTTTTAGCATTTGGACACTAAATACACACATTAAAATAGTTTGCGCGATTGACACGGAAACCTGTTCACTTGGTCTTTAAAGGTTTTAAGCCACTGAATTTACCCATTGTGTTGAGCAGTAAATTAAAAAACTACAGGTACAAAACATTTCTGTTTTATAGATAAACATCTTAACTAACTAAAATTGTACATTTTATATTATAATAGGGATGCCAAAAGCTTCAAACTAATTAATTAAAAGGTACTTAAGAATAACTTGGTAGGCAAATAAGGCAAGGGAGGTAACGTTGATAATTTTAACCCTGATAAGTCAGCTTCAGTTGTTCTTCTTTGTTTTTTCTCTTAAAAGTTCACAACTTTATTTCATTGTTAGGCCTATCCAATTTTAATAAATGATATACAAATGGAATCCTATTTTTAATATCCTTCTATTGGTAAATAGCACAATTGTTAAAATTTATTATGTCTAACCTCAAAGAAAGATAATAGGCCTATAAAGAAATAAAGAGCCCTCTTCTTTAATAAAAAAAATAATTAAAGAGTAGTATTTCATAAAACCAATGATCACTTTTCTTTAACATCTCTACATTAGTGCTAAACAATAAGTAATATAGAGTTTTCATAAACAATAGTCTATGTCACAATCTGATCTACTAATTATCCAGAAATTAATTAGTCTGATCTATTTGTGAAGCTCTCTTATTATTTTTTCCCTATTTAAAAAAAAATATTGTTTGGTTTCTATACTACTCTCCTTTGTTTACTTGTTTAACTTTTTTTATTATTATTGTAAACAGTTTTTATAGCAATATTTCATTGGTATATTTCGGGATCATTACTTAAAAAAGGTCTTGGAAATTGTGTACGTTACCATGGAAAAGTTTTGGAAATGTCATGGAAAATTTTTTTTTCAAACTTGTGGGAACCCTGTATTTATTTCTTCTTTTTCTCTTGATAGCTTTTGTATTTAAAAAAAGGCATATTAAGAGTTTTAAAATAAATGCATAAATGATTTTAATTGATTCTCATTGGTGGCCTACACTATAATGTTCACTGATAGGACTCAGAAAGTAGTCTAGTATTGAAATAACGAGTTGAACGAAAGATTACAGTAACATTACTAAATGTTAAAAATGGCAGCCAAGGGACGACATGAAAATAAATCCGAGCGCGTTAAAGAGGAAATGGCTTCTTACAGTCGTGTCTGAAAAAACAATATTTATGATTTCACAGGGAATATACTGAAGAATTTAACCAGGAAAAATGCTAATTTTCTTTTAAGACGAATGGACTCAACAAAATATTGAAAAAAAGACACATTGTCATTGGCAACATTGCCGGTAAAAACAAAAAGTTTAGTTTAGATGTAACTAGCGTGCATGTAATGTTAGTTGATAGAATAACAGAATCAAGACTTATCACGAGTGATTTATTAGCATATTTAATAAAGCATGTTCAAAAAAGTAAACAAAAGTTTGAAGATAGGCCTAGTTACGACCTAAGTCTATAAACACTTCATTAAAGATTATTTAGACTTATTTATGTCTTGTCCCCCATTTTGTAGGTTTTTGTTACCCATTTTTATGTCTTGTCCCCCATCTTTTTCAGGGTCTCCATAGACACTGTATAACTTATCTTTAGAGCAAAAAATATTTTAAAGAAATATTTAATCTAAAATTTTGATGGAACATTTGTACCCTTGACATGCAACCCAAAATTTGGAATTAAAAATTCAGATTAAATTTTCTTCATCCTGTCTCCTTGATACATTTAGCTAGTAGGTTTTGTGAAAAAATGTATTGAGTCATTCAAAGGTAACTATGACAGTAAGAGTGATTATTGGACTAACCAGTATAATGTGTTCTGAAGAAACCTAGTGACCCACTATGGACTGTATTATTGTAATGTATTGATTTTGGTCATGTGTAGTAGTCATGTTGACTGTCTGGATTTTATAATTTGTTTCCATGAATTTCTAGTATAAATGTATGAGTATTGGCTGGAAGCTTAGAGTGATTAAGTTAAATGTTCAATATAATATTATAAAGAATGGAGTTAGTTGTTACACAGACCAGAGTCTTTAGTGTAAATAAAAATGTATATTCATCAACCTAATTCTTTTGTTTGTGTCTGACTGAGAATTTACTAAATTATGTCATTATTTCTTTTCACTTAATAATTCAGTTTTGCTTTCACCTTTAAAAACAACTACCGGTAACATTGTTTATTACAGAAATTTCCCGCAAACATTTAGAAGGTTTCTTATTGACATGGGATCATGATGCCAATACAACGATGTGTAGACTTTTCAAGTTTAAATCTGAAAGCTTTGACTTTTTAAAGATGGTAATTTTTTTTTTTTACCTTTCTAGTTTTTCATCGAACAAATGTGCATTGTAACTATATACTCTTTGAGGGTTTTGCTTGGCTAGACAAAGAATGGGTTCCCTTAAAAGTGTCACCCTAACCCTAAATTATCAGAAAGTGAAATGGACAAGTCCTAGAACCCCCTTGGCAAAAGATGCAGACGTGGAAATGTATCATTATGGAGTAAGTCACTGGTACACCCTAAACCTAAAGTCAAGGCTAGCAGTAGTCTGTGAAGGGGGGGGGGGGGAGCACAGGCTCTATGTTTCTCAAGGGACCAAAAATAAAAGTTGATGTTGATGATTATATGTAATAAAATGAATTAATACAAAAGAAATATATTTCATTGGCATAGTTATAAAATAGGCTATATGACTATTTATGACTACTTTGTAACACAAAACAGTCCACTACATTAGCAGGAAGCTACAGGTTTTAGTTAGCCTACACAGAATAACATTTCATAATTAATGGAAGGTGACTGCCCTAATCATCAAAAGAACTGACAAATTAAACTTCATTAAACTTGCCTTTATTTTTAGGTAATTCCATGTAAAATGTTATTTCCTTGCAGATGACCTTCAGTTATGACATTGACAATCTGGAGAGTGATTTCCCTTACACCTTTACAGTATATAGTGTCCCTCCACCTGACAGTCAGTTCCGACATGACAGCAACAGATATGTCCAGATGATGATGCATACATTTATCAAGTACAGTAAGTGTCATCTTTCAATGCCATCTGTCATTCTCTCAATGACATTGAATCATAGGAAAATGTGTATTTATAACACTTTTTACCCTTCTTGCCCCACCCAATTTGTAGCTATTTGTAGCACTGGTTCTTAATTTACTAATTATTCCCTTGAGTTTCAGACATTTTTTTATGATGAGCTAAACTTCATTAGGGTTCCAAAATATATTGGTAACTTTTTTGTTTGTTACAAGTGATATTTACAGGTAGTGAATTTATTTTTCACTACTGGAAAACTTACCTCATCATTATAAGTATCAGAATCATCTATTTTGAATGATAATTCTTAAAGAAAATATTATATCAACTCCCAAGTCCAATCCATTAATGTCTTCAACATTATCCTTATGTAGCACCATATTTGACCACAATTACAGTTCCTAACAAAAAAACAAGAGAAAATTATAGTATCCCTCTAGTGCAGGGGTCGGGAACCTATGGCTCGCGAGCCCGATGTGACTCTATTGATGGCTGCATCTGGCTCGCAGACAAATGTTTGATTTAAAAAAATGTTTCTTTAGACTCCTTTGATCTACATATTAATTGTATATCAATATTTCATTCTACAAATGAGCTAAAGTCTACTGCAGCTCAGCATCAGAAGTGGCAAAGGAGATAAACTCCGCTGACCTAAAAGACAGAAAAATAGCAACCCTGCATTCATTGTAATTAAAGGGAAATAACTCTTGCACACATTTACTTAAATTTTTAGTTTTAAACATAATGTATAGCTCTCACAGATTTACTTTTCAAAATATGTTGTGTCCATGGCTCTCTTAGACAAAAAGGTTCCCGACCCCTGACCCCTGCTCTAGTGAATAAGTATTCTGACAGACACCGATGAAAAGGTTACATCCTTATCTATGTATTTATATTATATACCATTCTATGAGGAAAAATTAAACGTCAGGACTTAGGGGAGTAAAGTTGGCTGGTGGAAAAAGACGGGCCCTGGTGAAAAAAGGGTTAATGTAGTAGATTTTTATCTAAAAGGACAAAATACTGTTTCAATTTTCAGAACATGCAACAGACCCTGCTAGTTGGACACCTTCAGTATCCATGAAAACCTTGCCAAGTGGAACTATAGAAGTGAAATTTACACTTTCTCCACCAGAGTTTAATCTCACCAACTTTGAAATACATCTTATGAAAGAGTCTAATAGTATCAATGACTATTTTGGGAAGAAAAGTTATAATGGTTCGGTTAGTATCCATTTTTTACATCACCTTTTTTTTGTTTATTTTCTTAGCTTTTATACTAATTGAAGACCTAATCTCAGAGGCCTAGCAGGGCTAGAAAAAACATCAGAAATGGTGGAGTTTCATGGTCTTTCTCAGACACCCTTTTTTTTTTGCGTGAGGCTGGCAATGTTTTGTGTTGCCTAAAATAACTTTTTTATCATTGACTCAGCTGTTGGCATGCCTTTTAAACAGATTGTGACAATAAGAAAGAAAATGCTCAAGTAAAAAACATTTCTTTAATGAGGAAAAGATGATAACTTTAAATAGTGTGATGAAGTAAATCATGTGTTCACATCAGACTCATTAAGTCCACACTTTGATAGATTGAGCTACAATTTCTGTAAATGAAAATAATACTCTACTTGCTCGCTTTTTTTTAGCATTTTCCATTCAAGGTCAAGGTAAATCAAGGTGGGGAGATCACACATGAAGATATGCAGCCTTGGATAGTATCTCACTTTGTTCATGCAGTTCTCAAAATGTCAGGGAATTTAGATAATGTATTATCTGCTATGGAGCACATAGAGCCTTGGCCTCCAAACAAAAATAAGAATATTTAAGAGCAATGTCCTCAGCATCCTACTGTATGGGTCGGAGTGCTGGAAAACCACAAACACCATAGAAAGGAAACTACAGGTGTTCCAGACACAAAGCCTTCGCCGCATCCTCAAGATCTTCTGGCCAAACACAATATTAAATGAGGATCTGCGTGAGAAAACAGGAGTTATCTCCTTAGCAGAGAGCATCACAGCAAGGAGGTAGAGATGGATAGGACACTTCTGCAGAATGTCAACTGTCTCCCTCCCCAAGACAGCCCTGAGATGGACCCCCCAGGGAAAGGTCAAAAGGCAGATCAAAAGAAACATGGAGAAGTACAGCGGAAAGAGACTTGAAGGCTAGAGGCCTGAACTTGGAAACAGCACCTCGAGCTGCAATAGAACAAGATAAATTGAAATCTTTGGCCTTCGCTTCAAGCTCCAGCCAGCATGAAGAGGACTGAGAGAGAGAGAGAGATTATCACACAAGTTGACTTTGTTGTATTATTATGCAAGTTGACTTTGTTGTATTATTATACAAGTTGACTTTGTTGTATTATTATACAAGTTGACTTTGTTGTATTATTATACAAGTTGACTTTGTTGTATTATCACACAAGTTGACTTTGTTGTATTATCACACAAGTTGACTTTGTTGTATTATTATACAAGTTGACTTTTTTGTATTATCATACAAGTTGACTTTGTTGTATTATTATACAAGTTGACTTTGTTGTATTATCACACAAGTTGACTTTGTTGTATTATCACACAAGTTGACTTTGTTGTATTATTATACAAGTTGACTTTGTTGTATTATCACACAAGTTGACTTTGTTGTATTATCATACAAGTTGACTTTGTTGTATTATCATACAAGTTGACTTTGTTGTATATGTTATACTTCTAAGTTTTGTGCTTCTATATTTTTAGCTGTTCACTACTTTGGAGCCAGAAGGTAAAGTGCAATTTGAAGGTCTTTCTACAGACAATTATCAAATTAAGGTTTGTTTCAGCAGTATATCTTTGCATCTTTACATCTTTGCTTTATTTTAGTTTTTTATTTTACTATGAAGCTGTTGCTATTTTTTTTTTAAGTTTCAAATTTAATGATTCACTTTTTAGTAAGTAATAAGGTGACATTGGTTACTTAACAACATTCTATTTACTACCTTTCTTTTAAGTTCTGCTGTCTGTCCGCTTGGATGGATGGTTGGTTGGATGACAGCAAAACTTTGAATCAATTTTCCAACCACTTCCCTTAGTTCGATTGAGCTGAAATTTGGGCAGCAGACTTGCCCAGACTAACAATACATTCTATCAAATTTTCAGCATCGTAGCATTTGGAATAGTCACGCATTCCTTCTACCAAGTTGCGAATCGAGGAATATATTTTACAAAAAAACATGGCTGCCTTTGACAGAAGTACATAAACTTTTCGAATATGTTAGTTTTTACGAAATAAATACAAATGAAAACGACACAATATTATAGCCGAAACAAAAGCAAGTTTGTTTTTTTTAATGCGCAATCGTTATAATTAGATATGTATTTGCCGACATTACCGATTCAAAATTTTTTAGTTTTGTAGTGAAGTGGAAATGGTAAACTTAGTTTGCAAAGAAAGGGAGAATGGTTTTCTTGTTTATAGACTTAAATTGGTGTCATGTTAGTGTAGCATACTGTTGAGAGAAGAATGCTGAAAGATAGGGAAAGTTAAAATTGAGGTCGTGAGTGGAAATATTTTGTTCAACAGCCTACCACGGTTTGTTGTTATAACCTAGATACATTCCCTGCTGGCGTAAAATTACCTTTGTCTTTATACACGGGGTGACACTTTTTAATGAGAGAACGTATCAGTTCGAGAGAGTGATGGTCCGGAGTGTTGAGCGGGCAAGTTGTAGCCTGTGTGTAGACTGGAAATGTTAGTGTAGAGTTGAACAGCGTATGTTGGATAGAGTATAGATTTGGCTATCGAGGTGTCCACTTGTGTTAGAGTTAGGTAGAGACTATAGATGTATAGATAGTTGATAGTAGTGTAGATGTTGAGCAATAGAGTAAGCTTTCATATTGTAGAGTGCAGTCAGCAATGTAACTTATTTTATGTCATTCATATATATTCATATTAAATTTGATATGTGTTACACAAGTTTTGGAGTTCAATTCATTTGTGTGTGAAAGTGGCACGAAATTAGAACATCAAGAATTATGAACTCGTAACATTTGGCGACCCCCGACGTAAGCTGACTCTGTTTCACTACTATTATACTTTAAAGATTGTTACACTACTCTACCGGTGTGGATGCTGTGCCGATTTAATACGTAACTGTACTGTGACTATTTTAATAGATGCTGATTTTATGGTGCTCGGTAAATTTGGCAATGTGATTTGATTTTATGTGACCATTGGGCCAACGTTGTACTGATTTGTCATAACCTACGACCCTGAATAAGATTGATTCCATTTTTCTAATACGCAAATGTACCACCGTGGACGTGGAGTTGGAAATGTATTTGGTGTCAGAATAGTGCAGATTTGATAATAATGAACTGTTACGTTGTTTTGATGGATAATGCTATAGTGGACTACCTTGCGTATTGATTATGTGAATATGATAATAATGAACTGTTACGTTGATTTGATGGATAATGCTATAGTGGCCTATCCTGCATATTGATTATGTTGATATGATAATAATGAACTGTGACGCTGTTTTGGTGAATGCTGACTTGTTGTATCGTAATTGCTGATTTGATAAGTTACTGGATTGTAACGCTATACTGGATTGTAACACTGTTGTAAGTATGCTGGATGCTATTTGAACATTGCGTAGACGCTGCGCTGATTTGCTTTTTATATGTGACTATTGGGACTGTTAGGCGGACTTATCGCTGTGTTATTTGTGTCGCCGTTATTGGAACTGTAAAGCGGACTTATCGCTGTATTATTTGATGAGCTGTAATGCTCTGTGTACGCTTTTGATATCATGCTGTTGATTAATGCCTGAAGAAACTGTAATGACATTGTGCCTTGCCGCATTTATTAACCTGTGACGCCATCGAGTGAGCTGGGAAGCCGTCGAAAGTGCTGTCGTTGTATCTGTTGAAATACTGTTGTGAGTTTTAGCTGTATCAGCTGGGTGATGTGGTGCTACTGAGATCCTGTGTCGATGTGTTTTCTACGGATTATATTGTTGTGACTTTTCCAAGTCAACGTTATAGCCTAATGTAGCAAGATTGAAGTACCTGACGCAATTCCAGGTTCAAGATATTGACTCAGTGTTTTGCTTTATTTGTCCTTTGATTTACTGATTATTTCTTGTTGTGGTGAGGGAGTCGAGTTGAGTAAAAGTTGGATACAAAGATAAGTTAATTTTTTTTTAGTTTTATGTTTTCTGTTGTCTATTTTAGGACTTAATGATATATTTTACATATATGTAGATTTTGTTCGTTGCTACTTGTCAGAATTTCTGTATGTTTTTTTTTTAAACATTACAGTGGATGTTAAAATAGGGTCTACTTGTAGCAACCAAAATAAATCGTTGTATAGACCATTCTGTTTTGTCTGTAAGCTGTTTCATAAACTACATTTTTATCCGTTGCGTTGTTGGTTACTTATAAGTTGTTAGTTTTGTTACTTTCTTTAGATAGCATATTGTATCATTAGTAAATAGTGGTGTTGTACTTTATTGTGTGCACATTCTTGAAAATGGATGAGTATGATCTGACAGATCTTTTTGAAGCGGGAAGAGAAATGGGCCTCCAAGGCAAAGCGTGGGTAGGGAGAAAAATGGAAGAAGATGTAAGGAAGAGAGTAGAAAGAGAAGCTAGAGACGAGAGGGAGAGAGTAGAAAGAGAAGCTAGAGACGAGAGGGAGAGAGTAGAAAGAGAAGCTAGAGACGAGAGGGTGAGAGCAGAAAGAGACGCTAGAGACGAGAGTGTTCTGAAATATGACTTAAATACCTTTCCCAGGATATCTTTAACTCATTATCAGCTTGTAGATGCTGGGACTGTTAACGCTGTCAGTAATGCGACCAACATAGATATACTATATGCCAAACTTGGGGTTCTTCAGGAGACGGTAGATAGATTGGTGGAAATTGTCAACAAGAGGGGTGACATGAAAGGTGCACCACTGTTATTCACTGATAATGAACTCCATTCAAGTAGGAATATGCCCATTATAGAGACATGTACAGGGGATATAAAGGATGTAAGGGGAAAAGTAGGAATGTTGCACAAGAAACAAAATAGGGAGCCAAAACTAAAGGAAGCTTATTGTAGTTACTGCAGGAGGGTTGGTCACAAATTGAAAAATTGTCATAAGATTTATAAGAAACGTATGAAAAGTGTGGTGTGCTATCGTTGTTTAAAGGTGGGGCATAAGATGAGTAGCTGTAGAGAATTCACTCATGAACTGAAGGAATGTAGAAATAGATCTAAAGTTAAACAAAACTGGAAATCCAACAAAGAGAAGGAGCCTAGAGTTATCGTTATTGTGAAAAGAGATAGAGCTAGTGAGAGAAAGGGATCAGAGAGTGTTACAAGCAAGGCGAGATCAAATTATTCGACGAAACAACACTGGGGGAAATTTGATCCGCATATAGGTAGAATAAGGGATCAATTCTTTAGAGACTTACATAGGGTTAACATGAAACTGGCTGGATATAATCCTGAATTTATGCATGAACATAATGAAGGTTTATGGAGCCACAAGTTTGATAGACGACCTTGGAACAAAGGCAAGTATAATTTTGTGAATGCAGAAAGACGGAACTTAGATTTGCCATGGCGAGATAGGGGTGTAGTGTAGACGGGGATAGATAGAACTAAATGTGGACTATGGCTCATTGACTTATATTAATAATATGAAAAAAGTTGAACTTAATGTTGTTATTGTCAGTAACTGGTCTATTGACATGATCTGTTCCAGTTCCAGTATATTTGAGATAAGATATATTTAGTGTTTATTTTCAATAGATCACAATTGATCACATAATTATTATCATCGTCTTTTTCGATTATGTACCTAGTCGATACTTATATTTCTTTGTGTTGTAATGTAATTTTTACTTTACATTTTTTCGACGCAAGTCTGTAATGATGTTATCATGTACCAATGCTATTTTTTTAACTGCATGCTAGAGATGTATCTGAATGTTACAATTTTCTACCAAGTAATTTTGCTGATTTTTTAATTTTCTCTCAAATACGATGGTAATGTAACCTACTTGATGTTTCTTTTCTTTTGCAATGCTTACAAACTGTACTAGTATATTTTCTTTTGTTGGTTTGGGAAAAAAAAAATGTTTTGTACATCTTTTGTGAACTTGTTAGGAAAGTCTTTTAAAATGACATACGTCATTTTCATTTGGAAGGGAGGAATGTTGAGAGAAGAATGCTGAAAGATAGGGAAAGTTAAAATTGAGGTCGTGAGTGGAAATATTTTGTTCAACAGCCTACCACGGTTTGTTGTTATAACCTAGATACATTCCCTGCTGGCTTAAAATTACCTTTGTCTTTATACACGGGGTGACACTTTTTAATGAGAGAACGTATCAGTTCGAGAGAGTGATGGTCCGGAGTGTTGAGCGGGCAAGTTGTAGCCTGTGTGTAGACTGGAAATGTTAGTGTAGAGTTGAACAGCGTATGTTGGATAGAGTATAGATTTGGCTATCGAGGTGTCCACTTGTGTTAGAGTTAGGTAGAGACTATAGATGTATAGATAGTTGATAGTAGTGTAGATGTTGAGCAATAGAGTAAGCTTTCATATTGTAGAGTGCAGTCAGCAATGTAACTTATTTTATGTCATTCATATATATTCATATTAAATTTGATATGTGTTACACAAGTTTTGGAGTTCAATTCATTTGTGTGTGAAAGTGGCACGAAATTAGAACATCAAGAATTATGAACTCGTAACACATACATTTTAGACTTATATTGGTGTCTTATCTTATCTTATACATTACAGACGCTCCTTCTATAGCGAAGATTATCTAAAATAAGAAAAGATTATCTATGTAATTTCATAATACTCATTTAATTTTAACCAGAAATAGATTTTTTTAAAAATAAAAACAATGTTTGTTTTAACTAGGCCTATTTACCAGAAGAATTCATGTTATTAAAAAAATTAAAATCGATTGTTACAAAAAAAGCCTTTTCTCGACAAAATGTAACGCACGCTGTCAAAACAAGATTTCAGATTACAGACAATTTAAATGCACACGTGCGAATTTTAGAATGTAAATCCTATCAGATTGCCTAAAAATTCCATTTGATGCACTTTTTTAGTTCGTAAAAAGAGGATTATTTTTCTTGTAGTTTCAGCGGTCAAGTGACAATGCTGACGGAACAATGTTTTACGCTGCTCTTTATTTGGTCTGTCTCATGACTTAGGTCACCAGAAAAATATCTCCAGAACTATTTGTCCGGTCGCCGGAAGAATATCTACTGCACTATTTGTCCTGTCTCGGGAATAATATCTTTTGCACTCTTTGCCCGATTGCCAGACGCATAGACAAAAAAAGAAAAAAACTAACTGAATTTAATGAAATGTTTAATGACAGCACTAGTTAGTATCGGTTAGCTTATATAGGTTAGGGATGGTAACCCTTGACCTGTGACCTTTTAGCCCTTGTGATGTCACAAGCCAAAATGGTGTTGTTAATGCTATATTAATAGTAAAAAATCGCATTTAAAATTATTATTTTTCCAAGTCTATCGTTTATCTTATCTCATACATTACAGACACTTCTTCTATAAAGAAGATTATTGCGTCCTACACTCATCCGTGGTCCAAGTCTATTCTTGAATTTTTATTATTGTTTTAAATGATGTTAAGTTACTGGTTTTACTGGTTTGTTCAGGCAACCCATTCCATGCCCGAATGCCACTCGGGAAGAAAGAGTACTTATATGCATTTGTTCTCGCATAATTTGTTCTCGCATAGGGGATAAGGAAAGTGTTTTTGTCTTTATGTTTATCTGAGCTTTGCAACAGGTTGTTATTGGGTTGTATTTCTAAATTAGAGTTTATTAGAGTTAATTAGCCTTATGTATTATTAATACTTTACTCTTTGACCTTCTGTCCTCTAGTGTTTGTAGGTTTAGTGATTTGACTAATGGTTTTACTCTTGTTATGAACCTTGCAGCTCTTTTTTGAATTTGTTCTAATTTTTTTATGTTTTCTTTAGCTGATGGGTCCCATACAGATCCTGGGTATTCTAGTATAGGCCTAACTAATGTGAGAGATAGCATTTTAGTTTTATATTCTTATTACATTTGTAAAAGTTCCGTTTTATGAATCCTAATGTTTTGTTTGATTTTTTAATTACTTCATCATTATGAGGGTTCCAAGATAACTTATCATTTATTATTACTCCTCGATACTTAGCATTGTTAGTTTGAGTTAGTTCTTTACCATGAATGAAGTAGTTTGCTATTATTTGTTTCTTTTTCTTGGATACCCTTATAAGTTGGCATTTTTCTGGGTGAAAAGACATACTCCAGTTTGATTCCCATTTTTGCAGTTCATCTAGGTCTTTTTGTTAAAGTTCACTATCTTTTCCTGTCTTTATTATTCTATAAATTATGCAATCATCAGCAAATAATCTTACTTTTGTTCCTGTGTTGATGCAATTTGGCAGATCATTAACCACTTAACATATTTGCTCGAGTCAACTCGATTTGCACCAACGTGCACTATTTTACTATATCATTTTACTATTATTTTTGGAAGAAGCTTTTTTTCAACGAGAAAATTTGAGCCTATTTTTAGCTATCCATAGCAGACGCCGTGGTTTAGTTTTGAGCATGTAGGGTTAGACACGTGGTGTGTATTGTGTAATATTTGACCCCTATTGTCAAGCTTGGTGTGGCGTGTACTATGAGCATGTAGGCCCCAATTAATAATTAGCTTGTTGTGTTTGTCAAGGCAAGAGGATGTAATACGATGGCTAATACTAATGAAGAAGATGCTTTGTAATGTGACAGTATTGAATAGGAAAACGAAGATGAAAATAAAGTTGATGAATCTGGAAGTGATGAAATAGCTTTTTTAGATAGTGACATTGAACTTTCAACTGATAATGACATTGAAAGAGACATACCTACTGAACGTCAGTGCTTCAAAATAAAAACAGATGGACCAACTACACCACCACCAGTGCCCTCACAAGGGGAGGGGCAGAGGGGGGGAATGCCCGGGGGCGACACCTCTAGGGGGCGGCAAATATAGTCTAAATGTCTAAATACAGCACCAAACAAAGCAGTTACAGTATGCAAGGGGACGTCTTTGAAACTTTTGCCCTGGGGCGCCACATAGGCTTGTGAATGCTCTGACCACCACTACCATTTACATTGAAAACCTGATAGAAAGTTACCGTGAGATAGATACTAACAACTTTGGTCGCCCTTCTCAAATTTTTTATAAAATATTACGTGTAACTACCCTTTATATTTAGTATGTTCACGAGCCAAGAAGGCTCTGATGTATAGACTAGTAGGCTATAGTAAAATGTTCAATTCAATATTATTTTTTGCAATATATTTGAGCCAGGATCAACTCTAATCTTTCTTCTTTAGAATAAAAGTTATGTTTTATTTTGTTATTGTGAGTTATAGTTTCAGGTTTGTATATGTTTGTGTATGTGTTTTTATAAATCAAGCAAATAAAGTGGGTATAATTTATGCATATTTTTTAAACCTTTTTACACAAAATTGTTAACAAATAGTCCTTTTCTCAACCTCCCCAACAATCATAGATTCTAATTCAAACATAAAAAAAGTGGTAAAATTTTGACAGATTTTTGGAAAAAAAGTGGTATGTTAAGTGGTTAATAAGTTAGAAATAGTAGGGGCCCTAGAACAGTTCCTTGTGAAACTCCTGAGTTTACAGTTATTGGTGATGACTTACAGCCATTTATTATCACTTTTTGTTCTCTGCCTATAAGAAAATCCAGAATCCACTGATGTAAGGGACCAGAGATGCCAAAGTATTTAAGTTTTTTAAGAAGACTAGAATGATGAACTTTATCAAATGCTTTTGAAAAATCTAGTAATATAGCATCAATTTGGTTGTAATTATCTAATCCCTTAGACAAGTCATCTATTAAGCCTATCAATTGAGTTTCACATGATCTATTTTTCCTGAACCCATGTTGGTGTGGACACAGTGCATTAAGTTTGTCTAGATGATTTACTATACTACTATAAATTATATGCTCAAGTAATTTACAAGTTATGCTTGTTAGGGAAACAGGTCTATAATTTTCGGCGTCAGATTTATCTCCTTCTTTGAAAAGAGGACATACATTGACTAGTTTCCAGTCTTTGGGCACTTTGCCCTGGTTTAGAGAGTATTTTAAAAGTATTATATTAAAAAGTATTTTAAAGATTGGAGATATTTCATTAGTTAGTTCTTTAAGGAATCTTGCTGGTATTTCATCTGGACCAGAAGCTTTGTTTACTTTTAAGCTGGTTAGGAGTTGTTTAATACCTTTTTCATCTACATTTATATTTCCTATCTCGTCTAGTTTGTTTAAATTTATGGCGATTTCTTTGTCACCTGGATTTGAAAAAGAAGATGCAAAGTGTGTATTTAGGATATTAGCTTTAGTTTCATTGTCGTTATAAGTTTCATTGTTTTTGCCTTTTAGTGGAACTATACCTGTAGTGTCCATTTTTCTTGATTTAATATAGGACCATAAATTTTTATTGTTATCTTTACATCGTTTACATATTCATTCTGCAGCTGTGTGCTTAGTTTCTGAGTTGAATATTTAATTTTTAGGTATTTTTTATGTAGTCAAATTGAGTTAGTTGCCTTAAATTTTCTAAATAGATTTTCTTTTTGTTTACACAGTTTCTTTAGTTAAGTGTTAAACCAACATTTGTTAATTTTATTTGATGTTTGTTTTGTTTTGTGTTTAAGTTTGTTTTTATGAATTGCCAAATATCTTCAACTGGACTATGTATATTGTATTTAGTAAGAAAATTGGTTTGGAATTTTATTGCTGCTTGATGTAGTTCTGTTGTGTTACATTTATTCCAGAGATAAATTATTCTTTTAGGTTTTTTGCTTATTTGGGTTTTTATTTTGTTATTTACTCTGACAATATCATGATCTGAAAGTCCAGAGATTATTTCATAATCTATTACTAGTCCTGGTCTGTTTGTTAAGAATAAATCTAGTATATTATGGTTTCTTGTTGGTTTTTTATTAATTTGTTCTAAGTTTAGATTTTGTATGGTATTGATAAAAAGTTCATTTATTTCTTTTATGTTCTAGTGTTTTTCTATCAAGTTGCTATTCCAATTAATGTCGAGGATGTTAAAGTCCCCAATTATCCAAATTACAGCATTTTTATGTTTTGTTTCAATGCTTGTGAGCTGATTACACAGATCAGTCATGTATTCTGTTGTTGAGATTGGTGGTCTATAAACACAACCTACATTAAGTGGTTTTGAATTAGGTCTATTTATTTTACAAAAGACTGACTCTATGTTATTATTAGATTCTATTTTAATTTCTTCAGCTATTAGAGTAGATTTTATGGCTAGTAAGACTCCTCGATGCCTGTCTGACCTATCTTTCCTAAAGATTTCATAATTATTATTGAATATCTCTGTGTTGTATACATCTGGATTAAGCCATGTTTCGGAACCTGCAATTATGTCTGGTTCTTCATTATTTATTAAAAGTTCCAAATCAGCTGTTTTATTTTTAATGCTTTGGAAGTTTATTGTTAGTTTTGAGGTTATGCTGTTTTGTGGTTTTATGGAATTTAGTGTTAAAGAGTGTCTTTTTAATTATTTTTATTGGTGTTGATCTAGCTAAGGGTTTATTTAGGTCTAAGTTATTAACTTCTGGGCTTGTCAAGGCACTGTAGGGTTAGTGGTATCCAGGTCATGAGAATTAAACAGACCTGAGCTAAATTGTGGCAACCCACACTGTACACAGTGTCATGTTAGTTTAACATACATTTTAGACTTATAATGGTTGCATGTTAGTCTAGCATAAATTTTAGACTTCTATTAGTGGCATGTTAGTGTAGCATACATTTTAGACTTCTTTTGACGTCATGTTAGTTTAACATACATTTTAGACTTATATTGGTGTCATGTTAGTTTAACATACATTTTAGACTTATATTGGTGTCATGTTAGTCTAGCATACATTTTAGACTTATATTGGTGTCATGTTAGTTTAACATACATTTTAGACTTATATTGGTGTCATGTTAGTTTAACATACATTTTAGACTTATATTGGTGTCATGTTAGTTTAACATACATTTTAGACTTATATTGGTGTCATGTTAGTCTAGCATACATTTTAGACTTTTATTGGTGTCATGTTAGTCTAGCATACATTTTAGACTTATATTGGTGTCATGTTAGTCTAGCATACATTTTAGACTTATATTGGTGTCATGTTAGTCTAGCATACATTTTAGACTTATATTGGTGTCATGTTAGTCTAGCATACATTTTAGACTTATATTGGTGTCATGTTAGTCTAGCATACATTTTAGACTTATATTGGTGTCATGTTAGTCTAGCATACATTTTAGACTTATATTGGTGTCATGTTAGTCTAGCATACATTTTAGAAATATAAACCTATATTTGGGACATGGGGTCTATCCTGCTCTAATAACACATAAGTAAGAAAAATTAAAAGTGGCTGAACATTTTGCATTCCACACAATCCTTTAGTAATCATTTTACTATTTATATATGTAACTTATTTTCACAAAATATTGCTGTTCTAAGATTTAAGATTAAATTTCTTATTTAATGTGTCAATTCTCCCACTGGGTGAAATTGTTTATTTTTAAAGTTGCTAATATAAGCCATTTTCAGATTACAATTATTTAGTTTTTGTTTTTTCTTCTTTGTTTTTGTCACATGGAAATATACAAAAATTATTTTGATCTTCTTATTTTACTAGCCGGGCTACTGAGCTGTTGGGTCTCTTGTAGTCAATGCCAGGCAAACTAATTTATATGTCTTTTTATTAGCTATACTGTGTAATATTCTGTGTTATTGGTGATGGTTTGTTTAGGCGCAACTACCAGTATGTATGAGATTGATTTGCTTGGTGCAGTCCAGTAGGATGTGGTCTACTGTTGCATGTGGGTGTGGCGAATGTCTGAAATGTAGCGGGTGTGCTCAGTTTATTCTGTTTAGTTGTATGTTGAGTGCTCTACCTCCTATTCTTTACTGGAATATTCGGCATTGTGAGGGTGGGGTGTGGAAAACTGGTTGGTCTTGCTTTTTGGCCATGTTCATTTCAATATACATTTTTCTTCTCATTTTTCCTTGATTGATTATTAGATGATTGATTTAGTCATGCTTCTTTGCAATTATTTTGATCATACTTTTTACCATGTTGTAGCTGACATGTTGTAGCTGACATGTTGTAGCTGACATGTTGTAGCTGACATGTTGTAGCTGACATGTTGTAGCTGACATGTTGTAGCTGACATGTTGTAGCTGACATGTTGTAGCTGACATGTTCTTCACATTGGTTCATGCTTGCTCCTTTTCTAGTCAACTTTTTAACTATTTAATTAGTTAGTATGCCAATTGTAATGTTAAATTTAGTATCAAAGTCCACCCTAACCCATTTTGTAGCTGACACTTTTTTTACAATAATATATATATATGTATTTATATTTTAATCGAATTTATTTAAATTATTTATTATTTATTTTTTAAATATCTTTGTTAGATGCATTAAAGGCTTCATTCAGTGACTATAAAGGTCAAAGGTGACTTTTAAGCGCTCATAGTATTTACTGCCTATATTATGTCGCCATCTATTGTTATTGTTATTGTTTTGTTCAGGTGCGTATCAAAGATCCCTTTCGAAATGATGAGAGCCGGTGTTATTGCTGGAAGCTAGAAATGAACAACATTTTGTGTCATGAGGATAGATGCTGCAGTAATACATGTGGAGTGATGTCCACTCAGTGGTTTCACTTGAAGGTCACAGGTTAGTCAGGCTTATAGAACTAATTCAATAAAAGTTGAGAAAAGGACTAACGACACCATGCACTGTCTCACCAAAACTGTTGTTATAAGAGATAACTGGTCCATTAGTGACACACAGAAATCAAATAGTCTATCAAGCCAACTAACTTTTAAATAATAATGTTATCAGCATGGCAAGTAGTTCAAAAGTTTTACTTGGGTAAACTTATCTCTCTCTTTATATACATATATATGGATAGGTGGGTTAGTGAATGGATTTATTGATTGATTGATAGAATATAAATTCAAAATATTTTGTTCTGTCCCAAGACGCTTTAATCACCAAGGCAACTCCTGCAACTCATTCTGTCAATGTGGACCCAACAACAACAAAGGCTGCTGAAGTTTCCATCAAGGTAGTGAAATCAGATTCACTTACTGGTGCAGAAATATCAGCCATCACCATAGGTGTTATAATAACATTTACCTTGATCTTCTTAGTCTTCTGCTATTGCAAGAATTGTTATTGCTCTCAAACATATTTGAAAAGTGAGTAGTTTATTTAAAATTCATTACTTTTTTGCTTCCAATTTTTTAAAGATTTAAATAGAACCTGAAGGACAAACACTTTATATAGTAAGTAAGTATTCCTGATCATACTGATGGATCAAATTTATCAATAACCACTAACCTGAAGGACAAACACTTTACATTCTTGTCTTTTTCATTTTGTCTTTTTTCAATTTTTAATAGGAAATCCAAATTTGTATTACTAATGGTCATAATCCAACAATTTATCAACAACTTGTCTTTTAGAAAAGGGAATATTATTGGGTTTTCTTTGTTTTAATTTGTTAAGACTATTTATTGAAACATCGTCAGAAAGTGGGTTTTGGGTTCATGAAAAAGTTTGGGTCAGATATCAGTTAGATATCAGTCAGATAACAGTTAGATATCAGTTAGATATCAGTTAGATATCAGTTAGATATCAGTTAGATATCAGTCAGATATCAGTCAGATATCAGTTAGATATCAGTCAGATATCAGTTAGATATCAGTCAGATATCAGTCAGATATCAGTTAGATATCAGTTTCTGCAAGCGTTAAATCAGAGCAAGTGACTGATAAAAAGCTCCTTTGGAATTTTGCTTTAGTGTATGAATTCTGGATGATCTAAATGTCAATATTTTGTCAGTAACACAATATGTATTTAATGTATTAAGTTTATTGTGTTCATTCTTTCAGCACTGATGTGTTTCAAAGAGTTGCCTGGTGGAGACAAGCAATCTATATTTAGCATAACTACACAGCCTTTTGGTAAGAAATGATCCCTCAACACTTTCCTAGAAATTATATTTGTTTGTAAATAAAAAATTACAGCATAATTACCACATCAATACTGAACAATACTGCATAATTACCACATAAATACAGAAAATAGTACTGCATATTATCACATAAATACAGAAAATAGTACTGCATATTATCACATCAATAAAGCATGATAGGATTTCTTAATAATGTTTCCACCGAGCTCTTTAATTATGTATCTCAAACATTGATTGATAACAACTTAATTGAGAATTTTATAATAACTATATAAAACATAGTAGCCAAACACAGTAGTCATCTAACCAAATAGTAGCCAAAGACAGTAGTCATCTAACCAAGTAGTAGCCAAACACAGTAGTCATCTGTAGTAGCCAAAGACAGTAGTCATCTGTAGTAGCCAAAGACAGTAGTCATCTAACCAAGTAGCAGCCAAACACAGTAGTCATTTAGTAGCCAAAGACAGTAGTCATCTGTAGTAGCCAAAGACAGTAATCTAACCATGTAGTGGCCAAAGACAGTACCGGTAGTCATCTAATCATGTAGTGGCCAAAGACAGTAGTCATCTAACCAAGTAGTAGCCAAACACAGTAGTCATCTGTAGTAGCCAAAGACAGTAGTCATCTAACTAAGTAGTAGCCAAACACAGTAGTCATCTAACCAAGTAGTAGCCAAACACAGTAGTCATCTATCCAAGTAGTAGCCAAACACAATACCGGGGTAGTCATCTAACCAAGTAGTAGCCAAACACAGTAGTCATCTAACCAAGTAGTAGTCAAACACAGTAGTCATCTGTAGTAGCCAAAGACAGTAGTCATCTGTAGTAGCCAAAGACAGTAGTCATCTAACCAAGTAGAAGCCAAAGACAGTAGTCATCTAACCAAGTAGTAGCCAAACACAGTAGTCATCTAACCAAGTAGTTCCAAACACAGTAGTCATCTAACCAAGTAGTTCCAAACACAGTAGTCATCTAACCAAGTAGTAGCCAAACACAGTAGTCATCTAACCAAGTAGTAGCCAAACACAGTAGCCATCTATCCAAGTAGTTCCAAACACAGTAGTCATCTAACCAAGTAGTTCCAAACACAGTAGTCATCTAACCAAGTAGTAGCCAAACACAGTAGTCATCTAACCAAGTAGTAGCCAAACACAGTAGTCATCTAACCAAGTAGTAGCCAAACACAGTAGTCATCTAACCAAGTAGTAGCCAAACACAGTAGTCATCTACCCAGTTGTAGCCAAACACAGTAGCCATCTATCCAAGTAGTTCCAAACACAGTAGTCATCTAACCAAGTAGTAGCCAAACACAGTAGTCATCTAACCAAGTAGTAGCCAAACACAGTAGTCATCTAACCAAGTAGTAGCCAAACACAGTAGTCATCTAACCAAGTAGTAGCCAAACACAGTAGTCATCTAACCAAGTAATAGCCAAACACAGTAGTCATCTAATCAAGTAGTAGCCAAACACAGTAGCCATCTATCCAAGTAGTTCCAAACACAGTAGTCATCTAACCAAGTAGTAGCCAAACACAGTAGTCATCTAACCAAGTAGTAGCCAAACACAGTAGTCATCTAACCAAGTAGTAGCCAAACACAGTAGTCATCTAACCAAGTAGTAGCCAAACACAGTAATCATCTATCCAAGTAGTTCCAAACACAGTAGTCATCTAACCAAGTAGTAACCAAACACAGTAGTCATCTAACTAAGTAGTTCCAAACACAGTAGTCATCTAACCAAGTAGTAGCCAAACACAGTAGTCATCTAACCAAGTAGTAGCCAAACACAGTAGTCATCTAACTAAGTAGTTCCAAACACAGTAGTCATCTAACCATGTAGTAGATTCACTTTATGAATCCAGATTGTTCCAATAGTTTCATTATCAAATGCAGAGTTTTAAAGCATCGAATCCATTGACACATAAACTGTTTGTGTGTAATTATTATGTCAACACAGACCCTGTCAAGGGGGAACCACTCCCTTTGTTCGATACAGACCTCGCTCCTTGCCTTGTGTTATCTTTAGAGAGTTATCTGTCCTTTTGAGTTTCACCACCTTAGTCATATTTCTATTAAGCGCCTTTATCTAGGTGGGAAGTATGGTAAAGTGATACTATATAGATAAACCAAAAGGCTTGTGTCTGTGGGCAAGAGGCTCATTTTGATCACGTGAGATATACAAAGACAATGCAATGTGGCACAATGTTGACCTGGACAATTGAAGTTGCCGCCTGGCTAGGAAATAAGACAAAGGGAGATAACAATGGGTCATTTAGAAACGCCCCCTAAGGTACTTTTTGACAGCTGACTGGTCGATAAGTGGGCATACACTTTGTAATGGTTGGAACATGGGTTTATGACATCACAGGAGAGGACCGCCCTTAGCCGTCATTTTGGGCCTTATATAGACTCGACGTTTAGAAACACGGGGACCTTACTCTCGACAAAACACATGTGGGAAAGCAGACTAGCTATGACATGTGACTGAGATTTTGATTAGTACTGTTGTTATAATACCTGTGTACATATTATCACTTTATGTTTATTTTCACTCTGTGGATATTTATACCTGTAGTTGAACTCTCCAGCAGCACAGCTGTCGGTCTAATAGATGCGTCTGAAGATTGATGTATTATTATCCAAATGTGATTATGCACTAAACGTATAGTCATATCACTTGAACACTGATAGTCTGTTCACTTAATTCATGTGTCAATTTGAGTGATTGTATGAAGAAATTAAATCGACTTAATCTGCTTGTAGATTAGTACGTAAATAGAAATATCGGTCATTGTTAATGGAATATTGCCTGGTCTAAAACAGTGCCATCGACCTCTAGACCAACGACCCAAGTAGGGCAGGAATACAGTGTGTGAACATTGCAGTCACAGGAGCATCGTACTGGCCACACAATCTCGCATCATCACAGAGCCAACCAACAATAACCAATTTTAATTGGCTTATTAAATCTCAGAAAGAAAAAAACTTTTTCCAAGAACTTTTAAAAAAATCATATTTACCTAAGTATTGAGTGTTGTAAAATGTGTTCCTAATTGTAAACATTCAGTAAATCAAAAAGACAACTTTATTCCTTTTTTTTTTGCACTTTAAAACTTTGAATTCATAATTTTATTTTGTAATTGTGTTTATTCATCGGCAGGTTGTTTTTGAAGTTTTCTTTATCTTCACAATACTTTATGTTTTCTATTTCACTGCAGTTTAAGTTTTTTCTAAGTTTTTTTTTTATTGCTCTTCATTGTTTTTATCAATTGCAAAATGTTGCCAGCTATAGAGTTTTGATATAATTTGTTAATTGACAACTATAGAGTTTTGATATTTGTTAATTGATCTATGTTATTGCCAGCTATAGAGTTTTGTTAGTTGTTAATTGATCAATGTTATTGCCAGCTATAGAGTTTTGATAGTTGTTAATTGATCAATGTTATTGCCAGCTATAGAGTTTTGTTAGTTGTTAATTGATCAATGTTATTGCCAGCTATAGAGTTTTGATAGTTGTTAATTGATCTATGTTATTGCCAGCTATAGAGTTTTGATAGTTGTTAATTGATCTATGTTATTGCCAGCTATAGAGTTTTGATAGTTGTTAATTGATCAATGTTATTGCCAGCTATAGAGTTTTGTTAGTTGTTAATTGATCAATGTTATTGCCAGCTATAGAGTTTTGATAGTTGTTAATTGATCTATGTTATTGCCAGCTATAGAGTTTTGATAGTTGTTAATTGATCTATGTTATGGACAGCTATAGAGTTTTGATAGTTGTTAATTGATCTATGTTATTGCCAGCTATAGAGTTTTGACCACTAAGAAACTGTATGTTATGGCCACTATAGTGTTTGTTTTTTCTTTCAGGCTCACCTGCTCCTCTGACCACTAAGAAACTGTACATTATGTCCGCTGATGACCACAGTTGCCATATCCAAATGGTGAAAAGTCTTGGTCAATTTTTAGAGGTAATGAAAGCCAAAACAAAGATCAGTGAAGTGTATTCAGCTACAGCATGTTCTTTACTGTACCTTTAAATTGTCCACCTTGTAACCAGGGCCGTAGTTAGGATTGTGGGGGCCCTGTTCCCAAATTTATGTGGGGGCCCCTCGTGGCCTCGCCCTGTCTTCGTCATATCTAACAAAAGTGTCGTTAGTTCATGTTACATTCTCTAAAATCATAATTTTTATGGGGATGTCACTAAAAAAATTCTTTTTGTGATGTGTGCAACATGTCTAAATACGCCAAACTTACCTTCATCAAAATGTGGGCAGAAAACACCAAGCTTATAACAGAATGACTTTATTAAGAATTAATGTTGTGCTGGATTATTTGTTTCATCAGACTATCTTATCTACTTATCTTATTATATTATCTTAGAATTTAAAAATACTAAATAATAATAATAAAAAATAACTGAATAAAACTTAGCACAAGTTATATATAAAGTTGTATTATCAGATGTGTTAACATTGTATTATATGATGAATAAATAAAGTTGTTATTAGTGTTAAAGTCATCCTTTAACTAGGGTGGCCATTGACTTAATTTATAAATTATACAGTGACAAGTGTTCACATATTGTATTGGCTTCCAAAATCAAGTCTGCATAAAAAGTTAATAAAATAATTACTAGCACAGTGTGCCTTTGTCTACACATATCATTCATTTGAGCCATTGTTACATTTGCTAGTTTAAACTTTTCTTGTTGGTATAGGGGGAAGCTGGGTTTCAATCTTGTGCTTGTCTGCTTCTACTTATATCACACAGTCAATATTGAATGCATACATGCCTACCATCCAGGATTTTGCGTATTTGTCCCGCAACAACGCTAACATTTGCAGACCGTCCCACAAATACACATCGAGTCTTAAAAATACGCAAAACATTATAAACACTAAAAATGAAAAAAATATATTAGATTAATAATAAATAACTTTAAAATTTTTTTCTCTTGATAGCTTTTATGTTTAGAAAAAGTCATGTAAAACATTTTAAAATACATAATATGATTTCAATTGATCTGCAATGTCGACCTACACTATAATTTTCACTGATAGGACAGAGAAAGTAGACTAGTATCAACGTATCGAGTTGAACAAAACTTTCTAATGTTCAAAATGGCATCCAAGAAAATGAAAGCCTATTGCAATAAACTTGATAAAGAGAAAAAGGCTTTTATTTCATGTCTGAAAAAAAATCAGTATCAATGTTTTCACAAGAAAGATACGGAAGAATTTAACCTTATTCAATTAGAAAACAATGCAATCTACAAAATAAGAAGACATGTTGCCGGTAAAATAAATAAAAAAAACTTGGTTGAACACCCCTATAAAACAATAGCCGTGCCGTGACTTCTTCTTCTTCTTCTAAGAAGATAGTAGTTGTATTTTGTTTTACAGACTGTGTTTAAGTTTTGTGTGGTTAAAGTATTATTTGTTCCATGAACTCTAGTTATTATTTCTCTGAACTGAAGTATTACTGCAGTATTAGTGATAAAACCTAGACCCTGAGATGTAACAACGTTTACAAAAGTGAACTACTATTTTAATAGAGATAGCTACACTAGCTACATTGATATTGATAGTTGATAGTAATAATTTTGTGCTTGTTACACATTTTTATGTCATGTCGCCCATTTTTGTATGTTTTTGTTACTCATTTTTGTACTCAAGGGGTAGGCATGTATGTTGAATGTATAATAAAACATAGAGTAACGTTTATATTTTGTACTTAGTTTCAAATATTTAGCACTCATGTAGAACCCTGGGGCAGCATGTTTGGCTGACTAAACAGAGGTCCTTGGTTCAAATCCTGGTGAAGGCTAGAATTTGTTCTTGGGTCTAGAGCAGGGGTCAGGAACCCATGGCTTGCGAGCCAGATGTGGCTCTTTTGATGGCTGCATCTGGCTCGCAGACAAATGTTCGGTTATTAAAAAAAGTTTTTTTTAGACTTTTTGATCTACATATTAATTGCATATTAATATTTCATTCTACAAATGAGCTAAAGTCTACTGCAGCTCAGCATCAGAAGAATTCAGAGACATAACTATTGTACTTTTAATGTTGAAATTACACAAAATGCACACATTTACTTGAATTTTAAGTTTTAAACATAATGTATGGCTCTCACAGAATTACTTTTCAAAATATGTGGTGTACATGGCTCTCTCAGAAAAAAGGTTCCCGACCCCTGGTCTAGAGGGTATCCCTGAGTCTACCCAGCTCTGATGGGTACCTGACTTTAGGTGGCTGGGCTTTGTGCTGCTTCACTGGTCTAACCCTAACCCTACGGATCAATTTGGTCGGACTGGATTACTGTACTTACTCTTCTTGTCAGACATTTTTAATTTTGCCCCTCATGGAATGACAATTAGTTTTTTGTTTATTGATGCAGTATTACCATACATCTTCACAGCTCCACTGTCAGTGTCAAGTTGTCCACCCACCAACAGCTCAAGACATCCATAAGTTCGACTCACCCTATACCTGGTTCATCAGCAATATCTCAAGTTCAGATCACATCATTTTTGTCACTTCAGTTGGAGCTGAGAAACTTATGGAGGCACATTTGTCTCATAAGACATACAGAGACAGGGACCTGAGACCTGAGGGAGACCTTTTCACAGAATGTCTCAAATACATCTTCAAGGACAAGAAGGCCAGAGATAAAGTCATTAACATTCACTTTGGAGAAACTAAGATGGATTCTGAGTATATGAAATCAGCCTTCACCTATTCAATACCAAAACATTTGCCAGAGTTTGTCCTTAAGCTGCATGCTTTAAATAGCATTGACCAACAGATGTATAATGTAAGGCATTTTTATAAATAAATATATTAATCCATAGCAAAGCCAGTCACATTTTTCATTCTATAGTGTATATATTTGTGTCTTTAAAATAGACTTATCACGTTCTTCTCTTAGAAAAAAGTAATATTTATAACATTTTTCTATGCTTCAATTTTCGGCTCATTTTTGGTTAAATTGTTTTTAAGTTTTTGAAAATGTTTCACGGTTCTTTTTCTAATTTATACTTTCCAACTTGTTTACAGAGCAAGCTGCCTCTGTCTCGTGACAACATCCAACATCTTCCAGCTGGAGCGGAACTTCTGAAGGCTATACGATTTTCAAGACACTATGAAGAAGTCAATCCTGGTTGGTTGATTACCAATTTTGGGCACGAAACAGAAATAGAACAAACGTCTCTAGGAAAAATGACAGAAATATTTCACACAAGTAAATTCTCTCCCAGATTAGAAACAATGCTTTCAATTGATTCTGGCATAACCGACATGGGTCCCCGTTCTGTTTCAGCTTCTGATTTCAGCAACTATCCAAGTCCAACCACAGCAGAAGATTATTCTAGTTTCTGTAAGAATAATGATTTGATTCAAAATTGTGAATCACCACTGAGTATTTTTACAGTTCAATGCTCCGGGGTTATTAATGATCTAGGTCAAAATTCTTATGAGGATTTTAAAGATCAGGGTTGTAATTTTAACATTCCTCTAAATGTAACAGAAACAGCTAAATCTGATTGTCCTCTTAATGTAACAGAAACAGCTAAATCTGATTGTCCTCTAAATGTAACAGAAACAGCTAAATCTGATTGTCCTCTAAATGTAACAGAAACAGCTAAATCTGATTGTCCTCTAAATGTAACAGAAACAGCTAAATCTGATTGTCCTCTAAATGTAACAGAAACAGCTAAATCTGATTGTCCTCTTAATGTAACAGAAACAGCCAAATCTGATTGTCCTCTTAATGTAACAGAAAGAGCTAAATCTTATTGTCCAAACAGTGATTGCACTTGTTACTTTTCTGGCAGCTGTAAGAACTTTGTGGATATAGCCTATGATGATTGCGTCTTTGTCCTGGATAATCCATCTATGGATGTAAGCACAAAGATGACCTGCAGAGAGGAATCCGCGGCCCGCTCTGATCCAGCTATAATTTACCAGCACTGTCTTATGTCAGCATTTGATGTCAAACCTCCTGAAACCATGTCTGCAATTACAGACCTAAGTGGTGCATTATGGGACGTCAACACTACCAATGACTATTTTGAAAGTTTCCATGGTAACTGTTAACAAAATAAAATGAAGTTTGGGATAAAGCATTGCTTGAGTTTAATTCAAAGGGACAACAATTTTTATTTTTTCATTCATGTAGCTTTAAAATGTACTTTTTGTTTAGTACCATATCTTATTGTATAGCTTAAAAATAAAATATTTACATTATAATTACTAATAATAATTTTTTTTATCAGCAGCTATCAAACTAATTATATCCTCATTGTCATTTGTATACATTAAAACTAAATTTACTCATGATGTTTTCTCTGATTTAAAAACCAAAGAGTGCTGTAAATATTCATTCAATGACGATATGTCCATAAGCTTGGAATGCTTTGGTACTATATTTAGTATATTAATTATTACTTATAAGCATTTTTCTTTTTTTTTAATGTCTTTGAATTTTCTTCACTAAGCAGCATGTAATCTGTAGTTGCTCAATCTAGTCAATTTGATTGGCTGAACAGCAAGAGTCCACAAAACAAATAAATTGTTTTGTTTTTTTCCACTGATTGTATTTTGTATCAATAAAAAAAAGTTCAAGTCAGATAAAAGCATCCCCCAACTTCCAAACAAAATTTGAAATGCTGAAATGAATCAATGAAAAGCTATCATCAAATCTGGCCTTCACCAGGGTTTACCAGAGTTTTGAAACCAGGGTTTACCAGAGTTCTGAAACCAGGATTTACCAGAGTTTTGAAACCAGGGTTTACCAGAGTTTTAAAACCAGGATTTACCCGAGTTTTGAAACCAGGATTTACCAGAGTTTTGAAACCAGGGTTTACCTACTGTTGCCAGGCACGTCCCTGTGTCCTCCGTCCGGCAGGCAAAGCTAAAAACCCTTAAAATGTCCGGCTTTTGTATGCCAAAATTGAGTTAAATGCTTTGCGCACTTTGTATGTTCTTTTTTACTCTCAATAAGTGGCTGGGTCGGGTAAAGCAAAACAACTGGAGTAGGCTAATTAGCAAGAAATGTGTAATGAACTAGATTGTTTTTTTCTAATGTGTTGTTAGGTTTACAATTGCAGTGGAGTTTGTTTTTTCAAAGTTTCCCAAATGCAAATTGCTTTTCAGAGTCACTAAAAATTTGTTCACTTTTTTCTGTATCCCTGGACATAATGGTAATGTGGAAAGAGTAATCTCATTGATAAACGCTCAAAGGACAAAGGAAAGAAACATACTTTCAGTTAACATTCTTACAAATTACAACTTGAAAAATCTCACATGTGAAAAGTTTTATACACTTGAGCTTGCTAATGAAAATCTTCTGCAAAAAGTTGGCCCGTCCTAGAAATATGTTATATAATTAAGAAAAGTGATAATGTATAAACTGTAGAATTGACTGTTTTCAAAAAATATAGTATTGTTGCATTTCAAGAAAAAAAGTCAATCGAATTTATATTTCAACTTTTGTTTGCAAGACTTTTTCTTGATTAATTTAGTAATAGATATTTATTGGCAATCGTTGTATTAAAATTATACTGATTGCCGATTAAATCAATTGAAAAAGTTTAATTGAGTTAAATGAAACACTCAATGTGTCCTCCTTTTGGTACCCATGTGTCCTCCTTTGTCCTCCTTTTGGTACCCATGTATCTGGCAACCCTAGATTTACCAGAGTTTTGAAACCAGGATTTACCAGAGTTTTGAAACCAGGATTTACCAGAGTTTTGAAACCAGGGTTTACCAGAGTTTTGAAACCAGGATTTCATTTTCCTGTTTTAAGGCTCATTATAACACACACACAAATATTTAAAAAAAATGTATAAAAAAATATTTGTTGTATTGTATTAAAATTATCTCCCTTCTTGTAAATTAACAAATTTTATTTTTATAATTCTTGTTTTCATGTTCACTGCTAGACATAATCTAGTTAATTGTTAATATTAATAATATACATGATATTTTCTGGTTTACACATGTTATCACTGCAAACTTTGATTATCAACCAAAGCTATTCAGGAAACTAGAGATTGTCTTACTCTGCAACACTTTATAGTTATTACTGGACATGTTTTATAAATACTGTACATTTTACTTCCTTGTATCAAAAATGTTTTTGTTTCTTTTTTAAATAAGCGAAAAGTTAAATTGTAAGGGAATTTTAAAAAATTGGTTAGCTCCTTTGACTATGTACCTTACACAGCAGGGTTCACAAGTTTCCTAGGCCACTGCATACAAGGAAATAGTGAGGCCAGCACAATACCCAGCTGCTTTACTTATTCCTAACTACTATCAGGTACCATCAGTGCTGGGTAGACTCAGGAACACCCTCTAGCAAAGCACGCAGCCACTTCTAGGCCTCTGTGACCCATTCTTAGTATATCACAAGGATTGCTTGAGACTGAGAAAAATAAAAATAGAACTCTTTCCTAATGGATTAAACTAAACTACTGTACATTATAACTGTCACCAACGGGATATGCGCTATATAAGCACCGTTATTTATTATTATTATAAATGGATTAAACTAAACTCTTTCCTAATGGATTAAACTAAACTCTTTCCTAATGGATTAAACTAAACTACTGTACATTATAAATGGATTAATCTAAACTCTTTCCTAATGGATTAAACTAAACTACTGTACATTATAAATGGATTAAACTAAACTCTTTCCTAATGGATTAAACTAAACTACTGTACATTATAAATGGATTGAACTAAACTACTGTACATTATAAATGGATTAAACTAAACTCTATCCTAATGGATTTACAGACGTTCTTTCTAGATAGAAGATTATTACGTCCACTATGGCCCAAAACTCCTTCAGGGCAACAGGGATCGGTCAGTGGCAGGGATAGAACCTGCGACGTGTCAGTTTTTTTTTTTTGGTTGACAGTCCGGTGAACTAACCACTGGTTTTTTTTTCATTGGTTTTTATACTTTGCTTTTCTACAAGATTAAATTTACAATTTGTATGTATAGTTTGTTTTTTTAATAATTTTTATATATGGCCTATAAATATGTATATATACTGCATCTTGATTTTCTTTTATGCTTTTTTGACATTTTAAATTACAATATAAAAGCAGTGTTTGCTTTTGAAAAACTACAACTACCTATTACTGCATGATTTACATTTTTTCACTTCTCAAAATATGCACAAATATATCTTTAAAATGTTTTATTTTTATAAAAATAAAATAAAGCTAGTCGTATTAATTTGTAAAGATTTTAAATAAAACTTTTAAGTTTTGATGTTACATTTTATGATTTAGGCAAGGACTACTTAAGGCAGGACATGCAAGCTTGAATTTCTGACTTCCTAGCTAAGGCCAGTTTTTTTTTAACAGTAGCGATAGACTCCCTTGGCGCAGTGATATAATGTAAAATATTATTAAGTAACTTACAAAATTCTTTACTAATATGATTCATTGTATTAATGGTTTATGTCATTTTCATTTATTTAATGACAAAGAACGATCTAATAGCCACTTAAATGTCTTAATGATTACCAAGCATGAGCGCACTATTTTTTAAGGAGTATGAATAGTATGAATAGAAGGCACAGTTTGGTTCCAACATGGATACTTGTTGTTGATGGATTTTACTTCACTGTGTTTTTAATTTTTCGATCGTGTATTTTTATCAAAATGCCTAATAAATGTGGTGTAGTTAATTGTAAAGATAATTATAATACTGCCAACAAGTGTCGTTTGTTTAAAGTGCCAAATCGTGCATGTATACCATTCTTGAAAGCAGAAAATATGAGAGGAGAGCACAATGTTTGTTTATTTTTAACTATCACAGTCAATTTACATTCTTTATATTCCTTGGTCATGAAAACACAAATATATTTTGCCATAGATATAGAAATAATCAAATTATCGTATTTATAATAATGGTATACATGTACCACTTGGCAAAATTCTCAACCCAAATGGTCGACTTACTTCATATTCACATTTTTTAGAGGCTGTGATAAATTTAATTTATGGGTGGGCTTACGCATTTCCCTTTTTAGGTCAAGCAATAACGATTTTTTAGAATTTTTTTTTTACTTTATTTTATTCCTTAGGTGACCCCCTACACGAAACCGTCAACACCAACCACATATATAGGCCTATATAGTATCATGTGTACGGCCCTAATCATTCGATCATCTAAATAGATCTTAAATAATATTCAAATGCTCTTTTAAACCCCCTTAATCCTAACCCCTCATTTGTAAACGGCCCTGCACATTAACATTATTGTCATTATTGACATTAATTATTATGTTAGTTACTTAATAATAGTTTACTGCATATATCAGCGCGACAAGGGAGTGTATCGCTACTGTTAAAAAAACTGGCCTTCGCTAGCGAAGTCAGAAATTCAAGCTTGCACGTCCTGTCTTAAGTAGTCCTTGGATTTAGGTCAAAGGAAAAAGAAAACACAAAACTAAACCACAACATTGCACATGTTTTAATTTATATTTAGCCTTTGAAGAATTATACATATCATAGAGCCAAAACAATAACTACTTTTTTTATTTACTCCCTTTATTTTAAGTTGCATTTTCTGTCTGTCTGCAATCGTCGTGCAAAACTTTGCTTCGATTTTTCGACCACTTCCCGTGGTCCAATCGAGCTGAAATTTGGACAGCAGATTTGTGGCGCCTAACAATACATCCTATCAAATTTTCAGTTAAAACTACTTAATAATACTACACTTATGACAATATTCATTTCTTAAAAGGAAAGTATACGAAATATTTTAATTTCGCGTTAAAAATGCCTGTGCAACTTTTTATAGTTTTTCGGCGCAAAGCTAGAAAAAAAAATTATGCGCTACGATTATTTTTAGAACAATTCATACGGAGTAAGGAGATATTTTTGAGATTTGCGACACAGATATTTTTTCTGTACGTTTCATTTGCAGTAGTCAATCAATTATTTAATTACATGATGGTAAACTTAGTTAGCAAATAAAGGGAGTATAATAAAAACTTCGTTTTTACGGTTTTCTTGTTATAAAAAGAAGATCGAATTGCCAAACAAATTTACTAAAAAGAACAATGTCTGTTTACATAACTTTATTGAATAAAATTTATATTTTTATTTCAAAGTCGTTGTTTTTTTTTCTTAGTCCTATTTTAATAAGAATAAAGAAAGACTCTGCATAGTCATACATCTGTAGGTGGGGAGGAAGCGATGTGTGCAACAGCCCATCTCCACCACGCTCTGGTGCCTGAATATTCAGGCCTAGATCTATATAGTCTGGTATTTGTGCTACCAGGACAGTGCATGTATACGAGGGAGCCACCATTTTAATTACCGGTATTCATTTAGAATTCTGCAGGTGAAGAGAAAAAGTGAAGTGCATGTGCTGCATGGACTTGTGTTACACAGCATGCCCTATTGGCAAGTCACGAGGTGGCCACGAACAACATAAGTAATAATAACTTCCTCCAAATAGCTAACGACAGGAAAGAATGGAGAGTCATGACCGCCGATGTCTGTTCCAGACCTGGCACCTAAAGAAGAAGTTATAGAATCTGATGTTAAACATCCTGTAGTTGTAGAATTTTCTGTGAAATATCCAGTAGTTATAGAATCTGCAGTTAAATATCCAATAGTTGGGCTATAGACCTACAATCTGCAGTTCGTTAACAACAATTAACAATTGGTCATTTTATCTTGTCATTAATGCCTAGAATACGTGTCGCGGGCACCTCAGGTGGAAGGTAGGCCCTATTTAGCTTGCGCTGATGTGACATGCCCTCGGGCACGCCACTTCGTATCGACGGAGAAAAAATGTGGATTCAACTTGTTTTCGTGGTTTCCACGTTTTTTTCCCGTCGATACGACGTGGTGTGCCCGCTGGGTGTAAGCTATAGGTCATCCATATATACGTCTCGCTTCTATAAAGCAACGTATGGATGATACAGGCCTGGTAGACGGACAGTTTGGTCTTCTCCGTTAATTTTGTGTTTGCCCAAGTCCGTTCTTTTAGTGTGGCCAATGCAACCGCTGCATTAGGCCTTCATATACTAGTAATCCTATCGTTTATCCCAACGTTAATGGTCAGCAATTTGGACATTTCGGACCCAGGTACATGATAAGTGTCCACAATTTGTAATCTCGTTTGGCATGTGTCCAACATCTGCAGATAATTCCATCCACTGGCCCTCTGGTAAAGGGGGCAATTCAAGAGGTTCTATAATTATAAGTTTATTGTTAGTGGGAGTCGCCACTTGACACAGCATGCAGTTTTTTATGCAAGACACCACCAACTTTTGCACTCCCCTGATCTAGACATTCGCTTTAACCTATAGTGTTCACAATGCTTTTTGTGATCATTGTGCGCTTGTTCATATAATATTGTTATAGAGTTTTGGGGAGAACGATTTGTCGCCCTTTCAGAAAGATGTTTAAATTCCTGTTAAGTCTGTTAAGTGATAACTCATAGTGACAGTGGTATTGTTAAAAAATAGTTTATTGTCCACCTGCGCATCATCATCATAATCATACCAATAGTTGGTTTGTATTGATTTGATCACTGCTCGAAAGGTAGCATCATTTATAGTTTCTGATGCAACTTCCTCCACTGACATAGCCTGTGGCGGTATTGTCATTTCAATTAGCCTACTTCTGCGATTTTCTCTTTCTATGGTAGGCCTAGATCTAATAGTGGGAGAGGTGCTAGGTAAAATTGGCATGGGTAGGCCTAAATTCGGCCACGGTTTTTTCGGCAAGGTAATTTCTGCAAAACTCGCAAAGCGGTAAAATTAGCAAACTTTTAATATCTAGGCCTACTGTTTTGTTTTAATTGAAATTGTTGATATGATTAGCCTACACTATTGTCTACTAAATGAAGTTCTTGGCTTGAAACGAGGTTGTCTCCGTGGAAGATTAAATTAATATGGGGTCCCTTAATTAAAGTATTAGGGACACTGTCAGGGCCGGATTTTCCTGTAGGCTAATAAAAATTAAAGCTTCAGCCTGGGGCCTCAAGATCAAGAGGGGCCTAGGCTTACATTTAAATTGTTAGCAAAATTAAAATTAGACCTACACTATCCTAAAAACAGTGAATACTAAAACACTGGACCGAAAAAAAAGGAGAAATTCTACGCATAATATATAACTAATAAACAAACATAAAAATGTAAGCTCATTGGTTAGGAATAAGATCAACGCGTTCGGCTCATTTGGGTTTGTTCGTAACGTGTTTATGCTCCTCTTTCTGGAATCGAATAGGCCTACTAAGACATTTTTCAAAAGTAAATAAAATTCTTCAAAGTCAAAGCCCTAATATTTAACTTGAGTTCCGATACTTTTGGCTCAGTTGAAATCCAGACCGAACTGCATCCATACAGTAAGTTCCAATATAATTTTAAGCTTATTCATTAGGCTATTTGTCTTTTTACCGCCAATACGACTGCTTTCAACACAGTAGCTACTTTTAACAGAGAAGATCACGCACTGGTCAGCATATGTCCATATATTATATATTAGCCTATAACGCCAACCGTACAACCCTAGCTGTTACATAAACCTGTAGGCCTATTAAATTTGTAGGCCTATGGGGAGTTTTTTTATGAGGTTGGCGCGATGCTGTCATCACGCTGAGTAGACCCTTCTACTGATAAGTGGATGTAGGCTACCTGCACGTGGGCGGGGTCCGCATGGAGACGTGTGTCTTGGTTTCTAAGACCAACGAAAAGTTTTTCACGGACTTAGGCGATCCCCGTGAAAGTGTTGTTCAACCCCCAGGGTTTTTGGCGCCCTAGGCGAAAACAAATTCTGCGCCCTCATTAAAGTGCCTTCGGCGAGGTCTGTCGGGTATGGAACTTCGAAAATGTGTTTTTGTTAATAATTGTTATAGCCCAACAAATAATTTTATTTTATAACCTTTGATTGATGACTATGAAATGTAGGCTAAATAAAACAGTTGAAGGAAAAGTAACAATGGCTTTGCTTTATAGATTAATAATTAGAAATCTAAATTATTATTCGAAAATTTAGCCTACATAACACACATTGCCTATATGGGTTTATAGGTTTTATACCGGCTTTATGTACAGTTCTCTTAATAACAAACCGTAACTCACAGTTAGATTTAGATATTTTTTCTCTGTTTTTATAACACTGAAAAAATAAAAAAAGAATACTTGATATTGTTTGCTGTTGGATTTTTGTTTTCTTAACTACGGCCCAAAAGTCACTTTTAAATACTGATTACGGTAACAGTATTTATACACCTAAAGACTAAAATCTTTTTTTACTGCATTATGCATAAACAGCTGTGTCTAAAGCAGCAACATAAAAGTGGATCTTGAAACTTTCTGAGGGGTCACCTGCATAATTTACTGATTCATCTGTTGATTCGTAATCAACCATGCTCTTCTTTTTTTTTTATTCGTAGGCCTACTTCTCTTTCTCAAATACTGGTTCTACTCCATGCAACTTCTTATGCTACTTCATCAGCATCAACCAGAACTCTATTGAACTCTAAATCACTTCTAGCTGTAATCAAAAACACTTCGTTTTTTTTTTAGTTGACTAACTGCTCTCTGGAGATTTAAGTCCTTTTCTTGCAGCGTCTTAATAGTTATGCTTACTTGAAACAAAATGTTGTGCTTTGTGACAAGTGCAACAATAAACTTGAAGTCTGAGATATTTTTAATTAACCCAAGTGCTTCTATCTTTGTAATACTGCCAATAGATCCAATTAGTCTCTTCAGAAATCTCTTCCAAGGCATCACAAACATGAGATAACTTATACAGCAGAGGTGTTAGTGCATCGATTCGACTGGACCATCTTAATTTTGTGCCACTTAGGGGATTTAATGTAGGCCTACTCTTTTTCGTAATTAACAGTCTGAAAATCCACAAAAACAAAAACTGCACTGCCAATGCAAACAACTCAGCGCCCTCACGACTTACGATTCACGAACTGACTTGAAGGTCATGCTCACGTCACTTCAGACCAGTGGTTCTTAACCGGTGCTCCGCGGAGCACTGGTGCTCCGCGAGGTAGTTGCAAGTGCTCCGCGAAATTATGAAACTAAAAATGTAATGTTTACTTAGTTACTCTATCTGATTGAGCTGAACAAATGCTTATAATAGGTAGTCCAAACAGGAAAAATCGGCCTTTTTGCCTATTTTTACTATTTTTACTGTTTTTGTAACGAAGTTTTGACTCACTTGTACTAATGCTACATAAATAAAATTTATATGTGATTAAAGTTGAATCCTTTATCTAACAAAATATTTAATTTTTAAACTCATTAATTGTATTTAAAAAGTGTTTTGTGTGTTTGAATAGTGGGGGGTTGGGTCGTTTTGGCATCGGCTTTCAAAACGGATCAGTAAATTTCCGTTCTCACTCGTGTTACGCGATCGTTCGCCGCTTGGTCGGTAATCAACTCAGAAGCATGATTTAACCACCATTTCAAAGTAGGGATCCTGGACTTTCATTTGATTTATAGCGCTTTTATATATCTCATGTTTAACATTTTTAAATGATTGATTGAAAACTTTAGTCAAAGAAAATAGAAAGAGAAGATATATTAAAAGAGAAAATATTTAAAATGTTGTAGTTTTTTTTATATATCAATTAAAAGCTTGGCTTTTAACCTAATTTTTGTTGTAAAATAAAATCTGTGTGTAAATTTCACTCGGAGCGCCGCCGTTGACAACAACGCTACCCATTTAACTTTATTAGAAGAAAAGATTTAATTTTATTTTCCATCAATAAACGTAGAAACAAATGACTGGATTCGTAATCCCTTTGCCACGGTTGATACATCAAATAGTAAGTTGTCATACCAAGAAGAAGAAGAATGAATCAACCTATCATCGGATCGTACACTTAAAATAAAATTTTCCGAAATGGTTCTGGAGGAATTTTGGATCTTTGTGCAAGAAAGCACTCAGCTCTCTCCATGAAGGCACTTAAAATCTTGTTGCGATTTTCAACATCATATTTGTGTTAACTCGGTTTCTCGATAGTCACCAACATAAAAACTAAAAAACGAGCAACACTTACTAATTTGGATGAAGAATTGAGGGTAGCTATTTCTAAAATTAGGCCTAATATAACTGAAATTTGTAAAATCCGTCAAGCTCAGGTTCAGTGCCGTTGCTATGGATTTGGGGGCCCGGGGGGCTTGGGCTCTTTAGGGGCCCCTGCATTTTGACATTATGACATGAGAAAAAAACCATTCGGACACTCTTTTGGGGGGCCCCCTCAAGTAGGGGCCCGGGGGGACTTTCAAATTTGGACACCCCCCTACCCCCACCCTAGCTACGCCACTGCTCAGGTTTCACATTAAATCTTTTTATTTTTCTGAATTAAATTTTGCTCAATGTTATTTTTTTACTTATTAAATTTATGTTTATTAACAATTTGTTTGTCATGTTATAATTTTAAACTCTTATGTTAGAATCTTTTATTTTCAATAAAATTCGTACGTATGTGTATTTGTTTTTTGTTTTTTTACTCCTTGATTTGGTGCTCCCCAAATTTTTGTCATGATCAAAAGTGCTCCCCGACTTAAAAAGGTTAAGAACCACTGCTTCAGACACTTCACTATGATATTCCGCCACCGCATCGCATCCAGGGTGTAGCCGGGGGAAGTTAGGGGTTGACTTTTTGCATTCAGAAGCACTAAACTTTAATATAGTTCATATTTTTAAATCCCGATATTAAAAAAAATCCTCAATTTTGCGCCCTATATGGATGAGCCGGCCCTGCCCCCCAGGTCGGGAACCGCTGGTTTACGACTAGGGATGTTAAAACCGTTTTTTTTCTCAAAACCGGTTTTCGGTTCTATAAAACCGGTTTAAAACCGGATCTCGGTTCCCCCCCCCCTTCCCGCGCAATATCACAAGTCACTCACAAGGCCGGAAAAGCTTAATGTGCGTAGTTTTGTAGGTAGGCTATATTTGAAAAGTAGTTCAAACTTAATTAGTGTTTGCAGGGCATTCAATGGGTTGATTGGTGTGAATACAATATGATTTTGTACACTTTACCCAAGGACTACTGAAGACAGGACGCGCAGACTTGAATTTCTGACTTAGCTAGCTAAGGCCAGTTTTTTTTAACAGTAGCGATACACTCCCTTGTCGCTCTTATATATGAAGTAAACTATTATTACGTAACTAACATAATTAATGTCAATAATGTCAATAATGTTAATGTGCAGGGCCGTTTACTAATGAGGGGTTAGGATTGAGAGGGTTTAAAAGAGCATTTGAATATTATTTAAGATCTATTTAGATGATTGAATGATTAGGGCCGTACACATGATACCCTATATATATATGCGGTTGGTGTTGACGGTTTCGTGTGGGGGATCACCTAAGGAATAAAATAAAGTGAAAAAAAATTTCTAAAAAATCGTTATTTCTTGACCTAAAAAGGGAAAAACGTAACCCACCCATACAATTTATCTGGCTCATAATTAAGAGACAAATGCACAGCCTCTAAAAAAAGTGATTATGAAGTAAGTCGATTATTTGGGTTGAGAATTTTGCCAAGTGGTACATGTATACCATTATTATAAATACGATAATTTGATTTCTATATCTATGGTAAAATTTATTTGTGTTTTCATGACCAAGGAATATAAAGAATGTAAATTGACTGTGATAGTTAAAAATAAACAAACATTATGCTCTCCTCTCATATTTTCTGCTTTCAATAATGGTATACATGCACTATTTGGCACTTTAAACAAACGACACTTGTTGGCAGCATTATAATTACCTTTACAATTAAGTACACCACATTTATTAGGCATTTTGATAAAAATACACGATCGAAAAATTGAAAACAAACGCAGTGAAGTAAAATATCAACAAAAAGTATCCATGTTGGAACCAAACTGTGCCTTCTATTCAGACTCTTTAAAAAATAGTGCGTTCATGCTTGGTAATTATTAAGACATTTTAATGGCTATTAGATCGTTCTTTGTCATTAAATAAATGAAAATGACATAAACCATTAATACAATGAATCATATTAGTAAAGAATTTTGTAAGTTACTTAATAATAGTTAACATTATATCACTGCGCCAAGGGAGTGTATCGCTACTGTTAAAAAAAACTGGCCTTAGCTAGGAAGTCAGAAATTCAAGTCTGCGCGTCCTGTCTTCAGTAGTCCTTGACTTTACCATAAAATTCTTTAGAACTAAAAACATATGTGGGCTAATTGATTAAAACCGATAATAGCTTTCAATTTTTTAATAGTGATAATCAAATTTCCGATTAACGTTGACCATAATCATAATACTAAGAAGCATATGAAGTGACATATAATATGGTAACTTGTAAAATAATGTTTGTATTGAAAGGCTTCGCGTAGCACCAATCAAAAGAATGTGTATTTAATAGTCCCGTTAACAATAAAGCACAGACGCGATGCCTAGCCGAATAATTGTTCAGGGTCACAGGGAAGGGCTAGTTTGCATCTCTCTATTATGTACATCAAAGAGGCGCGAACATCTAAACGATGAGCCGACAAGTAAAAAGATTCATGTTTATTGTAACTGTAACTTAACAATTTGGTTTGATGTAGTTTTTATCGCAAGCCATAGTTGGTATTTGGAATCACAAGAAACACAATATCTAAGACTAAATAGTGTTAGCAAGGCATTTCAAGAATGCTTTTGTGCGAATCCAACATTATTTATTCAAAATATTTCAATCAGAACCAAAAAAAAAGTATTCTGCTTGAAGTAATGATTACCTTCCAACTTCCAACCAACAAACCGAAATCCGATTTTGGAAAATCAAAACCGGATTTAGGTTTCAAAACATGAATCCGGTATTCCGGTTTTCGTTTAACATCCCTTTTTACGACGCTCATTCGTGTCCGTTTTCTGAGTCTAGAGTCTAATCTATATATTTATACAATTCTTGCATTTTGATTAGGGTTTTAAATGATACGTTACTGGTTTTCCTGGTTTGTTTGGGCAACCAATTTCATGTCCGGATATATTAATATATAATATAAAAATATATTATCTAATTAATTTTTATTTTCAAATAGGAAATAGATTATTATAGAAAAAGTAAAAATCATTTTTTTCTGCTTATGGACGTTTCTTAGGTCATATGCAAATGTATTCATGTGACCTTTTAAAAATTGTAGGCGTCATGTTTTACTTCCGGTTGTTGAACCAAAGGAAGAAAAGCATTGAAATGGTAGCAGGATTTGGTTGCGTGCCTTTTTGTTCAGCTAGTAAATCAATGTGCAAGAGCATTTCATTTCACAGATTTCCCAAAGATAAAAACATTATTAAAGAATGGGTCGTTAAAATTCACAGGGATGTAGGATCTAAATTTCAGGTGAGCCTTTAGTTTAAATAAAACACGCTGTCAGAGTCAGATGAAAAAAAAAAGTCACTTGTACACTTACTACTCACTGTGGGTTTCTATTAACAATTAAAGTATTACATTTGTTTAGATCTAGCTCTAATTAAACCTAAAATACCTATAAAAAGAGTAGTCGTAGTTCTAGTTAGACCTAATGATAATAATAATAGCAATTATTATATAGTTAAAAGATATGCAAGACTAGACTCAGCACGGACGAGCGTAGCGCCAGTAGCGGATGCTTTAACTTTACTTTAAAATATTCAACATTGCTTTCTTGTTCTAAATAACTGAATAGGCCTTTGCCTTAAGTAATCCTAATCTTCTTTTATAATTTTAAGATATACTGATATGGTTCAGTTATAGTATAGGTGTTTTATAGGCATGGCATATGAGCTTTATACTTTATAATATATATAGGCTATAGATAGGCATAGGCGGCATAGGCCTAACTTTAATGAATTAATGTAACAAAATGTATCATTTATCTAATAGAACCCTTACGCTACTAACTATTGATATTGAATGTTTACACAAATGTTTAAATTTAATCAGCTTCTTTTATTTTAATTTGCAGTCATAATCCAAGTCAAGAACTGATGGAGGACAATTCATGCTCAAGAAATTTATAAGTCTGGCAAGCCTTTGCTAGTATGGTGACAGCAAAAGGTAAAGCTCGGCACATAAAATTAAAATTAGCTATTATTTATACATTTTGATTATATAATTATATTATATTACAATTCTAAACCTTATATATATATATATATATGTTTCACAGTGAATTATACTAAGGCAGTAAATCAGTAAGGCTGCATTTCATACAGATAGGCCTATTTAAAAAAAATTATTTAACAACAGACTAATAAGTATGCTTTTATTTTTCAGTGAATATAGAGTATAGTCCTAAACTGAGCCGTATCAAAGTACTGCAGTTATCAATAGGTAAACCCAAATAGTATTTGCATAACTTTATTGCTTGGACCGTTGATACAGTTATAATATTTATATATAATGCTATATATAATTAATTTTAATTTAATAAAACCTATATGCTCGGCTACTATAAAAAAAAATTATGGATATGTTAGTTTGCACATAATATTTACTGTCGTAGTATGATAGTATTTGGATATTAATTATTTGAAATTTAATTTTTGAATGAATTTATGCATGCCGTTGACAGGCTGTTTTTCATATTTATAAATTTAAAGTTGTGTAACTTTTAAATATTTGTATTTGTAGAATCATCCATGGGCATTTCACAGAAGAAAGCAGCAGGCCTAAGTTTTTGTAAATTCTTGAAATACTATTCAAGACTATTGGTGAATATAAGTGGAATAATGTGAGGCAACACAACAAAAGAACCATTAGATAGCAGCAGCACTGAAAAAAGTATGTCTACTAGTCTACATTCAAAAATTTTTAAATAGAATATTCCTCTGTGGTATCAGTAGCAGCACTACATATTTGTATTATTAATTATTATAATATAAATATAAGGTTCATTTTATTAATTGATATATAATACCAGGTATTAACCAACCTGTAGTTTGTAGACTATTTAAAAAGTCAATTTACATAGTCAAAAGCACCTTAAAGTTTAAGCTGAAGAAACAGACCGGTACGGGTACTTTAATACCAGTACTATAGATATAATTATTATAGACTAGACTGTTTGCACAAATGTTAGAGTAAAAAAGGATGTTTATTTTGTCCTTTTTAAAAATTTGCAGCAAAAATATAAGACAAGAATTGCAGGAAAATGTTGGTGAAAAAGATTATGAGCCTAACGAGCCTTTGCAAAATGTTGACAGCAATAGGTAAATACCCTAGAGATAATTATGGGGCATGGTAGCGAGCGGCAGCTCTGACGGGTACTTGACTTAAGTTGGGGTAAAGTAAGGGCGGCTGTGCATAGTGCTGGCCACACAATCACCTAGTATGCCGTGGCCACAGAAACTGGTGAACGCTGCTTCATCGGACCTATGGATCAACTCGGTCCGACTGGTACTTTACTTTTTACTAGAGCTAATAAGAAAAGTATCTACTATTGCTATACATACTCTCAAATTTAAACTGTAAGCTACACTTGTATACGTATATGCTGCACATATAAATCAAAAGGCATGTAAAATTAAGTTATATTTATTTTGTTTATGCCTCACTCAGTTGGTAAAAAAATGTGCGGCGTATACTGTACTTGGTTTTTACCCTTGTATATCTGCTAGTTTATTATATTTTTTAAAAATAATTTTATAAACAACAGCTCTATGTTTCACACAGCATTATATATTGACGCTGCATTTTATATTTTAAAAAAATGTATTGAACATCAGTACCGTATTTTTTTTCAGTGTAGAAAACAATTGAAGAAGTCTGAAGCTGAGGTAGCTGTTAACAATCAACCAAGTACAACAAAGCTATTGATACAAATATAGCTGCTTTTTTTATCTAGTACTAGTATAAATAAATTTTATTTGTTCTTTTATCTAAGGCCTTGTTTTGTTTTTTTACTTTTTAACTATGATAATATTGTATGTATAAACTAAACTAATAAACTCTTCAAGTAAAATCAAAATGGTATTCTAACAACAAAATAATTGTTAAAGTTAAAAATGTAAAGACACTAGAAAACAATGCAGGTACCAGGTAGCTAAATGAAACAGGATGCTATCTATTCAGAGAACATTATGTCAATTCTTTTATTTTGATAGATTTACAAAGTCATTTAGTTATATTGTTATAATCTCTAACAAAAATAAGTTACTAAAAATAAACCCAAGCCAAAAGTATGTAAAAAAAAAAACATTTAAAGTAAAAATTGTAATAAATTAAATAACAAAATTTTCTGTTCATACTTTTTTACCAAAATTTTTTTTGAATAAAATGAAACGATGTGGCGTCAAAAAAAAAGACAAATTAATTAAGTGTCCACTGCTGACGACTCGTTCTCTAGTCTCTGTTTCATCTGTGTAAGTTGTGGCCATTTTACATGTAATGCCACGGCTTTAAAGTCTAAGATTAAGAAGATAAAATAAGTGAAAAATTAATAGTTTTAATCATAAAAACTTTCGAGAATTTTTTCCATTAATTTATTTTAAGAATGTGTTATATATAAAAAAATTAATATATCCTGTAATAATAAAAGACATTTATAATTGTATAACTTACACCAGGAATGTACTTTAAAATCTCTGTGCTTAAATCAGCTTTATCTACATAATAAGCCAATGACATGTCTGCAGCTGCCGCTTAACCCCAATGCACAAGAGCCATGACCAGATGTGATTTCAATGTTATCTAATGAAAATGTACAACAACCTGAAAATTAGGAATTTCTAGATTATATATGTATTTTAAAATTCAAATGTGTCATATTGGTATGGTTAAGACTTGAGAGAAATGAACTGTGTATGTTATATATGCTCCTCCCTCTCATGAATAAATAGTAGATTAGTTTATGCCTACAACTGTAATCAGGCAGATACACAATTATGTTTAAAATAAAGTAAGATCTAGCAGAAAATATGCATAGGCCTACTTACTTTGAGTGAATGTGTACTTTCATTATTTCTCATTGACCTAGAGCATCTTGCACTGTAAGTGGTGATGTCCTTAATCTCTGTTTGCACTAAGCCATCTAAGCGTCTAAGCTGTAAATTTGGTAAATTTATATTAATATGTCACATACACAGATGACATAGTATTGTAATACTAGTAATAGAATCAAAAGTATTTGAAAAATAATTTTACTAGTCCTAATCTAAACATTATTTATAAACTAATATATTTACAATTTAATTTAAATAGCCTAGTCATTGACGCGTAGGTCCATTGTTAATGAATGTTTCAGAAGCCTCTACTGATACTGTGATTGTGTGTACTACTACTACTACGCAAGTATAATAATAATATGTTTTATTACTTAAATTGTATTTTTTATATAATTAATAATGATATCTGTTTCAACTTATTAGGCTTAGTCTTCAAATTAGGGCTAACCCGTACTAACTCAAGTAGCCTAACTCGTAGGCCAGTCAAAAACTTACCAACAAAAACGAAGCAGCTTAGACAGCCAGCAGTTATTTTATAATTCTTACCTTTTGCTTAAAAATGTATTTTTCAGCATAGTACTTATAGCCCTTTATTTTTAGCCCATCCCCGGTTTTTAAAATACAACTTTCAACCTCATGATTTTCAAAGGAAGATGAACAGCGAGCTCTGAATTACTCGTTGCCATGGTAAATAAACTATGAATAATGAAGCGGAAGTGAAACATGCATCCTACAGAAAAAAATAAAAATCTGGCCAACTCATTAAGAAACGTCCATAAAGAAGAAAAATAACTTAGATATTTGAAGAGCTTTTCTATGTTTCCTGTTCCGTTCAAAACAATAATGACGATTATAACAAAATTGTATTTAAAAAAATGACTCATAAATAATTGGTTTTGTCTTCCTATACCACTCATAAAAAAAGAAAAAGTTTGTATTAAATGGCTTATCATCCTGCTAACGACCCAGATGAATCGTTTGACTATTTATTTAAAATTGTCCTGATTGGCGATGCAGGAGTTGGCAAAACCTGCGTTGTTCAACGGTTTAAATCTGGAACGTACACTGAAAAGCATGGCAGCACAATAGGTGTAGATTTCACGATGAAAACTTTAAATATTGATGGAAAACTCGTAAAGGTTTGTTTAGAAATAAAACTATTTTGTTTCACAATACCAATCATTATTGACAAAAGCGTTTATATTTATATAGTATATAGTTATATATAGATCTAGGTCAGGTACTTGCATAATTTTTTTAACATTTTTTAAGATTAATAAAACCTATTTCATGAGATAGACTAGACTCTAGAGGACATTAAAATAAATGCTGAATTTTGATACCAAATTTATATATCTAGGTCAATTAGAAGCGAAGATATGAATTTTTAAAGGTGAAGAAAATTAAATCTTAACAAAGAAATAGGGCCTATAGGAAATTTATTTTAAAAAGTGGGCTTTTCACAATAAGTCAGAAAATATGCAAAATATACCATCAATTATATAATACAAAATGTTCATCTCATCCCACTCTATGTAAATAACCTTAAAAACAACATATGGATTCATATTTTGTGCTGATTTGGCATTTTTTTCTAAATGTGGGGGCGGAGCGGGATTGGGGGGGGGGGGGGAGGAATTTTCAAAATTAAAATATGTATGTTGAATTATATATCAAAATGCTCGGAATAAAGAGTTTAATTCATCTCTTTTGTTCCTTTTTCACAACTATATCATTTTAAAAAACAATAACCAATTAATGAACTCGCCACTTGACCACCAGGTAGGTAGGCCTACAATTTTTCTGGTAAATGTTTTGGTATGTATCAGCGTATTTGTTTTTATAAATAAAATTATTCAAACTTGAATTTTATGTTTCATTTGTTTGTTAGTTGTTTTAATTTTATTTACACAATACGAGCACAACAGAAACACTTTGGCTATTAAAATAATACCATCATCTACGACTTTAACTTATAATCCTTAAGCCTAAGGCGGCTATGAATTGAGATTCATTTATATTAGATGAAATATTCTCAAAATGTGACCTTAATGCCTTAATATAGGCTTTATTCCATGAATTTTATAAAACTGATGATAATGTTCATGTAGTATGATTTGTATCATCATTTTTGACATTTAAATGTTTGATTGGCCTACTTTCTAAGTTTTCTTAAGTTATCAGGACATTCAAACAATTAATTGATCTTAATTTGTTTCAAATATTTAAGTAGTTAAAGTAGGCATATAAACTAAATTTGAGAAGTATAAAATAAAGTCTTAGACCTAGACTGAAGTTGACTGTCCATTGACTAAATTGATTCTAAACTCTAAATCCTAAACCTAGCCACATAATGTGACATAATACAGAAATTATTCTTTGTCTTTGAGACTTTGACCATAGCCATAGCATACTGCACAGTGTCCATAGCTGCCATAGTAACCATAGGGCCCACCATAGAGCCATAGGCCTAGATAAGCCTAGTCACAATAGTGACAGTGCACAACTGATATGCTTTAGATAGCACTGAGCCATAACTCTATAAGTAGGCTACTATAAGTATAATAAGTTACCGTATAAGTAAAAAAAAAAAAGTCATAAATAGTCATAGGCCCTACTGACTTCTAATATTTATATTTCTATATTTTAGAATCGCAAAAGGCCATTATTTCATAATCAGGGTATTTTAAATCACAGTTCATACAATAAACATCTTAATTTACTCATATACAAGTGAGATAATTACATAATCTATAAAAATCGGCACCGAATTATAAGTTCATTAGGCGCTATCGAAAATAGGTTTTTGCCGACATTTCATAGTGATATCATAGTGTCGAAGTTCGCAAAATTATAAAAATACTTTGCAATGTTTTACAAACAAACATTATATATGAAATTAAAGATCTAAAAATATTCTTTTGCGTCATATAGGTTTCATTAAACATCGTTTAGACTACAATACTTTAATATATTTGTAAAAATTAGCTACTTTATGCTGCTTTTTTAGCTTAAAAAAAGTTGCGATCTTTAAAAAATATTTATAGCCACGGGTTGCCTTACTTTCGCTTTCAATGAAAATTAATAGTAAAGTATGACAGTACAAAGTTCTGCTATCGTTTTTTAGTTTTTTCAAATGTATATATAGCGTTAGTCAAAAGAACTCGAAAAACCTGGCGAGTTTTTACAAAAGATGTCACTTAGCAAAAACCAATATGGCCGCAGACTAATGCAAATACCTAGTTATATAGCTTAGCTTAGCCTTAGCCTGGCTTAGGCCTATATAGGCTATAGGCCTACTATATTTAATATCGGAGTGATTATTTGCACAGTTCTTCATATAACGCTAAGCGTTATTCGAAGATTTGCACAGGTCTTCATTTTCTACTGGCGCATGCGCATAATCGTATGTCTTTCCCTACTGCCTTGTATACCGTTTAGCCTTATGGCTAGTGTAGTAGTGCTGTCAGCTGGCAACCGGGGTGTCGCAGGTTCTAGCCCAGCCTTCTCCACTTTTTTAAATTTTTTAATTTATTTAAAAAAAAAATTATTTATTATTATTTAATTTGAGTACAACGGGATACGTAAATACGGTAAATACATGAATATTTTGTAAGTAACCATTAGTCATTGTCAGCCAGAAAATACAAAAGCTGACTTCTAAGCCTAAATGATAGCAGAAACGTAATATTTTCAATTTACACATGAAATAAAATATTTTTACCTCTCATACTAGTCAAATGTCCTTGACATGCAATTAGTTAAGATTGTAATACACTTTCCTTAATCTATAGTTGAGTATAGACGGCTTAGCATGTTGGACATAAAATGAACATATATTTAGATGGCATAGTAGAGGCTATGGTTCAAATTTCTTATTTGCTTGGTAAACCTTAAATTGAAAAATACTGTATTGTGGGTGTAATTACAATAACACCAATCCTTTTCTTAAATATGCCTATCCGCTTTGTAAAAAGTCTCCAGTCTGACCAAATTGATCCATATGTCCGGTGAAGCAGTGTTTACCCCTTTCTGTGGCCATGGCATACTAGGGGATTGTGTGGCCAGCACAAGGCCTAACCACTTACTCTAACTAAAGTCAGGTACCCATCAGAGCTGGATAGACTCAGGGACACATAATCATAAAAGTAAACTAAAATAATATATATGTATATTTGTAGCTATAGATACCAGTAAAATACTAGTAATAGTAATATTTTAGTCATTTGGCTAGGCTTAGCATACTTTACTTTAGCCTACATTATGCTCACTACTGGCTAAGTATATAGGACTATGGTACATTATAATATAGTGCACATTGGTAATTTATTACTGAATGCACATTACTAACATATTTACCACTATTTTAAAGTTTCATATAGATCTCTTAAAGTCATATTTTTTATTGTTTCTTTCTTTGTGGGTGATCAAATCTTTGGAAGGCCAAAATCATTGACAAGAAAAAATGAAATTTAAGGATTTATAGGAAAAACTTTGTATTTAGGGGTCAGGGGTTGTTAATATAAAAATGAAAAAAATGTGTTCTTTATACAGAGTTAGGCTAAATAAAAATAAAGAGATTTGGGAATATACAAACATATCCCAGGTATATATATATAATACTTTGATTGAGTTTAACCTAAAAATGCTAGTTTGTTAATAGGTATGTTTATTGAAATCATGTTTCTTTATAGAACTTATCTCAAATAGCTCAATAAGTGAAACCTAGAGATACAACAAACAAATAGCTCAATAAATGAAACATAGAGATACGATTTAATTTTAATAGTGAAAAAGTGTGTTTATCTGTCACTATGATGAACTGTCTGTATGTTTAAGTGTCGTGTGATTAAATGTCCGTATGTTTATCTGTCGTGTTGTTAAGTGTCTATGTTTAAGTGTCGCATGTTTATCTGTCGCATGTTTAAATGTCGGGTAACCATATAGAGATACAAGTAACAAATAGCTCAATAAATGAAACATAGAGATACAAGTAACAAATAGCTCAATAAATGAAACATAGAGATACAAGTAACAAATAGCTCAATAAATGAAACATAGAGATACAAGTAACAAATAGCTCAATAAATGAAACATAGAGATACAAGTAACAAGCTAACTTTTGGTAATACATTTTATATTTAAAGAAAATAATTAATGTGTTGACTATTTTTTTTACAGCTTCAAATTTGGGACACAGCTGGGCAAGAAAGATTCCGTACTATAACACAGAGTTATTACAGGAGTGCTAATGGAGTTATAATAGCATATGACATTAGCAAGAGAAGCACATTTGAAGCTATCCCTAGATGGCTTGATGATGTTAAACGTTATGCTGGATCCAATGTTGTGCAATTACTTGTTGGCAAGTTTTCTTTCTATGTTTTACCATTCAATCATTTGTTTCTAAACTTAATTAAGACAATTAAAATGAGATTATAAACCCTTGATTTCTTTTAAATATAATGTTCACTTGTTATAAGATTGTTACATTGAACTAACAATTCAATTGTTATAAGATTATTACATTGGACCAACAATTCACTTGTTATAAGATTATTACATTGGACCAACAATTCACTTGTTATAAGATTGTTACATTGAACCAACAATTCACTTGTTATAAGATTGTTACATTGAACCAACAATTCACTTGTTATAAGATTGTTACATTGAACCAACAATTCACTTGTTATAAGATTGTTACATTGAACCAACAATTCACTTGTTATAAGATTGTTACATTGAACCAACAATTCACTTGTTATAAGATTGTTACATTGAACCAACAATTCACTTGTTATAAGATTATTACATTGGACCAACAATTCACTTGTTATAAGATTGTTACATTGGACCAACAATTCACTTGTTATAAGATTGTTACATTGAACCAACAATTCACTTGTTATAAGATTGTTACATTGAACCAACAATTCACTTGTTATAAGATTGTTACATTGAACCAACAATTCACTTGTTATAAGATTGTTACATTGAACCAACAATTCACTTGTTATAAGATTGTTACATTGAACCAACAATTCACTTGTTATAAGATTGTTACATTGAACCAACAATTCATTTGTTATAAGTTTGTTACATTGAACCAACAATCTTACTTGTTATAAGATTATTACATTGAACCAACAATTCACTTGTTATAAGATTGTTACATTAAACCAACAATTCACTTGTTATAATATTATAAAAATTACATTGAACCAACAATTCACTTGTTATAAGATTGTTACATTGAACCAACAATTCACTTGTTATAAGATTGTTACATTGAACCAACAATTCATTTGTTATAAGTTTGTTACATTGAACCAACAATTCACTTGTTATAAGATTGTTACATTGAACCAACATGTCACTATCAGTATTCACATTCACCTGTCAATATTCACCATAACATGTCAATATTCACATGTAAAGGTGTAGCTAATCATAGAATGTCTAATGTTTGTTCTTACAACAGGAAACAAATGTGACCTTGAAAATCTAAGGGAAGTAAGTAAAGAAGATGCCAAAAGTCTAGCCCACTCTCAAAACTTTATTTGTGCTGTGGAGACAAGTGCTAAAGAAAATACCAATGTTGATGACACATTCCTAAAAATGGCAAAGGTAAATTATATTTTTTTTTTTTTTTTTTTTTTTTTTTTTTTAAGATATTTAAAAAACAGATCCTAAAGTTTGGCAGCCTTGAAAGTTCTTTATCACAACCAATCAATAGAAAATGGAATAACTAAGTTTAAAAAAAAATTAAAATTTTAAAACTCTTTAACCACCACGAGCCGCATTTTGCGGCTCAGAAATCCTTATATAGACCTTTTTAGTTTGACCCCGGAAAAGGGGCGTGGCCTTGAGACTCACTGACATATATTTCTTTTGGGGGCACAAAGATTTTTGTTCCTTCTTTCCATATAGTATTTTACTAAAGGTGTTGGGGGTTTTTAATGTTATTATAGTTGTTTTTGAACTTTAAACCATAAAAACACATGGAGATCTTAAACTAAGAACCTAGGAAGGGAATTGTTAAAAAACAACGTTTAGAGCTTCTTTATTTTTTAAAGAAAATTTTTTTTAGACCTGGACTCTATGCTTTGGACCTTAATATTATGGTCGATTCTATCGTGATCACTGTGTCATTACTTTTTGTTGAGTTTCTTCAATGTAAAAAAAAAAAATTACGTTTAGAACTAGTTTTGTATCGAAAAAAAAATAATTAGGCCTATAATGCTTTTATTACTGTAGGCTATTCAAGCTATTGCTTAACTTAGCCCTAGACCTAGATCGCTCGTTTTGATTAATAAAAAGGCAAATATAATTCTAGATATATTTCATGTTGAATGTTTGATAGAGACAGAGGCAAAAGCCGATGCATCTTCATGAATATAAAAACCATAGCCATAGCAAATATTATGTTAAACTTTAAAAAAATATATATTGTTTGTAGGAAGAGGCTAATATATATATATAGGCCTATATGTCGTATAGTCAACTATAGTCGGGCCTATGACCGTATATCGGCGTAGGCCTATGTTTTCCATATTGAATATGATAGGCCTATAGATATATAGTATTATATAGGCCTAGATATAGATATAGATATATAGGCCTATTCATATTGTGACTTATTGTCATTTCATTAGTCCTATGCATGAAATATTATTCAATAACAGGCCTATAACTAAAAATTCATGAAGAAAACACGCACCAGTTTGCAAATATCAAATATATAGCATAGCCTACCTTCATATTCGCTTGATTATTTCATGCAATCGCAATTGGTTAATCAACACTTTTCTATAGTAAATAGTAAATATTTTCAATTGTTTAATAGTTTAAACTGTTTGAGCTTATAACCTTTAGGCTACTATAATAGGCTAATGTACTAATAGGCTAATAGTAATAGGCCTAGGCCTATAGGCAGGCTAATAATTAGGCCTATTATAGTAAACTATATATGATTGGCCGATTCGATATGCTATATTATATTAAATAATAGCTATTATAGGCCTATCCTATAAGCCATAAGCCTATATTTATAATTTATATAGGCCTTTAGGCTACTTTAGCTTAGCCTATTAGGGCCTATAATAGTCTATATAGCCTATAGCCCCTATACTATAGCTATAGCCTATTATAGGCATAGGCCTATAGTAGGTCTAGGCCTACTAATATGTTATAATCCCGCTTAACTACTTCTACATACAATATTTTAAGGATAAAACCCCAGAACAAGTCAAACAATAGCATAGGCCTATGGGACATAGACCTAGGCCTTTTCAGAATCAAACTGTGATGAGCTTACTTATTGGCTTTTCAAGGCAAGGTTCTTTTGTGACATCGAAATCGAATGATAAAAAAAAAAAAATAATAATTAAAAATTACGATTTCTATTGCTACAAAAAAAAACTTAATACAATATAGCCTACTCGTTGATACTTCAACACAAACAAAGCTTTATAAATATATAACTATGTTAAATTTTATTTGTATGCTTAAAGACGATTTACTGATCGCTCGACGCTAATCTGTATTAACATGGTGACATGGTAACCATAGACGCATTAGGCCTAGAATGTATAATAAATGTTTTTTGGGTTAAAAACTGGTTCAAAAGGTAAAAGAAAAGTACAGTTCGCTCCCTAGCTTCTGGGTATAAAGTTTTTATGAATTAGTTTTTTTGTAAAATGAAAAGCTAATATAATTACGCCTAAAAACCACTAGGCCCCCAGTAAAATAACAAAGGCGAAGAAGGTTTTATTGACAACTTCTGCCCCCTAGCGACTGCGCATGCGTAGACATTGACCTCTTTTTTGGAATAATTAATAAAATGAAAAGGTCTATATTTATTTTGTCCAAATCCAATCACAGATTTAGAAATAATAAACTAACGTCCTTGTTTTAAATCGTCTACTTCCGTATTAGTTTTTTTCAAATATAAATTTTAACTGAAAAAAATGTTTTTTATGTTTAAAAGTGATTTTTTTGCAATGTCTGGTTTAACTTTCCCTATTTTTCCCTCAGTATTGTTACTGTACTTTTGTTTAGTTTTTTGTGCGATTCTTTGTTATTTGTGAACAAAAATTAATGAAATTTGAAGCGAGTGTTTCTGATAGAATTCTAAATAGGATCGCAAAGTTTCTTTTTTATTCGGATTATTATTTTCTGAGATATTAGATTGTAAGTTGAATATTTCTTATTTGTTTGTCTTTGTTTCTAAAACAACATTCTTACTTTCACCTTTACTTTCACACTTATTCTAGAATTAAAAAATGTTTTATTAGCATATTGTAGATACGCTTTTATTTCTGCTTATTTTGATATGTAACACTTAGGTCTACATTCATAATAAAAGCTGTAAAAAAAAAGCTTTGATTGCGTTTGGCCCAGGGGCGAAGCCACAGGGGGGGCTGAGGGGGGCTAAGCCCACCGCTGGAATTTAAAAAAAAATATTTTTTTCAACTGATTTTTTTTAAATATGCACTAAATTTGCTAAAAATTTGGTAAATCTTTCTGGCTTCGCCCCTGGTTGGGCCTATGTAAAAAAAGAAGGTCATGAAAACGGGCTGGCCATACGGGGGAAGATGCCATGGTTGCTATTGAGTTAAAGAAAACCATAAGTGTAATGTTCCCTTTGTTTTTCACAGACAATTTTATGAAATCTGACTCAGTTTTATTCTCTGATAAAATACATCCAAGGCAATAACTATCTTAGGTAATTATTATAAAGTATTATATAAAACATATAGGACTTACCAAAGTATTGGAGTAATAAGTAAAGTATTATATATAACATAGGACTTACCAAAGTATTGGAGTAATAATTAAAGTATTATATAAAACATATAGGACTTACCAAAGTATTGGAGTAATAATTAAAGTATTATATATAACATAGGATTTACCAAAGTATTGGAGTAATAATTAAAGTATTATATATAACAGGATTTACCAAAGTATTGGAGTAATAATTAAAGTATTATATATAACATAGGATTTACCAAAGTATTGGAGTAATAATTAAAGTATTATATATAACATAGGATTTACCAAAGTATTGGAGTAATAATTAAAGTATTGAAATAATTTTATGTATTAATATAAATCAACCCATTTTTATTGTTGGTTTAAAAACATGTTTAGAGCTAACATTCTGTGTATTTATTGTATCTATTTCCTAAGGACATATTTTTTAAAATAATTTAGTGAAGAGAAAGGTTAATAAATAATTTATTTTTATTTCTTACCTTCATCAACTTAACAATAACTACCATGACATTTTGCACTGTATGTCCAGCACATTTTTATGACCTATTTCGGTACATAGGTCTAAAGCAGTCAAGGCATTTTTTACAGCTTTTATTATGAATGAAGCCCTAAGTTTTGCATATCAAAATAAGAAGAAATGAAAACTTATCTACAATATGCTAAAAGAACATTTTTAAATTCTAGAATAAGTGTGAAAGTAAAGGTGAAAAAAAAAATGGTTTATAGAAATAAGGACAAAGAAATGGAAATATTCCACTTACACTCTTATATCTCCGCAAATAATTATCAGAATTAAAATGAATGTTTGCAATCTTATTAAGTTTCCATTTAGAAAATTTTACATCACAGTTCATTTATTTTATTCTCAAATAACAAAGGTACATAAACAAAACTATAGACGGGTAATGTGACAATACTTATGGCATGGCTGGCTTGAGACATATTTTGTTGCTCATGGTAGTTATTGAGTTAAGCTAACAAATGTAATTTATTGAGTTAAACTAATAGATGTAATTTATTGAGTTAAAGGCTTAACTTTGGTTTAACTGCCTCACGCAATTTTTCTAAGTCCATACTATAGGACTGTAAAGATCTTTTTATCCTGAATGCAAAAATCGAGGTTTTATTGAGCGGCTCCATTTTTGTAATGTAAAAAAAAAATTCAAATGTTGAAAATTTAGATTTTTTTATTAAAAAATATTACCTCCCTTTGAAATTGTGTGTTGTAAATTGAACATGAGTTACCTCCTTTGGAAATTGTGTTGCGTCCCTTTGGTTTGTTTATTTTTGTCTTTTTTTTTCACACTGCATGTACTGCACGCTTCTCGGACCAGGTTAGTTTCTAAGCTTTCTAAGTATTTGTTAATGATTAGTATCGGTTAGGTTAATAGGTTAGGGAGAGCTTTGTAGTTTTGTTATTTGGCTGTAGATAGCCAAACTGGCCATATCTTGGGACAGAAAGTAGTCTACAATAGCACATGGTGAAGAGACAAGGTGTTCTCAAGAAGTAGGAAGAAAGAACATTAGGATTTTGTGTCTTTTTGTGTTATTTCATATGAAATACTGTAAGAAAAATTTAATTTTTGTATTAATTTTTTGCTACTTCGCCCTTTTTCCCTTTTTGGTATCAGTGTTCTAAGAAATTCCGACTGAAAATTTGTGTATTAGGAGCTATTGATGAGTGTCTTAGGAATCGCTGCAGACTTGATTCATGACTCGTGTTTCATGGCTGTGTGACGTCACAAGCCTTTGGTAAACTCAATTGAAATGAATTTTGTTTTCGCTGAAAATTTTTTTTTTTCATTTTCAATAGTCTGCCGCTCTTCCTAAGACACTTATCAATAGCTCCACGCGAAAAAAAATTTTAGTTACAATTTTTTAGAACCTTACTTTTTGTGAGGCAGCTAAACCAAAGTATTACTGAGTTAAACTAATAGATGTAAGTTAGTGAGTTAAACTAACAAATGTAATTTATTGAGTTAAACCAATAGATGTAATTTCTTGAGTTAAACTAATAGATGTAATTTATTGAGTTAAACCAACAGATGTAATTTATTGAGTTAAACTAATAGATGTAATATATTGAGTTAAACTAATAGATGTAAGTTATTAAGTTAAACTAAAAGATGTAATTTATTGAGTTAAACTAATACTAATAGATGTAATTTATTGAGTTAAACTAATAGATGTAATTTATGAGTAAAACTAATAGATGTAAGTTATGGAGTTAGACTAATACTAATAGATGTAATTTATTGAGTTAAACTAATAGATGTAATTTATTGAGTTAAACTAACAAATGTAATTTATTGATTTAAACTAATATATGTAAGTTATTGCGTTAAACTAATAGATGTAATTTATTGAGTTAAACTAATAGATGTAATTTATTGAGTTAAACTAATACTAATAGATGTAATTTTTTTAGTTAAACTAATAGATGTAATTTATAGAGTTAAACTAATACTAATAGATGTAATTTATTGAGTTAAACTAATAGATGTAATTTATTGAGTTAAACTAATACTAATAGATGTAATTTTTTTTAGTTAAACTAATAGATGTAATTTATTGAGTTAAACTAATACTAATAGATGTAATTTTTTTTAGTTAAACTAATAGATGTAATTTATTGAGTTAAACTAATACTAATAGATGTAATTTATTAAGTTAAACTAATACTAATAGTACTAATAGATGTAATTTATTGACTTAAACTAATAGATGTAATTTATTGACTTAAACTAATAGATGTAATTTATTGACTTAAACTCTCTCTCTTAGTCTTTATCGCTCCCCGTGGAGCATAAGGCAGCAACAAAGTTCCGCCAGGCCTCCCTATCCTGGGCGAGCCATCGGATTTCGTGCCATGTTTTATTTGTGGCCTTTGCTTCCTCGTCCATTGTCCTCCTCCACGTTCCCATTGGCCTTCCCCTTCGTCTTTTTCCTGGTGGTGTCCATTTCAATGCGCTGCTTGGGAGCCTCATTTTGTCCATGCGGAGGATGTGACCCAGCCATCTCCATCTTCTTTTCATTATTTCATCGATAATGAAGCTTATTCCAGTTCTTTGGTGGACTTCGATGTTGGAGATGTGGTCCTCCCAGCCGATCCTTAGTATACGTCGGAGACATCTACCTTCAAACCCTCTAAGGCGGCCTTCAATTTTGGTATTGGTCTTCCAGGTCTCTGCAGCATAGAGAAGGACTGAGCGTACATTTGACTTGTATAGTTTCAGTTTTGTTCTTAGTTGCAGAGAGGATGACTTCCATATTTTCCCCAGTTTGTTGAAGGCCTGAGCTGCCATAGCTAGTCTGGTGGAGATTTCCATGTCTATGCTTCCATTAGCAGAGATGTAGCTGCCAAGGTATTTGAAGTTTTCAATCTCTTCCACCTCCACACCATTGGCACTTGTCCTCTTAGAGCTCTTTGTCTTAACTTTCATGATTTTGGTTTTCCCTGAGTTGATCTTTAAGCCAACACTTTTGGCTATTTGTTCTACTCTTGTTGTCTTCTCCTGGATATCTGGTTGAGAATGAGAGAGCAGAGCTATGTCATCTGCAAAATCGCAGTCTTCTAGATAGGAAGTTAGTCCCCATACTAGGCCTCGAGGTTTATCTGCAGTAGCTCTCCTCATGACCCAGTCCATTACTATTAAGAAGATAACAGGTGATATCACACATCCTTGTCGGACACCTGTTTTCACCTGGAACCATTCACTCTGTTGGTTTTCATGGCGTACACAGCACTGGTTTCCAGTATAGATGTCTTTCAGGATGTTAATGACTTTGCCTGGGAATCCATATGATTCCAGAATTGTCCAAAGTGTTGGGTGGTGGATGCTATCGAAAGCCTTTTCAAAATCTATGTAGTTGATGTACAAAGAGGAGTTCCATTCCAATAACTGTTCCACTATGGTACGCAGGACAAAAATTTGATCATTGCATGATCTTCCAGCTCTGAAACCAGCTTGTTCTTCACGTAGGACTCTCTCTATTCCTGTTCTCATTCTCATCAGTAAGATTCTACAAAAGATTTTTCCTGTAACAGACAATAGGTTTATGCCTCTCCAATTCTCACAGAGGGTTAGGTCGCCTTTCTTGGGAACTTTGACAATAATCCCTCGTTTCCATGAGGTAGGTACATGTTCTTTGTCCCATATTTTATTAAAGAGTCCTATAAGTGTTCTCGCACACAGGGTTGGGCTGGACTTGAGCATGTCTGCCGTAACTCTATCCTCTCCTGGCGCCTTATTTCCTTTTGTCTGTTTAATGGCTTCTATTATTTCTTGTTCCATAATGGGCCCTTTAGACACTTCAATCTCAAAACCCATGTCTGTGATGACAGCCTCTGTTTCTGGGTCCGGTCTATTCAGGATATCTTCAAAATGTTCTGCCCACCTCTGGAGCTGGTCTTTCTCTGTCGTCAGATTATTTCCATTTTTATCTTTAACAGTCGTCGATTTGCTCCTTATACCTCCCGTAAGGGACTTAATAATTTTGTAGACTGTTTGGTTGTCGCCTTTATCAGCTGCTACTTGTGCCTCTAGTGCCATGTTGTCTATATAATCTCTTTTGTCTTGTCTTGCACTTCGCTTTACTCTAATGTTGAGTCTTTTGTAATCCTGTCTAGCTTCTGTATTTCTTTCTCCATTTTTGGTGAGCATTTTTCGCTTTGCCTCTTTCCTGTGTTCTATGAGGCTCCATGTGGCATCTGAAATCCATTCCTTTCTCTGTCTTGCTTTGTGTCCTAGTGTTGTTCTACTGGTTTCGGTGTATACATTTAAAATCTTATCTCAGTGTGTGTTAATGTCGTCCTCTAAAAGATTTTCTAGTAGGCTGAATCTATTCTGTAGTTCCAACACAAAACTGTTTTTTACTAGTGTATCTTTTAATTTGGAAGAGTCATAGAGTTGGTAACTAGTAGTTTTGGTAGCTTTCTTTAGTTTGAGTTTGTGTTTGCATAAGACAAGGTTATGGTCACTACCAATGTCAGCACCCCTAATCGCCTTGACATCTTGACTTAAACTAATAGATGTAATTTATTGACTTAAACTAATAGATGTAATTTATTGACTTAAACTAATAGATGTAATTTATTGACTTAAACTAATAGATGTAATTTATTGACTTAAACTAATAGATGTAATTTATTGACTTAAACTAATAGATGTAATTTATTGACTTAAACTAATAGATGTAATTTATTGACTTAAACTAATAGATGTAATTTATTGACTTAAACTAATAGATGTAATTTATTGATTTAAACTAATAGATGTAATTTATTGACTTAAACTAATAGATGTAATTTATTGACTTAAACTAATAGATGTAATTTATTGACTTAAACTAATAGATGTAATTTATTGACTTAAACTAATAGATGTAATTTATTGACTTAAACTAATAGATGTAATTTATTGACTTAAACTAATAGATGTAATTTATTGACTTAAACTAATAGATGTAATTTATTGACTTAAACTAATACTAATAGATGTAATTTATTAAGTTAAACTAATACTAATAGTACTAATAGATGTAATTTATTGACTTAAACTAATACTAATAGATGAAATTTATTAAGTTAAACTAATACTAATAGTACTAATAGATGTAATTTATTGACTTAAACTAATAGATGTAATTTATTGAGTTAAACTAATAGATGTAATTTATTGACTTAAACTAATAGAAGTAATTTATTGAGTTAAACTAATACTAATAGATGTAAGTTATTGACTTAAACTAATAGATGTAATTATCACTTAACCCTTTGTGGCCGGAACGACACGAGCCGTGTCGATCGGTCTACTCAATTTTTGACGGAACGACACGAGTGGTGTCGTTTTCGGTTATAATTGTTTTTATTGTTTTACGTCTAATCCATGTTTTTAAAAATAAAAATAACTTCCGTTTCCTTTTAGCAGAAACCAAAATAACATTTCGCATTTGATTTTCATTGTGAAAAGTGCTGTTTTAGATACTTTTATTAATTTTTTTTTGTGGTGACTTTTTTTTTCTCCTTTTTTTCTTGTTGTTGAATATGTAATGGTGACGGATAAAGAAATGGCAACTACTAGCAGACTAAGTACTAGATTATTATGTCTTATAGTTATATTGTTAGAAATATGGACAGTGTTTGATAATTTAATAGTTTTGTTTCATTTTGTTCTTTTTTTTTTAATAAAAAAGAATTTTTAGCTAATTTTTTTGTGCAAAATTACGTGTTTTCTTATATAAATAATTGTGGATTATTTTTTTAAAGATTGTTATTTAAAGTATTTCAAAATAAAAGTTATACACGTTCATTAAGCATCCAATTACCTTTAATTTGATATATGACACTTAAATATATTTACAATATTTTAATGCAGAAAAAAATAAAATTCTGGGATATACAAAATAAGTTGAAAAAAAACTCCGTCAAAACAGCTAAAAAAACTCCGGCCACAAAGTGTTAAGAGGAAAGAAAACAAAGACAGAACTTGTCAGGGGAGAATAAATTCTACAAAGGTGGGGGAGGTTGGGGACTTGGATGTTAGGTTTTAGTGGCAGAAAATTTCAGCTTCAAAAAGTTCATGATATTTTGATGATATTTTTGTGCATTTTGTTCTAGGAATTAAAGCGGAGGTTTGGGGATGATGCAAACATGGACCCAGGAATGGCTAGCAGCATCAATTTAAACAGTCGCTCCTTACTGGGCGCAGGGAAAAATTGGCTTCCGTGCTGCAGTGGCGGTGGAAGTGCAGGAAGTAGTAGTTAGCAGGAAGTACAGGAAGCAGTTCTGGGAGGAAAGTAACATCCAGACTAACCTTGTCCACAGGCCCTTGAGCCACTGAGAACTTGAAATAATATTCACCGGTCATGTTTGATGTTGTGAAAAGTTGGCTGATGATTTAATGTTGTTATGTTTCCGCCTAGAAAATCGTCTGTTGAAAACTTATAAACTCATAAAATTTGTTTATTTGTTCTCAATATAGAATTTCAGTTATACACAACACATATTTTGGCTCTTTGCTGTTAGCCTCAAGTATCAAACTTTGTAATGAACTTTTTAACGTGCCATTTTGACCTAGTTTTTTTAAATGATTGTTCTGAATTATTTAAAAGTATGATTTTAAGTTTTGTTTGTTCATGAAATTGCATATAGTGCTTTATCTTGAAGGATATATGTTTATACTAATAATGAAATTCAGATACATTGAGTTGGTGTTATTGTATCAGCACTCAATCATTCACTGACAACTGTACATTGAAACAGAAGTTGGGTTTGTTGGCTTCTTTTTACTCTTGTTAAAGATAACAACATTTCTTATTGTGACAGTGACAGTTCTAAAATACAAGTGGGATTTTGGATTTAATAGTCTTTGCATTTGTTCAGTAGCTTCATATACCCGCTCCGACTTGTTAGTAAACATTTGCTACATTGGACATACAGTGGACATTGGACATACAGCGGACATTGGACATACAGTGGACATTGGACATACAGTGGACAGTGGACATACAGTGGACATTGGACATACATTGGACATACAGTGGACATTGGACATACAGTGGACATTGGACATACAGTGAACATTGGACATACAGTGGACATTCTCACAATTTTTTCTTGACATCATTGCTTTCTGTGGCCACACATGGTTTTAAATTTCAGTTTTATATAGGTTAGACTTTCTTTGACATGGGCATTTGGTTATATGTTAGAATAATTTTTGCTGCAGGTTCTTATCAAGTGTACAATGCTCAGTTGAACACCAGACAACTCTTGTATGTACATTTTCCACTCCTAAATATATTAAGCCTGATCTCTGGACTTCATTGTGGACATAATTTAATTAGACAATATTATTCATTTTATTTATCAATGCAGCTCTTTTATTTATAAAAGAAAAGTTTTCCAATGCAATTTTACCTTTAAAATTAATATAGACACTCTAGAACAACTTAAGTAACAACACTTTGTATATAATAACTTCAGTAACAACACTTTCTCTAGAACAGCTTCAGTAACAACGCTTTCTCTAGAACAGCTTCAGTAACAACAATTTCTCTAAACAGTGGTTACCAAACGGTGGGTCGCGACCCCCTTGGGGGTTGAATGATCAATTCGCGGGGGTCGACAAAAACCTTCGGAAAACGTAAGTTTTCGATTGTCTTAGGAGCGGAAACACAGCTCATCTTTCCGTCTCCAAGCGAGTCCACTGACATGCAGATACATACCCATATAACGTATAAGTTATCTGGCTTAATGACATCAATACAGGTGTATGTTAAAAGGTCGGCACCATAATGCATGTATGCGGACCAGTAACATGTGTGTAGAGAGTTGTGTTAAAAAGCCTCTTCTCTGTTAAAAGCAGCCATTGTGTTAAAAGCAGTAGTATTGGTGATAAGATGACCGACACTTCATGAATATTTTGGAATTTAGTGTAGATTCTGTTTGGTCTGGATTTCAACAGAATTTGTGACCAAAAGTAATCGGAGCTCACTGTATTATATATGGGCAAATATTAACAGAGTACAAGTTTCGCTGGCGTACAGGAGAGTGCTGATCACACATGCACTTGCACGATAGACAGCTATTTTGGTATCGGCATTTAACCCTGGGCAGGTAAATTTCCACATGCCAATTTTATTTCCATAAGCCCATGTGAATAATTTTTTCCTCATTATATCTCAAAAACACAAAATAAAGGATGTCTCTGGCAGAATACTTATTTGTTTGAGGAATAGTAGAATTTTATTTTACGTTTAAAATTTAAAATATGGATTAAAATGACTCCATTCTCACCAGAGGACACTGCTACTGCTATTGAACCTAAAGGTTGCTTGTTATACAACTAAACCTGTTGGTTGCTTGTTATACAGTTAAACCTGTTGGTTGCTTGTTTATACAACAAGAAAAACTATGTAGGCCCCAATCCAGACAGAATATATTTATGGAGTCTCTATATGCTGTGCTGGAAATGCATTTTGTTCTAAGCTGACTGTGGTATCATTTGTTTCTTCTGTTCTAATCGCATCTATTGTATTGTTTATTGACATGCTGGAGAAAGAAGAAGGAGGGATTTTGTCTAAACATTATTTAGTTTGTACTGTACATCTATGCTTTGTATAGTTTGTACTGTACATCTATGCTTTGTAATGTTAGGTAAAAAAATGTTCCGGCAGTCTATTGAAGACATTATGCATATTGTGTAAGACAAAAAAGACTTATCATGGATATAATATATCTGTACATATCGTCACCAACAGCATGTACACAGCAGCATATATTTGTACCGGTACTAAAATATCAGCTGTACAACTATCCATGCCTAACATATTCATTCAATCTACTGTACAACTATCCATGCCTTACATATTCATTCAATCTACTGTACAACTATCCATGCCTAACATATTCATTCAATCTACTGTACTATCCATGCCTAAATTATTCATTCAATCTACTGTACAACTATCCATGCCTAACATATTCATTCAATCTACTGTACTATCCATGCCTAACATATTCATTCAATCTACTGTACAACTATCCATGCCTAACATATTCATTCAATCTACTGTACTATCCATGCCTAACATATTCATTCAATCTACTGTACTATCCATGCCTAACATATTCTTTCAATCTACTGTACAACTATCCATGCCTAACATATTCATTCAATCTATTGTACAACTATCCATGCCTAACATATTCATTCAATCTACTGTACAACTATCCATGCCTAACATATTCATTCAATCTACTGTACAACTATCCATGCCTAACATACTCATTCAATCTACTGTACAACTATCCATGCCTAACATATTCATTCAATCTACTGTACAACTATCCATGCCTAACATATTCATTCAATCTACTGTACAACTATCCATGCCTAACATATTCATTCAATCTACTGTACTATGCCTAACATATTCATTCAATCTACTGTACTATCCATGCCTAACATATTCATTCAATCTACTGTACTATCCATGCCTAACATATTCATTCAATCTACTGTACAACTATCCATGCCTAACATATTCATTCAATCTACTGTACAACTATCCATGCCTAACATATTCATTCAATCTACTGTACAACTATCCATGCCTAACATATTCATTCAATCTACTGTACTATCCCTGCCTAACATATTCAATCTACTGTACTATCCATGCCTAACATATTCATTCAATCTACTGTACTATCCATGCCTAACATATTCATTCAATGTACTGTACAACTATCCATGCCTAACATATTCATTCAATCTACTGTACTATCCATGCCTAACATATTCATTCAACCTAACACTAACATTATTCATTTAATCTTTGAATCACTAACCTATGTATAATGTTGATGTTTTTATGTATTTTCTAATTTGATTCTTGTGCTACCATCATGTTTTTTCAGTTATCATTTAATCATGTTTTCTTCAGCTTTCATTTAATCATGTTTTTTTAAGGAACTTTTTTGTAAAGTCAATTTACATTACAGATTTAATTTTATTATTGTAATTTTTTTTCCACCTGCTAATTAAAGACAGAAAATGTTACTAAGTGAAATCTGTGCATGAAATGGCCCCTGGCTTGAATGTGTACAAATCATTAGAAGAAATAAAACAATTTTTTTCTTTCTGTTGCAATATACCATAATCTTCAGTTTTAAGTGAGAAAAATTGTGCTTCAGTTGTCCATAACTCTTCTATCAAGTCTATATTTTGTATACATTTAAATACAAACAAGCTAATTTATACCAGTATAGAGAGTGCTAGATAGCACAAAAGTTAAGAAAAAAACAACAGTTCAACATCATCAAATTGTTTTGTTTAATTTAAAATACAATTATAGTTTTTTATTGCTTTAAAAAAAGAAAATCTTTCAATATAATTAAAATCTACGTTGATGATCTCTGACTTCATTGTGGCATTCTAAAATAAGGAAATTTTTGACATTGTGGCATTCTGAAATAAGTGTTAAATCTATTTCCAAATGTGACATTTTACATTCATTCATTAATTAGTATTTCTTTATTTTGATCGTTTTATATGCATTTACTGGGTTTTGACTGTTTTACATTATATGTTGTTTTTTGTTATTCATATTGAAAAATAAAGCCACCTTTCAATCCTAGAGCTAGTCTCATCCAACTGCGCCATTCAGTTCTATGTTATTTTGGGAATACTTTAGGTGCTTTTCTGATATACTATACACACTTGCCAGGGACAAATTGTCCCAGACTTACCCCTAAACTTAAGTGGTTACCAAGGAGAAATCCTCCTGGAATCAGACAAAAAGTTATTATTAACTTATTATGTAAAAATGGTCTGCACTTTCTTAAACACACATTGTTATTGCATAAGACAATTTCCCCCTGAAAACACCCAACTGCTTGCTATAAGCAAAATGTCTTTGAGTTATCCCAACACACAATCAATTGCTTTGGTGGCCTTGAAAAGAAACTACTAAGGTACATTATATAAACTACATTATCATTTCTTATACTTATACAGTATTAATAATATAGATCTTACTATATTTAACTCACAGATAAATATATACAACTTTCTTTAAGTAATTCATCAATAAATTGTTTGGTTAATGGTTTCTACTGTAAGAAACCAACCAGTAACATGTTTGACTAAACCCAACAATGGTATTGATCTTCTAGGCTACAACAGTAACAGCTGCTTGTGGAAATAACAATTTATTATTCAGTTATGTTCAATATTTTTTCTTTCTACTCACCTCTCCCTGCTCAGTTATGTTATTAATTTCAGGAAATTATTGAATCTTCTGGTTATTAGACTGCATCCTTTTACTGACCTTTTTTTTCTAAGAATAGAGTTTGATGAGATTTATTTCATGGGTTTAAAAGTATGACACTTTCACTTATCTGATCTATATAAAAAAAGGTGAATATGTTATCCATTGTATTACTTGTACATAAAGTTGATATTATCTATTCTAATCCATTGAGACTCTTTTTGTGGCAGTGCCATTTTATTTTAAGAATTGTGGAAACAAAGTCATCCCTGCCCAATAACCTAAACCTGAAGTTTGTTAGAAAAATGCTGTCACAAATGTAGACATAAAGCTATGGAAAAGTTGCATATTGGGGTAGACACTGTGACCTATACCTTATGCACTGTGACCTAGGTCCTATGACATATATAGATTCAGATTGTCTTTATAGTTGATATATTTATTTACTTAAAAGCAATTTGTTTTTAGAAACAAACATTTGATTTGTTTTGTATTTGAATGATATTATTGTCTATAAATTCTTTATTTAGAAATGAAGATGAACATATGTTATGGGTTATATGTTATGGGTTATATGTTATGTTATATGTTATGTTCAAAAGATTTGTTTACTGTTCATACTTTACTTTGGTATTTCTAGAAGAATTCTGATGGGGCATGTTTCAATAAGTTAAACATAGTTCCATAAATATTGTTCGTTTAGCTTCCAATTACATAAAACTGTGCTTTATTGAAACTACCATTAAGCTATATTTATATAAAAAATTAATTAATAATACTCTATTGAATTCTGACAGTACCGGTATCAATCTAAATGAATTGTATTTTTATTTTTTATTTTTTTTGTAATGTTGAATTCTTTATTAATTTTTTATTTTTTTGCAGTGATCTAAAGTAAACTATATCAGTTACTAGCCTTACTATTTCAGTAGATCTATTGGCCAATACAGTGCCTGTACACCGTTTCCCAATCTGATGGCATGGATGTATTTATCTGGCTTTACTTATACAATACATGAAATAAATCAGATGCCAACTTCTATTACTTTTAAGAAACACTTTAGATACAAACAGTCCCAAGTGATGCCAACTTTTAAACAACAATTTAGGTACAATATACCCCAAGCGATGCTGACTTTTAAATAACACTTTTATTAACATTTTTTTATTCAAAGACTTTTTAACAGTACAAAATTGATACATTTTTGAAAAATTTTTGAAAGATTTTTTTTCCTTTTCAATTTTGTTGTTGTTGTACATACTTTTATTGTATTTCAATCAGAATTTTATATTGGGCAATAATCTGGAGTTAATGATTAGTTAATATTTCTTGTTTTTACTCAGCTTTAATTTCATTTAGTCTTTAGATGGTGGGTTTCAGTATAAATGCTCTATTCAGCTGGTTGGGTTTTATCTAATGTACCTTTCAGTTTCAGCTGGTTGGGTTGTATCTAATGTACCTTTCAGCTGGTTGGGTTGTATCTAATGTACCTTTCAGCTGGTTGGGTTGTATCTAATGTACCTTTCAGCTGGTTAGGTTGTATCTAATGTACCTTTCAGCTGGTTGGGTTGTATCTAATGTACCTTTCAGCTGGTTAGGTTGTATCTAATGTACCTTTCAGCTGGTTAGGTTGTATCTAATGTACCTTTCAGCTGGCTGGGTTGTATCTAATGTACCTTTCAGTTGGTTAGGGTGTATCTAATGTACCTTTCAGCTGGCTGGGTTGTCTCTAATGTACCATTTCAGCTGGTTAGGTTATATCTAATGTACCTTTCAGCTGGTTGGGTTGTATCTAATGTACCTTTCAGCTGGTTAGGTTGTATCTAATGTACCTTTCAGTTGGCTGGGTTGTATCTAATGTACCATTTCAGCTGGTTAGGTTGTATCTAATGTACCTTTCAGCTGGTTGGGTTGTATTTAATGTACCTTTCAGCTGGTTGGGTTTTATCTAATGTACCTTTCAGTTGGTTAGGGTGTATCTACTGTACCTTTCAGCTGGTTGGGTTGTATCTAATGTACCTTTCAGCTGGTTAGGTTGTATCTAATGTACCTTTCAGTTGGCTGGGTTGTATCTAATGTACCATTTCAGCTGGTTAGGTTGTATCTAATGTACCTTTCAGCTGGTTAGGTTGTATCTAATGTACCTTTCAGTTGGCTGGGTTGTATCTAATGTACCTTTCAGTTGGCTGGGTTGTATCTAATGTACCATTTCAGCTGGTTAGGTTGTATCTAATGTACCTTTCAGCTGGTTGGGTTGTATTTAATGTACCTTTCAGCTGGTTGGGTTTTATCTAATGTACTTTTTGGCTGACTGGGTTGTATCTAATGTACCTTTCAGCTGGTTGAGTTGTATTTAATGTACTTTTCAGCTAAGAGGTTCATATTACAAAATGCCATCTATCATTAGTTATTTGTTTGCATTTTTTTAAATCAAAAAATTGTTTTTTTAATTAAAAAACAAAGCATTGTATTTATCTAGAGTGTGATATGCTTGGCTGTGCCCATATCTCTTCAAGCTTGACCATTACCGGTTTCCTCCTTATCAGCTTGCCTTGGTCCTGGACACGTGGACAATGTTTTCTACCCAAGCTGGTGGTTTTATCTAGGAAGTTTTACTACAAGTGATGCCATGTGAACATCACCCCCACACTTTGTTAACCTGGTCAGTTCAGACCATTGACCACGTGTGGAGCTAGGAGCCACATTAGAGATTTTAGGGAGATAGATGAGGATCAGTGTGCTCAACCACCCAGGGGTTGTTGCTATCTCTACCTATACCTCCCCCCACCCTCCCATCCCAAATGTATTATTAATTTCTTGAAAAAAAAAGCTTCTTAAGAATGTATGGCAAGTTTTTTAATGAGTTTTTAATTGTATGGAGAAAAAAAAACATCTGGACCTGCAGTTAGTACAGGTTAATACAATAGGCTTTTAACATGATGACCCAAGTCTATCCTTGCCACTATGGCATTTTAGGCCAAGGTGGTAATATCTCGAAGGCATAACTGTTAACTTTTTGTATGAGTAAACAAATAAAGAGATAAATTAATTTTTCTCTTTTTTGTATTTTACTGTTTTCTTTTTAAATTCAGGAGAATAAATACTTTGTTTTCATTGGTCCAATTGATACTGCCTTCCATTGGCTGGAGTGAGACATACACTAACAAGTTTCTCTTTGATTTAAAAAAAAATATTTTTAATTATTCTAGGAATTATATTTTTATGTTCCGATTAAAAAGAAATTTTCCATTAAGAACAAGATAATTTGATTTTCTTCCTTTAGTAAATACTTTTTTTTTGTTGCTCTGATTGAAAATGTCTGTATTCTTTTTGTAGTGTTGTTTTTCCTGATTTAGTTGAAGACATAGGTGTCGCAGACAATCATTCTTGAAAAAAATAATATTATCTTGGAATCTACATGTTGATGAGGTAATTGGAAAAATCAAACAAAATATTAGGCTTCATAAAAAGTAACTTTTACAATTGCACAAGAACTTAAAGCTAAATTGCTATCTCAATCTTACATTAGATCAATACTAGATGATGCATCTCCTGTATGGGACCCATCAACTATGGAAAACATTTTTTCTTAAACTAGAACGAATCCAGAAAATATCTGCAAGGTTTGTTACTAGTATTACAAGTGAATATTCACAACTGATAAGTTTAACACTCATTCAACCTTGAAACACTGGAAAAAAAAAAGGTCAAAGAAGTGAACATTCATAAAGCATTAAATTCAAACTAAATAATACAACACAATAACAGTCTATTATAATGTTCAAATAGACAGAAAGATACAAACTTAATATTTTTTCATTAGGACGCAATAATCTTGTTTATAGAAATAATATATTATTACAAGGCAATTTATGGGGCACGGTAGCCGAGCGGCAGCGCGTTCGACTGGCGATCCGATGGTCCTGGGTTCAAATCCTGGTGAAGCCGGGATTTTTTCCCAGGACTTGAGGGTGTCCCTGAGTCTACCCAGCTCTGATGGGTACCTGACATTAGTTGGGGTAAAGTAAAGGCGGCTGGGCATTGTGCTGGCCCCACATCCCCTAGTATGCCGTGGCCACAGAAACTGGTGAAAGCTGCTTCACCGGCCCTATGATCACTTTGGTCCGAAGGGTACTTTACTTACTTTACAAGGCAATTTATTCACCATAATAAATCATGGATGAGACCTTCTATTTATATCACACAAGTATAATTATAATTTATAATGTTATTACGGCTAGAGCCCCCATTCAATTTATGAAAATAATAGTTATAGTATTGTTATTGTTAGTGTGAGTATCCTTGTATTACTAGTATTAGTGAAGATCTTATTATATCATTCTGAAGTTTATTTGTAGTTGTCTAGAGTATTCCTGGTTCTTATAATCCCCTGGCAATTCACATAGCGTAGTTTTAGAGTTTTCAGTTGATTTTACTTCATGTATAATTATTTGTGTGGCTCATATTATACAGCAAGAACCTCGATGTTGAGTTGTAGTGTAAATTATTAATATAGTTGAATAAATATTACACATACCCACATGTATATAACTTTGAAATATTGACGTTAACCAAGTTGTGTAGAAAGCAACGATAAATTTGGTTTAATTTACAACATCAATCCAGTAGGAATCCAAATAATATATACACAATCAAGAAATACACATATTCCAATTAGTAATGAATATCCTCAATAAACATATAGCATTGTAGTTAATAGTAGAATAATAAATTTTATTCCATACTACAACTCAAATAGAAACGATACTCAGAGCGGAGAATATTTGATGTTACTAGATCGAATGCACGCCAAGAACTGAACTCAAACTGTGCGAGTCATGTAGAAATATGTTATGGGTCAATCGTTGGAAATTCCAGCCAGCTTAGTTACACGAGTCTTTTTTAATCGAGCCCGCGTGTTGACTGCGTGATCAGATTGTCTTTTTTATTAAGAACAAGCAATAATGCTCTAACAAAATAAGGAGAGACCGGACGACCTTGACATGCTGTATTCGCGTGAACAGTTCATGTTTTTATCGAGGTTAATAAAAAACAATAATGTTTTAATTAGGTTAGGAAAAACCCGGGGGAAACCTTGAGCTGAGAAATATTTTATATCGTTTAAACGCAATTCGCTTAAATGATTTAGTTGGTTTATTAACATTACAATGTAGGGAATTTATGTTTCGTAACAGTCGCCCGTACCAAAAGGAAAAGAACATTGCATACTAAACAATAGAAGTGTGCAATTTCTTTTAGAACCGCCTGCACTTAACTTTAGTTCTAAACAATATACAAAAAAAAACTGACTCCACCTGGGTAGTCCGTTAAATAAGACAAGTAAGGGAAATAATTTATTTTATTAAACCCTCATCATATAGAATCTCAAGTTATCCTTAGACCATAACACATGTTCGCGTTATTCTAAAAAAATTATACTCTCTGAGATATCATTCCTTATAAACATCATCATCTTATTTATAAGGTAAAAATCAACATAACTAATGTTATCATATTAAACAATTCAATCATTAATTAATTCAACTTAAATGAAATTAATATTTAAATAAATTTTAGAGTAAGAATTTAATCTTAAGTGTGTAAGCATGTGAAGTGTATGCACATTACTCTATTTTGGTTTTTACATAATCACAACTATAGTTTGATTGTTTCAAAATAAGGATGTACATTTCTGTTCATTCATTATCTTGCTAATAAAGAAAAATTATGTTAATAAATCCATAATATTTATAAGTAACTTATTAGGTTCTTTCTTTTTTCCTACAACAATAATAATATTTGTTTTAGCAAATGGAAATATTCATGGCATAAAATAAGGCATAAGATATTGCATAAAATAATCACAACATATTCATATATTCATGCATTTATATTTTAAATGATCCAATTCTCTTAGTTAGGATTATCAGAATATATACATGAAGTTATCTATCCCCTTATACATTTGTTACATGCGCGATAGGGTGTCCGCGACGATGTTATCTTTTCCAGATAAGTGAGTTATTTTTAAGTTGTAAGCTTGAATAAACAAACTCCATCTTAGAATGCGCTGATTTTGTTTGATGCGGGAAAGAAATACTAGTGGATTGTGATCAGTGAATATCTCGATTGGGAACTGAGAACCATTTACATAGTAATTGAAATGTTTCAATGCTTGGATAAGTCCTAGTAATTCCTGCTCTATTGTGCTATAATTTACCTCATGTGGGTTAAATTTTTTTGAACAAAAGCTAATGGGATGTTCAAGTGAATCATCTCCTATTTGTGAGATTACCGCGCCCATTCCTGTATTACACGAGTCTACCGTTATTCTGAAGGGTTTAGTATAATCAGGTGAGACTAATATTGGTGCCTTGGTCAGTATGTCTTTTATATCATTAAAGGCTTGGTCACATTCCTGAGTCCACTTAAATTGATTTTTCTTTCTCAAGAGATTTGTCAAAGGGCAAGTGATAATAGAAAAGTTTTTACAAAACTTCCTGTAGTACCCGGCCATACCCAGAAATCCTCGAAGTTGTTTCTGCGTTTTAGGGACAGGGCCCGGAATTCCTGTATAGCTTTGACTTTGGCATTCACTGGTTTTACTTTGCCATTACCCACTACATGACCTAAATATTCAATTTCTGCATGGCAAAATTGACTTTTAACTAGGTTTATAATAAGATTAGCCTGTTTTAGTTTTTGGAATAATAGTTTTAACTGATGTAGATGATCATTAAAGTTATTACTGAACACTACGATATCGTCCAGATATGCATGGCATTGTGGGATATCATGGATAATAGTGTTTATTAGTCTTTGAAAACTAGCTGGAGCATTGACCATTCCGAATGGCATTACTTTAAACTTATATAATCCATCAGGAGTAACAAAAGTTGATACCTCCTGAGCCCTATCTGTTAATGGGATTTGGAAATAAGCTGTTAGTAAGTCAATCTTAGTTACATAGTTTGTAGTGCTTACTCTATCGATTAAATCATCTATCCGTGGTATGGGATACGAATCTGTTTTTGTCACTTGGTTTAATTTCCTATAGTCTACACAAAAGCGTAGTGAACCATCAGATTTGGGAACCAACACACATGGGGATGACCAATCACTGTTACTGTGAGTAATTATATCATTGCTCAGCATATAATCAATTTCTTTACGGATGTGTTCAAGTTGTATGGGATTAACCCTATACGGATGTTGTTTGACAGGTTTAACATTATCATCTTTTAAAACTACATCATGGGTAACCAAAGTTGTTTTGTTAGGAACATCACTAAACAAATTTACATGATCATAGATTAAACCCTTGATAGAAGTCTGTTCACCTGAGTCTAGATGTGCCAGTTTATCATTGAGGTTTTTAAGTGCTTCAGTGTTTTGAAGTTTACTTTCTATGATTGTCTTTTTAAATTTAGGCGGGGGTGTTTCAACAGTTTTGATAGCACTCACTGGCCTAATGTCAGTTTGTTCTTCCCTAACAACATAAGGTTTTAGCATGTTTATATGGCACAGTCTCTGTGTTTTCCTTCTATCAGGGTTTTTTACAAGGTATGTTACATCACTGATTTTATCTAAAACCTGATATGGTCCTGTATATTTTGCACTCAGGGGTTGTCCAGACAATTGGGTCAACATGAGGACTTTATCACCAGGATGGAAACATCGGGATCTGGCCTTGACATCATAGTACCCTTTCATTCTTTTCTGAGCCTGCAAAAGATTATCTTTAACATGATTAAAAGCATGATAGATTATATTGCTAAATTGTTCCACATAAGCTACAAGTCCAGTCTCTTCATCAGAATTTAACAAGGTTTCCTGCAACAGTTTTAGAGGTCCTCGAACTGAATGTCCAAACACTAACTCGAACGGACTGAATCCAAGAGATTCCTGCACAGTTTCTCTAGTCGCGAAAAGAGCGAATGGAATACCGCGATCCCAGTCTTCAGTGTTCTCAAAACAGTATGTGCGGAGCATGGTTTTCAGAGTCTGATGATATCTTTCTAGGGCACCTTGGCTTTGCGGTTGGTACGCAGTTGAAGTTGCATGTTGGATGCCTAGTTTCTTTAAGACCTGGTTAAACAGCTTTGATGTAAAGTTAGATCCTTGGTCTGACTGTATAGTCTTTGGAAGACCGTATCTTGAACAAAATGCAATCAGTGCGTCAGATATCTTATCTGCGTTAATGGTGCGTAGCGGAATAGCTTCAGGGTATCTCGTGGCAGTGCACATTATAGTGAATAAGTACTGGTGTCCTGTCTTTGTTTTAGGCAAAGGACCTACACAGTCTATTAGCAAGTGGCTAAATGGTTCTGCAAATGCAGGTATTGGCTTTAGAGGTGCTACCGGTATAGTCTGGTTAGGTTTACCAACTATCTGGCATGTATTGCATGACTTGCAGTATTTTGTGACGTCACGATGTAGTCCAGGCCAATAGAAGTACGGAAGAATTCGACGGTAAGTCTTGTTCACTCCTAGATGACCAGCATATGGCGTGTCATGAGCCATGTGTAAGATGTCATTACGATATATGGCTGGTACCACAATCTGACTTCCTTCTCTGCAATTGTCATTATCACATTTCACATCTCTCCATTTTTGCATTAATATTCCCTCCTTCAGAAAAAATCCATTACCTTTAATTTCTGCCTCCTGTTCAGTTATCACCTTTTTCTTCAGGTGTTTAATTCCTGAATCTCTATTCTGTTCTAATAGGAGTAATTGTCGAGGTGACAAATTACTTTCAGTAGTCTTGACTGAGGGACCACTCAAAATGTCAGCCAGGAAAGTTGCCTGTAGGTCAATCTCTGGTTCTATTTCTGACTTTGACATGGTTTCGACAGACTTTTATTGTTGGGCCATACCTCTAGTGACGATGCATATAGGTTTGATAAAGCTCTCACTTTTATTAAGGTATTGTTTTTTCTTGGATATGGAATGCACCACATCTCCAGCAATATCATTTCCCAGTATTAAAGAAACGCCTTTAAACGAAAGTGATTTGTACACACCCACAACTACATTTCCAGTGAAGTACGCACTCTTCAGCTGTATTTGATGCAAAGGAACTTGTACATTTTTCCTTGATACACCTTGAATAGTAAGATCCTGTCCTGTATATGTCGATTGTGACGTAGGAACAGTATTCTCTAAAAGTAGTGAAACCTCAGCCCCTGTATCACGGAGTATTCTGATGTTCTTTTCACTAGTGACACCATTTATTATGGATGACACGGTACCTTCTTCAATGAATGGTAAACAATTGCTTGGTATCTCAGTATCGATGAGATCTGTATCCAAGTTATTTTTGTAAGAGGTATGTTTAGTACTCATGGTGGTTCTATCTGATATAGACTCCTTGGAGCTCAGATTAGAATTAGAATTATTGAAAACCATTGTCTCTATTTCAGGAACTATTTCTGGTTTCAAGTTTCCTAGATACGTGTGTTTTGTCAGGTTATCTGCATTAGCACTAGGTATCTCTGTTTGAGTTCTAATATCCTTCTTTACATTTTCATGAGTTCTTTGTTTTGGCATTGCTACATACGATAAGACAACATTCTTTTTATTCGGGTTCCCATTCAATATCCAGCACTTTTCCTTAGTATGTCCAATTCGTTTACAATGGCTACAGGTTGGCTTGGAATTAGTTGGACCTTCATTGCTCTGCTGATGTCTCTTTGATTGATAGGATTCATTTGGATTCATGGTTTTCTTTTCTACCTTCATATCTCGATTCTGGAATTTAGATTTATCTACTGTTGTAAATTTATTGCTCGAATGGATAATAACATATTCGTCTGCCATTACTGCTGCTGTTTCTACTTGTTCTACACCTTTGTCTGCTAAATGTATTCTTACATCACCTCTGATGTTATTGTTAAAGTCTTCCATTAGCATAAGATTAGCTAATTTATCAAAGTCTTTGTTTACACCTTTGGATCGAATCCATCTTTCAAAATATTTCTTTTTCTGTCTTAGAAAATCAACATGGGATTGTTCCTGTTCTTTCTTAGACTCACGAAACACTTTTCTATATTTTTCAGGTGTCAATGCATAACTTAGCAGTACTCTATTCTTGATCAGTTCATAATCATACAATGCCTCTTCAGTAAGACTTAATACAACATCAAGTGCCTTTCCTTTGTTCAGAGCTGAGCGTAGGAGTATAGCTTTCTTGCCCTCGGGAAATTGATAGTCTCTAGCGTTTATCTCGAAAATCTCGAAAATCATGAAGAACTCTTCCACCGAATTATCTTCAAGAACTGGAATATGTTTCTTAAACTTATACAGTTCTGCATCTGCTTCAGAGCTTGCATTCGAATGATTTGACGTACGAGACCTTGCCATCTCAATTCTTTCTTGGCTTGCTATTTTCTCTCTTGCTATTTCTCTTTCCATCTCAATTCTCTTGTTTTCACTTTCCATCTCAATTCTCTTGTTTTCTCTTTCCATCTCAATTCTCTTGTTTTCTCTTTCCATCTCAATTCTCTTGTTTTCTCTTTTAAAAATTGGATCAACTTACGTAAAACGTGTACCCCCCCCCCTCCTTTGTGGTGCTGTTTGACAGAGGTCCAAATTGTACTACCCTGGATAGAGGTTATGCGCAGCTCCTGCTGGGGGGGGGGGGGAGGGGGTCTGGTGTTTTTAGAATGGAGATGACTGGGTGTAAAGTCGTGAAGGGGCCTGGATCCAGGATGTGACAATTCCACTGAGTATTCCCAGAATCTAAAATACTAAATGGCACAACTAAGTGTCATAACCATTTAGAGAGCTCTGTGGGTAGTGGGGATTGGACCATAGGCAAAACTCAGCCCTGACTCAATGCAGCCCGCTTACCTTACACGGGTGCTGGGTGCTGAACCGAAAACTCACTTGAACTGCGGTGTTTGAAAAGAGCCACAAAGGAAAAACCCGAAAAACAATGCCAGTGTGTCTGACATTGACTGCAAAAGAACAAACTGTTCTGCAGACTGGCTAACTAATAGAAGAAGAACTCCGAGGAAAAAAAAGGGGGGAGGGGAATATAGAGGCATCTTATTGTTGTCCCCCGCCCCCCCCCCCCCCCCCCCGCTCTTACATTTTTCCAACCGACTTAAATATTTTGGTTTTGATAAGGCGAAGGCTACACCAAGAAATACTGAGATATAGATTCTAGATCTAGTATAGGCTAATGATTTTTTTTATTTATTATAAAAAAATCTTATATTTGCTTTAGTTTTTAGGTCTTAATATACTTTTTACTTTTTTTAGTCTTAAAGTTGTAGTTAACTTAAGCAAGCGAAATAAAAATATATTCAGAGGTGTAAAGTGTTATCGATAATAGATCTATTGGTATCGAAGATTGACAACAAATGCCTAACATAAAAAACTAAAACAATTTATTTTTTTTAATAGGCTACACTGTTCAATTTTATTTCAAACTTTCTGTAATTTACATTGAGAATATTTACAGAAAAACGTGTTTAAAAAGGTACATAAATATAACAATTTATTGATCGCAAAGGGAAAAAATAGGGACCAATTTATTTTCGTACAATACAATAAGAAGACAACAACACAAAATACAAAACAATTTCATAACTCTGTTAATATTCAAACTATAGGTCCTACACATAAATAAAACGGTTTTGTAGGGTTAGGGTTAGAAAATCAGCTCTTTCATGTGATATTGTATTTGGGATACCGGTAGTGTAAGGAATAGAACATTTTACGTTGGAGTGCATAAAATAAAAGAATAAGATAGCCTAGCCTTCTTGAAAGTATAAAACGTCTTTATAAACCAATGCCCAAAGCAAAAAGTTGCACAGTTCATGTACTGGGCAATTACAGTATCTGTGCGTAACATATAATATTTATAGGGCATCCTATTACGTCATCAAGATACGATGGCGAAGTATCCTTTTCCTCTTCCCATTGTCTTTCTCCAGGCTGGCCTTCCTCCACTCCTTTCTGTGAGGGTGGGTTCTGCGAATTGAGTGCCCTCACGTACCTTTAACCACCCGGAGGTGCGTTCCTCAGCAAGACCCTCCCACGTTTTATTATCAATATGTAGGCCTACCAGTAGCATGTCTTCTTTTTACAGACGTCTTTAAAACGTAGGCAAGGGCTGCCTCTTTTTCTTGCTCCAGCTGCCAGCTCTCCATACAGCAGGGCTCTTGGGATACGTTCCGAACCCATTCTGTGAACTTGGCCTATCCGTCGCAGGCGCCTCTCACTCAGGATTGTTTCATACTCAGCATATTATTGTGTCTTCTCCTGAGCACATCCACATTTGTGACTCTATCCTGCCATTTGATGTGGAGGATCCTACGCTATCATCGCAGGTGGAGGCTATTGAGCTGTTTTATTTGCTTAGCGTAGTAGCTCAGGTCTCACTTCCGTAGAGGAGTGTGCTGAGCACGCAGGCCTGGTAAACATATTTTTGTCCTATCGGTGAGTTGGGCATTGTCCCACACTCTTTGCCATTACTGCCTTAATATTTCTAGTTTGTATTTTTTTTTTCAGGGACAGTGAGCTTGAGATGTTGCTGCCAAGGTAAGTGCAATCCTCGACAACATCCAAAGTGTTTCCCTCAGTTCTCAATGGAGATGGATGGAGGAAGTTTGTACCTTGCCTCATAATATTGGTCATTTTAAGGCTTATTGTTAAGCCAAATTTCTTGCACGCCTCTGATAATTTACTGACCGGAGCCCTTCCTCTGTATGTAAAGCAAGAGCTGCATCATCAGCAAAGAGCAACTCTCTGATTAATACCCCCCAACACCCTCTCTTTGGTTATAAACCTGTAATTTAAAAAAGTAAATAAAACATAATTAATATATAAACATACTTTCTGATCTCTAATCTCTATAATAATTAGGCCTACCCAAAGAAATGTATGCCTGTGTAGCGGAACGCTTAGCGATTGGGTTTTGAGAGTACAGACAGATGACGGAATATCAAAGACTATAATAAGAGGACCGCTTGCACTATTTTTATAGCTCAATGAATCGTGTTTTTTGGTGCGCAGCAAAAAAAAGCGTGATGCAAAAGACTTCTGCTTTATGCAACTTTAGAACTCAAGAATGGTGTTTTCGGTGCGCATCAAATAACGCGTACTCTAAAAGACTTCCGCTGTATGAAACTTTCTATTTTATATTTAATTGAGTTCTAATCTGATATAGATAACAGATGATCATTCTATAAAATATTATTCTACAATTTCTACATGAGAAGTAATAAACGAAGAAATTGAAAAACTAAAACATTTACTTTTACAAATACATTATTTAATAGTTTTAATTGGCATCTATTCATCGGCATTTGACGTCTATAATATTCCTTTAAATTATCCGACAATAACTGGTAACTGGGATAAGTATTAGTTTATAGTTTTCCATTCATAAAATGAAAGCGAATTTATTAAACGCTAGGTCTTTAATTCCGTTTTTGATCGTAAATTCCGAAACAGAAGTTTACGACTTATAAAATAGCAGAAATATTTAAAGCCATCGGTCCATCTTATTACAGTCTTTGGAAATATCTAAACAATATTAATATGTCCCGAGGGCCTACATGTGTATGTCTACATTTTTTTTGTATACGGCCCCTAGATTTGGCTATTTCAGCTTAATTTGTTTAAATTGCATAGCGATTAGGTTTTAAGAGTATGCAAATCTTGCTTTGAAAAATGAAGATGACGTTCAACCTTAGCATTTTAATAGGTCTCTACTAAATAAATCCTCTTCCTTTCTGTCTGTCTGCCTCACTTACACATACATACACACAATCACACGCAAACACACAAACATATATGCAAGATTAGAACAAAACATACTTTTTAGAAAATATAAAACGTCTTTTAATAAAATCTCTAATATAAATCATGACTTAGGACCTGTTTAATTCCAGCTCCTGTTTCTTGACTTTTGAAAAAGCAAAACAAATATATAATCACAATTCTACAAATAATAAAAACACATAAAACAAAATTCTTTCCTCCCGTGGTTTCCCCACGGGCTATTTCTAGTATTAATATAGTAGGCCTACATATAATTATGTTTAATATAAAAACACTTATAATACTAATATTATAATGATGATCAAAAGGTAAATCAGCTCTACATCATGGTACAGTGACACTTTTATTTAAAACAATATTAGTTTTATCTAAAGTCTAGCCTTTGATCAAGAAGTTTTGATTGTTTCCTTCACCTATCCCTTAACCCGTGGGTGGGTCGTTGGGGCATCATCGTTGACTGTTCACTATCTCACGCCATTTGTTCCGGTCCTGAGATGCCCTTTGTCTTCCCATCTTTTCTTTTGCCTGCCTCTTTTTCTTCCTCCCTGGACTGTGCCCTGCAATATAGTCTTTGAAAGACCTCCAGATCTTGCCACGTGTCCATACTATCTCAGATTTTTCTTCTTAATTGAGATGAGAAGGTCCTCGTATGGGCCGATGACAGCAACTATTTCATTGCGGACCACTTCGTTTGTGATATGCCCTGTATAGGAGATGTTCAATATCTTGCGGTAACATCTCATTTCTAGCGCACTGATTCTTCTTTGGGGGTCTGCAGTGAGCGTCCAAGCTTCGCATCCAAACAAGAAGACTGACGTCGCCAAGGAGCGCATTAGTCGAATCTTTGATCTGAGAGAGATTTCTTGCTTTGCCAGATGTGGTTAAGTTTACTCATCGCTGAGGTTGTCTGGGCCATTCTGGAAAGAATTTCTGGCTTTGAACCTTCGTCGGATATTATGGCCCCTAGATATTTAAAGGCGGAGACCTCTTCGAGTTTTTGCCCGTTTATCCGAATTTCACTTGGGAATGTTCTATTTGCCATGACCTTGGTCTTTTCTGCATTGATTTCCATACCATACGTCTCTTATGTTTTCTCTAGTTTTGCAGTGAATTCTTTTAATTCATCCTCGCTGCCTGCTAGGCCGTCAATGTCATCGGCGAAGCGTAAGTTGCTTATAATTCTTTTAATTCATCCTCGCTGCCTGCTAGGCCGTCAATGTCATCGGCGAAGTGTAAGTTGCTTATAATTCTTTTAATTCATCCTCGCTGCCTGCTAGGCCGTCAATGTCATCGGCGAAGTGTAAGTTGCTTATAATTCTTTTAATTCATCCTCGCTGCCTGCTAGGCCGTCAATGTCATCGGCGAAGTGTAAGTTGCTTATAATTCTTTTAATTCATCCTCGCTGCCTGCTAGGCCTCAATGTCATCGGCGAAGTGTAAGTTGCTTATAATTCTTTTAATTCATCCTCGCTGCCTGCTAGGCCGTCAATGTCATCGGCGAAGCGTAAGTTGCTTATAATTCTTTTAATTCATCCTCGCTGCCTGCTAGGCCGTCAATGTCATCGGCGAAGCGTAAGTTGCTTATAATTCTTTTAATTCATCCTCGCTGCCTGCTAGGCCGTCAATGTCATCGGCGAAGCGTAAGTTGGTTATAATTCTTTTAATTCATCCTCGCTGCCAGCCAGGCCGTCAATGTCATCGGCGAAGCGTAAGTTGGTTATAATTCGCCCGCCTATGCTGACTGTTCCGACCTGGTCTTCTAGCACATCTGACATAATCCTTTCAAGGAAGAGGTTGAAGAGGATGGGGGAAATTAGACATCCTTGTCTAACACCAACAGTGGTTTTGAACCAATCTCCCTGCTTGCTGTTGAAGAGTACTGCGCTAGTTGCTTTGTTGTACAGGTTCTTGATGACTTCAATAAGGTTTGCATTAATGTTGAAGTTGTGCATAGTCGCCCACAGTGCCGCATGCCACACTCTGTCGAACGCTTTTTTAAAGTCTATGAAGACATGATAGAAGTCGCTCTGGTGTTGGAGATGTTTTTCACAGAGTACTCGCAGGTTAAAGATTTGCTCCGTTGTGCTTCTTCCTGCTCTGAAGCCTGTCTGCTCTTCAGCAATTATTTGTTCTGCTTGTGGTTTCAATCTGTTTAATATAATCATGAGCATGACTTTACTGGGATGGCTAATCAGGCTGTTTGTACGGTAATTCTGACACATCTGTAAGTTACCCTTTTTAGGGAGCGTGATAACCAGCGACTGAGTCAAGGGGGTTGGCCATTCTCCTGTCTGCCATATCCTGTTGCACATGTTGGTTAGGATGTTTATTACAGGGTCCCCTCCTGCCTGAATCAGTTCGCCTGGCACATTGTCTGCTCCAGCTGATTTCCCTTTTTTTCTATTTGTGTACAGCCAGCTCCACCTCTTCACATAGACTAAAATAAAATAAAATAAATAAATAAAAGACTTATATTGCACATATCCCGTTGGGAACAGTTCTATGCGCTGTAAACACACTGCTGCCTGCTGGCGCAAATACGTTTACAGGCCAAAACTCCTGCAGGGCGACAGGGATCCGTCGGTGGCGTGGGTAGAACCCGCGTCGTGTCAGTTGGTTTTCGGTTGACAGTCCGGTGAACTAACCGCTGGACCACCCCCTCACGTGGTTTAGCCGGCCAGCTGAGACCGTTGCCCGGGGTGTGGCGCTAGGAGCCACACGTGAGAGCTTCGAGGGATTAGCGAGGACCAGTGTGCTTGACCCCCCGAGGGTGCAGCTGCCGAAGCGTCAAAAGGTACTACCTCTGCCCAGATTGATTGTTTGGTTTCATGTTTTTCCAAAACACTGTCACTTTAAGTTTAAAGCAAACTTGAATGCTTTACTCCTTAGTGCTATCGACTATTGGACAATTAAAACAGTGGACCTAAACAGTGTAGGTGTAGTCGTAATTGTGATCTAGGCATACGGATGTGTAGGTGCTTTATCTTTTTTAATTTAAATCTCATTTATTCGCTTTTAAATAACTTTGACCAAGCAATTAACTGTAGATATGGAGTAATTAATTCCTGTTTATCTGTAAACTACTATGAGGATTTAAATATAAGTCTAAGTTATATTTTCGTGTCTCTTATGCGAAAACAAATGCATATAAGTAGGCTACTCTTTCTTCCCGAGTGGTATTCGGGCATGGAATGGGTTGCCTGAACAAACCAGGAAAACAAGTAACTTGACATCATTAAATACATAAATAAAATGCAAGACTAGACTCGGACCACGGATGAATGTAGGATGCAATAATCTTCTTTATAGAAGGAGTGTCTGTAATATATAAGATAAGATAATTTAAGATTTAGTTTCTGGTTGCAGAAAATTAGTCAGCATCAGTGTTTGATTGTAGCCCGAGCGCCGAATTTTTATCACCGGCTTTCTGAGCAACAATCAAAAAATGAGCCAACCTATGACCTCTTGAACAATTCAAGCAGCTCCATCACGTGGTCATCTTTATCATTTCTTAATCTCGTCGCTAGCATATTGGCTCCATCGGCTCAGTTTTATAAGTAGTTCAATATTAGAGTTGGCGACGTTTTCTTTGAACACAATTATATATGAGTGGTTCTCAAACAGGGATCAACAAAGAGGTTCAAGGGGGACCGTGAAGGTATTACTTACCAGAGATAAATATCCAGAAATAAAATGAATATTAAATAAAACCCACACATTTGTCTTCATTGATTTGATTATCTCCAACTGACTCATGTTATCTCAATGATGGGGCTGCAACACATATTGTCAGGAAAATATGTTGTAGAGGCGCCTTCAAATATGACGTCACTAAGCTCTGCATCCGCTCCTGCACCACCCTTCTTTTTCCATTGCAAATCAAATGGATATAAGTTCGCTCTCACTTCCGGAGTGGCATCTGGGCATGGAATGGTTTACCTTAACAAATCGGAAGACCAAAAAATTGACACAATTCAAAACAGAAATTAAAAAATGAAGACTAGAAACAGACCACGGATGAACGTAGGACGCAATAATTTTCTGTATAGAAGGAGCGTCAGTATAGAAGGAGCGTCAGTATAGAAGGAGCGTCTGTATAGAAGGAGCGTCTGTATAGAAGGTGAAGGAGCGTCAGTATAGAAGGAGCGTCAGTATAGAAGGAGCGTCAGTATAGAAGGAGCGTCTGTATAGAAGGAGCGTCAGTATAGAAGGAGCGTCAGTATAGAAGGAGCGTCTGTATAGAAGGAGCGTCAGTATAGAAGGAGCGTCTGTATAAGCTTATAAAATTTAGAATAAAAAGGAAACGCCCCATTTCCAGTTTCAAAATTGTCATGTTCCATTTTTATTGTCCCTACTGCAGAAGTATTTAATGTAAAGCAGCAGTCAGTCAAATTTCTATTGAAAATATTATTTATCTAATAGCTGAAATAGCAGATTCAGATAATAATATCATGCTTCTTTTCTAATTCTCTGATGGAGTATTACTGCATGAACTCTAATGGAGTATTACTGCATGAACTCTGATGGGGTATTACTGCATGAACTCTGATGGAGTATTACTGCATGAACTCTGATGGAGTATTACTGCATGAACTCAATTCTAATTGAAATACTGCAACACAATTGAAACATTGTCTTAGAAAAAAAGGAAAATGCAGAGTATACAACCAGGTTGACCTTTTAATGGTGGAAATAGGAATTGAAAAAAAAAACAATTGAATCAACGATTAACATTAATAAATATAAATTTAATGATTCTAAATAAGTGAAACTTGTTCAAGTGGATATTTCAAATTAAGATGAAGTCGCATTCTTTGTCCTAGTCGCCACAAATGTTTCTCCCCCCCCCCCCCCAGCTTCGTGACGTCATACATGAACGGCCCCCTGTGTGTTAAAGCACACACAAGATCGATAGTACGGCTCACCCAGACACATCTACATAAATTAATGTCGTCTGCTGTTTTCCCACTACTGACACGCCTAAGGTTACAACCAGGTGCACCAACCTATATACAAGTGTAACTCTAAAGCCTCTAATGAAAATTTGATAACTGAAACATAAATAACTATGCGTCGTCCACATAAATAGCATTGACCTAGATATAACATTGAGAATCACAAAGTGTCAAAACTATATAAAGTCTAGTCTAGACCTATAAGTTTAATAGCACGCATAATACTATTTCAGTGGCCAACGTTAAGACCAAGCTTATATAGGCCTACTGCAAGCTGATTCCCCGGCATAGCCCGGGGGAAAATAAAACAAGCCTGTATAAGCTATATATAAAAATGTCTAAACTACAATGGACAGAAAGCTATGTATCTAATAATGTAAAAAATATTTTTTTACTGAAGACATCTAGGAAATTTATTTTAAATAAATATCATAATCTGGTTAAAAATGGCAGGTCTTTTTATTCAATAAAAAGCTAACTTGCCCGGTATTGCCCAGGCATTTAGAAACTTGTGCTGGCCACACAATCACCTAGTATGCCGTGGCCACAGAAACCGAAGAACGCTGCTCATAGCTCTATTAAACTATTTGGTCCGACGGGATACTTCAATTTTTTTTTTACCCTTTAACCAGCAGTGCAGCGGTGTACAACAGGCGGCCACAGGCCATAACGCACAATCCAGACTCACAAGGCGTTTACCGACGATCCTTTACAATCATTCTATTAATAATGTAAGTAGATTGTGGGGACGACCTGTTTTGTATGTAATATTCACTACTGCCCAGTAATAAGAACTGTATGTAATATTCACTACTGCCCAGTAATAAGAACAGTATGTAATATTCACTACTGCCCAGTAATAAGAACAGTATGTAATATTCACTTCTGCCCAGTAATAAGAACTGTATGTAATATTCACTACTGCCCAGTAATAAGAATTGTATGTAATATTCACTACTGCCCAGTAATAAGAACTGTATGTAATATTCACTACTGCCCAGTAATAAGAACAGTATGCAATATTCACTACTGCCCAGTAAACAGAACTGTATGTAATATTCACTACTGCCCAGTAATAAGAACTGTATGTAATATTCACTCCTGCCCAGTAATAAGAACTGTATGTAATATTCACTACTGCCCAGTAATAAGAACAGTATGTAATATTCACTACTGCCTAGTAATAAGAACTGTATGTAATATTCACTACTGCCCAGTAATAAGAACTGTATGTAATATTCACTACTGCCCAGTAATAAGAACAGTATGTAATATTCACTACTGCCCAGTAATAAGAACAGTATGTAATATTCACTTCTGCCCAGTAATAAGAACAGTATGTAATATTCACTCCTGCCGAGTAATAAGAACTGTATGTAATATTCACTACTGCCCAGTAATAAGAACTGTATGTAATATTCACTCCTGCCCAGTAATAAGAACAGTATGTAATATTCACTACTGCCCAGTAATAAGAACAGTATGTAATATTCACTCCTGCCCAGTAATAAGAACTGTATGTAATATTCACTACTGCCCAGTAATAAGAACAGTATGTAATATTCACTTCTGCCCAGTAATAAGAACAGTATGTAATATTCACTCCTGCCGAGTAATAAGAACTGTATGTAATATTCACTACTGCCCAGTAATAAGAACTGTATGTAATATTCACTCCTGCCCAGTAATAAGAACAGTATGTAATATTCACTCCTGCCCAGTAATAAGAACTGTATGTAATATTCACTCCTGCCGAGTAATAAGAACTGTATGTAATATTCACTACTGCCCAGTAATAAGAACTGTATGTAATATTCACTACTGCCCAGTAATAAGAACTGTATGTAATATTCACTCCTGCCCAGTAATAAGAACTGTATGTAATATTCACTACTGCCCAGTAATAAGAACAGTATGTAATATTCACTCCTACCCAGTAATAAGAACTGTATGTAATATTCACTACTGCCCAGTAATAAGAACAGTATGTAATATTCACTACTGCCCAATAATAAGAACAGTATGTAATATTCACTTCTGCCCAGTAATAAGAACAGTATGTAATATTCACTCTTGCCGAGTAATAAGAACTGTATGTAATATTCACTACTGCCCAGTAATAAGAACTGTATGTAATATTCACTACTGCCCAGTAATAAGAACTGTATGTAATATTCACTCCTGCCTAGTAATAAGAACAGTATGTAATATTCACTCCTGCCCAGTAATAAGAACTGTATGTAATATTCACTCCTGCCGAGTAATAAGAACTGTATGTAATATTCACTCCTGCCCAGTAATAAGAACTGTATGTAATATTCACTACTGCCCAGTAATAAGAACAGTATGTAATATTCACTCCTGCCCAGTAATAAGAACTGTATGTAATATTCACTACTGCCCAGTAATAAGAACAGTATGTAATATTCACTCCTGCCAAGTAATAAGAACTGTATGTAATATTCACTCCTGCCCAGTAATAAGAACAGTATGTAATATTCACTCCTGCCGAGTAATAAGAACTGTATGTAATATTCACTACTGCCCAGTAATAAGAACAGTATGTAATATTCACTTCTGCCCAGTAATAAGAACAGTATGTAATATTCACTCCTGCCCAGTAATAAGAACAGTATGTAATATTCACTCCTGCCGAGTAATAAGAACAGTATGTAATATTCACTCCTGCCCAGTAATAAGAACAGTATGTAATATTCACTCCTGCCGAGTAATAAGAACTGTATGTAATATTCACTACTGCCCAGTAATAAGAACAGTATGTAATATTCACTTCTGCCCAGTAATAAGAACAGTATGTAATATTCACTCCTGCCGAGTAATAAGAACTGTATGTAATATTCACTACTGCCCAGTAATAAGAACTGTATGTAATATTCACTCCTGCCCAGTAATAAGAACAGTATGTAATATTCACTCCTGCCGAGTAATAAGAACTGTATGTAATATTCACTCCTGCCGAGTAATAAGAACTGTATGTAATATTCACTACTGCCCAGTAATAAGAACTGTATGTAATATTCACTACTGCCCAGTAATAAGAACTGTATGTAATATTCACTCCTGCCCAGTAATAAGAACTGTATGTAATATTCACTACTGCCCAGTAATAAGAACAGTATGTAATATTCACTCCTACCCAGTAATAAGAACTGTATGTAATATTCACTACTGCCCAATAATAAGAACAGTATGTAATATTCACTTCTGCCCAGTAATAAGAACAGTATGTAATATTCACTCCTGCCGAGTAATAAGAACTGTATGTAATATTCACTACTGCCCAGTAATAAGAACTGTATGTAATATTCACTACTGCCCAGTAATAAGAACAGTATGTAATATTCACTCCTGCCCAGTAATAAGAACTGTATGTAATATTCACTCCTGCCGAGTAATAAGAACTGTATGTAATATTCACTACTGCCCAGTAATAAGAATTGTATGTAATATTCACTACTGCCCAGTAATAAGAACTGTATGTAATATTCACTCCTGCCCAGTAATAAGAACTGTATGTAATATTCACTCCTGCCCAGTAATAAGAACTGTATGTAATATTCACTCCTGCCCAGTAATAAGAACTGTATGTAATATTCACTACTGCCCAGTAATAAGAACTGTATGTAATATTCACTCCTGCCCAGTAATAAGAATTGTATGTAATATTCACTACTGCCCAGTAATAAGAACTGTATGTAATATTCACTACTGCCCAGTAATAAGAACTGTATGTAATATTCACTACTGCCCAGTAATAAGAACTGTATGTAATATTCACTCCTGCCCAGTAATAAGAATTGTATGTAATATTCACTACTGCCCAGTAATAAGAACTGTATGTAATATTCACTCCTGCCCAGTAATAAGAACTGTATGTAATATTCACTACTGCCCAGTAATAAGAATTGTTGAACACCCTGGAGCTAATGATTATATTTAGGGTGTTGTTGTCTGTTGTTTGATTCTTTAGTTGGGGACCATTTAGTCAAGATAGTTGCTCATATTTTATTGGGGCCCGAGACCGGGCACGAAGCTGCTAGATGCTGGAGACCAATAGTTATAGCATATCCTTTAATGTAGTTTTAAAAGTACAAACACACCAAGAATGAGATACCAAATATGTCCAGTCACATACATGCACAAACACACCAAGAATGACATACCAAATATGTCCAGTCACATACATGCACAAACACACCAAGAATGACATACCAAATATGTCCAGTCACATACATGCACAAACACACCAAGAATGACATACCAAATATGTCCAGTCACATACATGCACAAACACACCAAGAATGACATACCAAATATGTCCAGTCACATACATGCACAAACACACCAAGAATGACATACCAAATATGTCCAGTCACATACATGCACAAACACACCAAGAATGACATACCAAATATGTCCAGTCACATACATGCACTAACACACCAAGAATGACATACCAAATATGTCCAGTCACATACATGCACAAACACACCAAGAATGACATACCAAATATGTCCAGTCACATACATGCACAAACACACCAAGAATGACATACCAAATATGTCCAGTCACATACATGCACAAACACACCAAGAATGACATACCAAATATGTCCAGTCACATACATGCACAAACACACCAAGAATGACATACCAAATATGTCCAGTCACATACATGTACAAACACACCAAGAATGACATACCAAATATGTCCAGTCACTTACATGTACAAACACACCAAGAATGAGATACCAAATATGTCCAGCCACATACATGTACAAACACACCAAGAATGAGATACCAAATATGTCCAGTCACATACATGTACAAACACACCAAGAATGAGATACCAAATATGTCCAGTCACATACATGTACAAACACACCAAGAATGAGATACCAAATATGTCCAGTCACATACATGGAAAATAAAATTTCACAGATAACGTACCGGTAATGAAAGCTATGAGAGTTTCTTCAGTAAACAGGGAATGTTTTCAAGTTTTTCATTATTGTTATTTCATATATTATTTTTACGCAAAGTACGTTATTCACAGTTTGATATAAAATACTCAATAGTAAATTAAAACAACATACGATTTAGAGCGTGCGACAGTTGTGTGTGACTGTATCTGTGTGTCTGTTTATGCGTGTATGTGAGTGTGTGTGTCTGTCTGTGCGTGTGTGTTTGTAACGAGGCGTAATGCACAACGGCTATATAGCCAAAAGCTATTTTTAAGAATTCAGCCAACTGTGGGGACAGTTGTAGGACTGCGGTCTGAATCTTGACATTAGAAGTGTGACTTTAAATATAATAAAATATAATAATATATTATCTTAATTTATCTTTATCTAATAAATAATACATTTAAAAACAAGAAGCTTTTAACAATTAATGTAAAGAAAGAAAGAACGCATGGATGATATAGAATATAGAATAAGAGCCCAAGGCCCTAGGTTGAATATTGTTAGTTGCAGTGCTTTTTTTTGTAAAAAAAATAGGTGCCGGTACTCAGTGATGGATTGCCTAACTTTTAAAGCAGTTTCGCATTTTATATTTTAACTCTTATTGCGCGCAATTTTAAAATAATTCAATTTTAACAAATTAATAATATAATAAATAAATAAGAAATGTTAAAATACAAGAAAATTAAAAAAAATTTCCCCACATTGAAAAAGGTGCCGGTACGCCGTAGGCTACCGGTGCGTACCGTCACAAAAAAAGCACTGGTTGGTTGTGTCATTTTATGTACTTTCAATTTATGGAATTTTTATTTATTGTTGTAATTTTGTTTTAATGTAACACACCCCCCATCACCCAATGAAAGAAAATTTCTTGTAAACGTTAAAGTAAATGATTGCAATGGAGAAAAAAATAAGTTATACATAAACTATTGAATGATTTCATAGTCATCATTTTATTTTTACATTATTCATTGTAAGTCTCGTGAATATTCATCGCCTAAAGAACATGCGGGAATAACTCTACCCACCTACAATGGTCGTGTGCTGCACGCTGCGTCTCCTGTCCTGCAAAGGTTCTCAAAGCTTTACATTGATCTGATTTTTGTGATATGCAACAAAATAGATTATAATCATACAATAAAATGTTTTCAGTAGTTCAGTTTGGTAAAACTTTGGTTGTTGGTTTTATCTAGGTTGTTGGTTTTATCTAGGTTGTTGGTTTTATCTAGGTTGTTGGTTTTATACTTTTATCTAGGTTGTTTTTTGTTTTTCCTTTTTTTTATGTTTAACTTAAGGCTGGGCTCATGTAAATACAATAATTATGAACCATTTACAAGGACAAATTTATGTAAATTCTTTTTCTTACAAGCGGCATAGGGATATGGAATGGGTTGCATGAACAAATAAGGAAAACCAACCTCTTAACCCTTCCTGTACCGACCTACTTTCTATCTATGATCTTCAGTCCCGCTGTATACGCGCCCGGGACTGTAAGGGTTAACATTTTAAAAATCTTAATCAAAATGCAAAGGATAAACATGGGAGTAAATCTTCTATATAAAAGTAACGTCTGTTACATGTAAGATAAATCTCTCCAATATTTTATTTCATAGATAAGTGACTTTTTTTATTGGAAAGTATTTTTATAATGTTTACATTATTTAGAATTCATCATGCTAGGGTCAAGTTTATTTATTCATCATGCTAGGGTCAAGTTTATTTATTCATCATGTTAGGGTCAAGTTTATTTATTCATCATGTTAGGGTCAAGTTTATTTATTCATCATGCTAAGGTCAAGTTTATATATTCATCATGCTAGGATCAAGTTTATATATTTATTATGCTAGGGTCAAGATGTTTTATGGACTATCTACGTTGACTAAATGAACGTAAGATCTGCCTGACCGATTGACTGACTTACTGACTGACTAACTGACTAACTAACATGTGTACAAACATGACCGATGAATCAATAAGTTAAAAAGTCAGATAAATTTGTTATATTCAGTTGTCATTAATAGTCAATCATATGTTATGTCCAGTCATATGAGCTAGATATTCTACCATATGTCGCAAAATTGTCATTCAGTTCGGATATATCATATATAATGTAGATCTATATCTGTTACATATCTGAAAGTTATACAAAACATAGGCCCTGCCATAATGGTGTAAATAAAAAGGGCCAAGTGAGTTTAAATTTGTCAGGTAAGTTTCCATTTTTCGGGTGAGTTTCATTTTGTCAGATGAGTTTCATTGTGTCAGGTGAGTTTCAATTTGCCAGGTGAGTTTCAATTTGCTAGTTGAGTTTCAATTTGCCAGGTGAGTTTCAATTTGTCAGCTTAGTTTCAATTTGTCAGGGGAGTTTCAATTTGTCAGGTGAGTTTCAGTTTGTCAAGTGAGTTTCAATTTGTCAGATGAGTTTCAATTTGTCAGCTTAGTTTCAATTTTTCAGGTGAGTTTCAATTTGTAAGGTGAGTTTCAATTTGTCAGATGAGTTTCAATTTGTCAGCTTAGTTTCAATTTGTCAGGGGAGTTTCAATTTGTCAGGTGAGTTTCAGTTTGTCAGGTGAGTCTCAATATGTCAACTGAGTTTCAATTTTTCAGCTGAGTTTCAATTTGTCAGGTGAGTTTCAATTTGTCAGGTGAGTTTCAATTTGTCAGGTGAGTTTCAATTTGTCAGATGAATTTCATTTTCTCAGGTGAGTTTCAATTTGTCAGGTGAGTTTCAATTTGTCAGGTAAGTTTCAATTCGTCAGGTGAGATTTTTTAATTTAGGTAAAAAAACAACAAAGAAATAAACAGCACTTACCTATGAAAACTTCCCAGCTGGTCCAGTATAAAATGACCGCAGCCTGGTTCACACAACACATTGTCGTCAAATAAGCTACATGTAGACACTCCAGCCCCACACCAAGTTTGTGCACACTGCCATACACACACACACACACACTTACATCCACACACCCCCATCACCCTCCCCGCCCCTTCCCCCGCGTCCATTATTAACATAGTATATATGGCATTAAAAAGAAATTAAACGAGCGCGTGTGATGACGCATCGAGGAAAGCACGTGGACCCGCAGAGGCGGATAGCCGTTAAATTATAGGAGGTGTGCGCCATCTTAGATTATGGTAGATTTTGCTTATTAAATACAGCTGTGTGTCATGTTATATCGTCGTAGATTTTACTTGTTAAATACAGCCGTGTGTCATATTATATCATGGTAGGTTTTACTTGTTAAATACAACTGTGTCATGTTATATCATGGTAGGTTTTACTTGTTAAAAACAGCTGTGTGTCATGTTATATCATGGTAGGTTTTACTTGTTAAATACAGCTAAATAAACTAATAAACTAAATATTATTTGTTGTTTTTTATCTTATACCAGGAAAATTTACAATTTACTTTTTTTTAAAAATAAAATAATCATTACCTCCCTTATCCCTACTTTACTTTTTTGCTGCCAACATAGCAAAAATTCGACACATACCCTAAAGCAAGAGAGTACAACTTATAGTCCCGCGGGACACAACTCGACCCCTGAATTAAGAATATTTTTTTGAATGTGTTAGCCCATTATAAGGCCAAATTACGAAAATGTCGCATAATCCTCCTTAAAAAATATTACTGAACTATAACAATTGAAGTGGTTGGACGACATGAAATAATTTTATTTTACGCTCAAACTATACTTTGTTAGCTTTCATGAAATATACAATTATAGTCACAAGGGATCAGAAAACATGTTTGCCATTGACGAAGTCTTCCCCCCCCCCCCATCACTCCCCCATTTCCTATTTATACCCCCCTTCCCTTGTCACACGCTCGCGACAGCTCCGCCGCTGTGGACATTAATAAGCCAAGAACAGCTGTTGCTGGGAAGTTATGAGATATTCTGTCTCGATAAAGGCTCGAGGGGAGACAATGACTCTGTATATTCTCGCTGAGAATGAAGGGGAAAGAACTCTACTTTGATTTCATTTCACCTTCTTTCTCTAATCAGAGTTATTCATCGTTATTAATCCTTTTATATTGTTTCGTTAAATACTAAATACGATTTTTATTACATTTATTAAAGTAGACATTTTATTTAAGTGACATTTATTAATATTTTTATTATTCCAGATGTTTTATTGGTTGTAATTTTTTTAAGCTCTATATTATAGTCAAATGTATGTGTTAAGCTTTCCGGAAGCAAGACATTGGTGGGTTATTTTAATACTTCCGGGGCAATATAAACTAGTTATAGTAAAGACGTAACGTTGTGTTATAGTACAGACGTGACGTTGTATTATAATACAGACGTGACGTTGTGTTATAGTAAAGACGTGACGTTGTATTATAGTACAGACGTGACGTTGTGTTATAGTACAGACGTGACGTTGTATTATAATACAGACGTGACGTTGTGTTATAGTAAAGACGTGACGTTGTATTATAGTAAAGACGTGACGTTGTATTATAGTACAGACGTGACGTTGTAATATAGTACATACGTGACATTATGTTATAGAACAGACGTTACGTTGTGTTATAGTACAGACGTGACATTGTGCTATAGTACAGACGTGGCATTGTGTTATAGTACTGACGTGACGTTGTGTTATATTAAAGACGTGCCGTTGTGTTATAGTACAGAAGTGACATTGTGTTATAGTACTGACGTGACGTTGTGTTATATTAAAGACGTGCCGTTGTGTTATAGTACAGTTGGTGTGACGTTGTGTTATAGTACTGACGTGACGTTGTGTTATATTACAGACGTGACGTTGTGTTATAGTACAGACGTGACATTGTGCTATAGTACAGACGTGGCATTGTGTTATAGTACTGACGTGACGTTGTGTTATATTAAAGACGTGCCGTTGTGTTATAGTACAGTTGGTGTGACGTTGTGTTATAGTACGGACGTGACGCTGTGTTATAATACAGGTGTGCCCTTGTGTTTCATCACATTGTAGAAACTTTATATTTATCTATAATATATTATGTTCTCTCACTATATATAACTATTGGGAGACAGTGCAATGATATCCCCGGGGCTAATGTATATTTTTATGACCAATTAGGAACGCTGCGATATTTGTTTCCCTATCACCCATTTATTGGCTCTCAACACATGTACACACTTAACCCACATTCGCGTACACATTATACATATACTCAACACACTCAAAACACGCGCACACGACTAATATAATACAGTAGCTAAATTAACAAGGCGTTGCCTTGGGGTAACAATGACATGGAAGAGCATACAATGTAAACATTGTCCATCCTCAATTGTAAGTTCAATAACAGGCTGAACTAATTATTTATTTAGAGAATATAGATTTAGCCAAATAGGTATTAATAATGTGTTTATGTTATGTTATGTCAAACTTAAAACTTCGAATTATTATACAAAATGCAAAAAGGCTTAATGAAGCTTGACCGTACAATAGAGCGATTGCAATCGTATGACAAAAAGTGCGTGCTGTTTGTTTACTTTGTCTAGTGGTGATAATTGGCAGCCGTAGCCTATTACTATAGCTTTAAGAAGGTTTTATCTTTAAATGTAATCATTTCAACACTATAACGTAAAAATATATAAAACACTGTCATGCGATGAAAATTAGCATTCAAAGCTAAAATTTAAACCATTAAAAATCTATGGAAAAGGATCCGTTAGTTCAGAAAATTTAATCGAAGATGCCGATTGTCGAAAGTTGGCCTATCTTAACTATCTAAAAAGTAAAGCATAAGGTAGGCTGTGCAATGTTTCACAAGAGCTTTTGAAAAACTATAAAAGCCTCCAATCTTGTTTACTTCGTGGGCGGACAACTAACGACAGTAAAATATCAAGATTTATGCAAACAAATTCCTTATATTTTGCATGTAAAAAAGACATTTTAAAAAAAATGTTATTCCCCATTATCACCATCATGACCGCTATTTACATAATTATGTCACCAAAAACCTAAGCCACGCCTATTGCAATCGCTCTATATGAAAACTTATTAGAAAAATAAAAAAAATAGTAAAGAAATGATTTCTTCGATATTAACTGGGTCTGGGAAAAGCAAAGAAATGATAAATCTGGCCTACCAGAGAAATATAATTGCTAAAAATAACTTCTGGTCAGTCTTGATAACGGTAAGGATGAGTACCACGCCCACATTTGCTTACCTCTCATTCGCTACGCTATAATTCTGGCTGTTCTAAGCTTTCTACTCTACTTCTACTACCCAGTACCGGAAGAGGAATGGGGGGGGGGGGGGAAATCTAACCAATAGCGCTGCGCGTTATCATTATATGAACAATAGAAGCCAAAAATTATATGGGCTAGGGCTTTTATCCGTAAATTTAAAGATGTGGGTTATCACAAGTGCATTATGGTATAGATCTAATAGTTATTGTTTTTAAATGGGGATATTTTTTAAGGATTATCTTCTATATAATTAAATCTCTTTATGGATATTTTATAAATAATTGAAGGTGTAACTAGTGTCCTTGCTGATGTTATGCTCATGTGGTAATGATGTCACTTCCTGCCTTATTTGGATTTTTGTCAATATTATATAAATATATATATTTCCTAATTTCTAAAGTTGAAAATTAAAACTAAAAGTGTGAGAACTAGTGGGTAGAGTTGAGGGGGGATGAAGAACGTGACGTCATTTAATGTGTTGCCAACTGAAGTATCCACAAAAACAAATTGTAATCTTAACTAAAAATACAAATTAATTAGGGGTGAAAATAAATGATTACAATGACCAATAATAGACCAATAATAGAATCAATATGGTGATGTGTTAATACAAATATAAAACAATACTTATAAACAAGTATTTTGCTAATATCAAAAGACACATAACATTTATACATGTAGGCCTACCAATATATAAAACTATGAGGGTTTAAAAGTATTCACTTATGAAAGAGTAAGTAAAATTGTCATACGATGATCTAAAATCGATACCTGCGGCCACGATACTAACATGATCAATAAACAACATGAGTTTAAAAAAGAAAAAAAAACTTGAAAGTACGTGCGTAAAAGTTTAAACTTTATCTGTTGGGATACGAGTACATCATGTGATTCATCATAGGTCTAGATCTATTGTCATGATGTGACATTTATTATTGCGTCATATTTTAGTAAGCCTACTTATAATTTAATGCTATGACCATTGTATGTAATTAGCTAGGCAGGGCGAAGTTCTTTCCCTTCCCACCTCTTTTCCCTCCCCATCTGGTGGCGGGACTGTGACTATCCCATGTTTTCCATTTGAATCAACACAGACCTGGTCAAGGGGGCAACCGCTCCCTTGTCTTTTCTTTGTTCGATACGGACCACGCGCCGGGGCTATCAACTGCATCTTGCCTTTTGTTACTCTTAGAGAGTTACCTGCCCTTTGAATTCACCGCCTTACGCATGGACCTATTAAGCGCCTAGTAGGGTAGAGATACCGTACAGATAGACCATTAGGTTATGTCTGCGGGCAACAGACTCGCGTGAAGCACACGAGGTATACAAAGATAGGGGAAATGTGGTAAGAGGTGTGACCTGGGCGTTTGTAGATGCCGACCTATTAGAAGACAAGACAAAGGCAGACATTAGGTTTGGTCAGTCGGACACGCCCCTGAGTTAGGGATCGACAGAAGACTGATCGATAGTGGGGTCGCACATTTGTAATGATTGGATCAGGGGTTATGACGACATAGAGGAGACCGCCCCGAGACTGCCATTTGCGGTCCTATATATGTGCAGACTTGACTCTCGACAAGAGTCTTACACATAGTCTCAGACGGACACACGATAAGCCATGTTAGCTATGACGTTTGACTGATTTCGGATTATCTATATCTATACGAAACGCTATACAATTTTTTAACACTAAACAATTTAGTTTAACACTAAACAATTTAGTTTAACACTAAACAATTTAGTTTAACACTAAACAATTTAGTTTAACACTAAACAATTTACTTTAACACTAAACAATTTACTTTAACACAAAACTATTCACTTTCAATATAAAAGGCATTGACCACGCTTACTGTTAAAGATATTTGACTTAAAGTGGCATTCAAGTCTAACTGTAGAGGCACTGGGTTCAACATTCAAGTCTAACTGTAGGGGCATTGCGTTCAACATTCAAGGCTAACTGAAGAGGCATTGGGTTCAACATTCAATTCTAACTGTAGGGGCATTGGGTTCAACATTCAAGTCTAACTGTAGGGGCATTTGGTTCAACATTCAAGTCTAACTGTGGGGGCATTGGGTTCAACATCCAATTCTAACTGTAGGGGCATTGGGTTCAACATACAAAGAATTTATCATTTCGAATCTTATACATTTAAACAAAATTATTTATAAACACAATCGGCTTATGGCTTAATTAACAAGACCATCGTGTACCTTTCTTTGTTCGATCATGCGGGCAGTAACACCTGTAACATCTGTTGTATTCAATGAAAGTGTATCTCGAGGTCATTGTGTGTGTCTTTATGTGCGTACGTATGTGTATGTGTGTGTATATATATGTGTATTTGTGACTGTGGGTATATTTGTGACTGTGGGTATGTGTGTGTATCTGTGTGTGTCTGTATATGTATGTGTGTGTCTGTATGTGTGTGTATGTGTGTATATATGTGTATGTGTGTGTGTTGTCTAAGTGTATGTATGTGTGTGTCTGTATATGTATGTGTGTGTCTGTATGTGTGTGTATGTGTGTATATATGTGTATGTGTGTGTGTTGTCTGTGTGTGTATGTGTCCGTGTGTATGTGTGTGTATGCATGTGTATGTGTGTCTATGTATGTGTGTGTATGTGGGTGTGTGTGTGTATGTGTGTGTCGGTGTGTGTCGGTGTGTGTGTATTTGTGTGTGTTATTTTCGGCCTGTGTGCTACAACAACTGGCTTGAATCAATGGAGCACAATACATGACACGTGACTATTTATTGTTAAAGAAAGTCAGGAGCGTCACTTATATGAAAACTTTTAAACTCTTTCTATAATGTGAACAGTCAGGACTTAGTTTCTAGTGTAATAAAATAGGCGAATTGTATTTTGTGGATGTCACAAAATTAAAGGCACGTGACAATTATAAATAAAAGAGGGGGGGGGGTTATTGATGGGGATTCAAGCTTAAAATAATTTTGGTGGACAAATGTGCATAACCTCTACAACACCATAAACTGTACAATGTGTTAATAATGTGTGAATATTATTACCACACTCGGGGGTGGGAAAGATGGTGGGACGGGTTAAGTATTGGTAAACTTCACATAATTCTATGACGGGGGGGGGGGGGGTGGAGAAGCTGGTTGGTAAACTTCACATAATTCTACGACCGGGGGGGGGGGGAGGAGCGGGTTGGTAGACTTCACATAATTCTATGACGGGGGTTGGAGAAGCTGGTTGGTAAACTTCACATAATTCTACGACCGGGGGGGGGAGGAGCGGGTTGGTAGACTTCACATAAGTCTATGACGGGGGGGGGGTGGAGAAGCGGGTTGGTAGATTACATAATTCTATGACGGGGGTTGGAGAAGCGGGCTGGTAGACTTAACATAATTCTATGACGGGGGGGGAGCGGGTTGGTAGACTTCACGTAATTCTATGACGGGGGGGGGGGAGCGGGTTGGTAGATTACATAATTCTATGACCGGGGGGGGGGGGTTGATACGTAGTTAATAGTAAAGCAATCCCGTCGGACTAAATTAATCCTTGGTACTGGTGAGGCAGCTTTCAATAGTTTCTGTGACCACGGCATACTAGGGGATAATGTGGGCAACACAATATGCACCCAAGGTGATACTTTACAAACACAAATCGTTCTAAAAGATAATAGTAACCTAGGCCTAGATCTAGTCCACAGAATAGGTATACCTATTCTGTGATCTAGTCCGCTATAATAAAAAGCTGGTGATTGTGAGATATATACACAATGATCTAGTTCAGTAGATCAACATAGAAAGTTGGATCTATGCCACGTGTATAAGGTTCCAGTGACATGGATTCAATAGGTTCCAGTGACATGGATTCAATAGGTTCCAGTGACATGGATTCAATAGGTTCCAGTGACATGGATTCAATAGGTTCCAGTGACATAGATTCAATAGGTTCCAGTGACATGGATTCAATAGGTTCCAGTGACATGGATTTAATAGGTTCCAGTGACATAGATTCAATAGGTTCCAGTGACATAGATTCAATAGTTTCCAGTGACATAGATTCAATAGGTTCCAGTGACATAGATTCAATAGGTTCCAGTGACATGGATTCAATAGGTTCCAGTGACATGGATTCAATAGGTTCCAGTGACATGGATTCAATAGGTTCCAGTGACATGGATTCAATAGGTTCCAGTGACATGGATTCAATAGGTTCCAGTGACATGGATTCAATAGGTTCCAGTGACATGGATTCAATAGGTTCCAGTGACATAGATTCAATAGGTTCCAGTGACATGGATTCAATAGGTTCCAGTGACATAGATTCAATAGGTTCCAGTGACATGGATTCAATAGGTTCCAGTGACATGGATTCAATAGGTTCCAGTGACATGGATTCAATAGGTTCCAGTGACATAGATTCAATAGGTTCCAGTGACATGGATTCAATAGGTTCCAGTGACATGGATTCAATAGGTTCCAGTGACATAGATTCAATAGGTTCCAGTGACATGGATTCAATAGGTTCCAGTGACATGGATTCAATAGGTTCCAGTGACATAGATTCAATAGGTTCCAGTGACATGGATTCAATAGGTTCCAGTGACATGGATTCAATAGGTTCCAGTGACATGGATTCAATAGGTTCCAGTGACATAGATTCAATAGGTTCCAGTGACATGGATTCAATAGGTTCCAGTGACATGGATTCAATAGGTTCCAGTGACATGGATTCAATAGGTTCCAGTGACGCCCAATTGACAAAAAAATGCCTGCATTTTAAAACTAAAGATTTCATCCATTATTGGCGGTAGAACAGAAAGTAAATCAATGGGCAGCGTGCCTAGGAACGGGTAAGTTGCTATTCGCACGTATACCGCAGCATCAGCGTGCCTAGGAACGGGTGAGTTGCTATTCGCACGTATACCGCAGCGTGCCTAGGAACGGGTGAGTTGCTATTCGCAGGTATACCGCAGCGTGCCTAGGAACGGGTGAGTTGCTAATCGCACGTATACCGCAGCGTGCCTGGGAAAGTTGAGTTGCTATTCGCACGTATACCAAAGTCTAACTTGATTTAATTAATAATAGCTTACGCCGGTGAGTGCCTGAAAACTTTATGGTTGTCCGACCACGTTTAAGTTTTAACACACTACCATTGAGAGGTGAACTGCTTTAATCTTATCATTTATTCAATAATGTTATTAATAATGTAAAAATGACTATACAAAAATACAGACCTTATATTCTAGTAGCTTGTATAGTTTTGTTGTTGGTCTAGTTAGCACCATTTCGAAGTTGGCAACATGTTTAAATGGTCGTTATTTCGATGCGATTGTTCCTTTTCTTTATATTTTTAATCATTTTGTTGGAGCTGTGGAAGTTTTTTGCTTGCTCCCAGATGGCGCTGTGGATCCTTAGACTTCTTGTTCAAATTGTCACATTTAAAAATGAATGGCGAGTGAAAACTCTTTTTTTAATAAATCGAATAGGGAAAAAAAAGTTTAGCCTTTCATTCTTATTTAAATTTTTTTTCTTCTTTAACACCAACTGGTGGGGTAGGCCGACGTACCAGTTCCCGCCCTTCCTGCAACTCCAAATTTGACGTGAATGATTTCTCTATTACATTTGAAAGGTGGACAGATTGGAAGACGAAAAATCTGGCACGAAAGAGAGTCCCAACTAACCGTGTAATAATTTAGTATTCAAATATGAGAAAAAAGGATTGTGGGGAGAGTGTGTTTATTTTGCTGAGAGCTGTGAATGTGAACTGTGTAGGGCACGGGTTATACACATTATGCTAATGTGTGTATTTGAAGAGAGAGAGAGAGAGAGAGACGGGTTCTATGAACTATTACATTAATTATAGCCTGCACCAATAAATAAATACGGACACGGGAAAGACGCGTAGAATGAGTGAAAGAAAGAGAGAGTGGAATAAGGGATTAGATGTCTCACTCCCCCTCTCTCCCCACCAACCAAAAACAAAATTATACGTTCTAACCAAACATTGGGATTCGAGATTAAAGTCTAATTAATTATCCACGTCATCAGTATATATACGTCATCAAAAAAAATAATTTCAAATTGTTTGTTGAATCGAAGCTACTCTCTAACTACTCGCCATGATCTAGTTCTAGATTTTACTTAAGTCGCCTCCATGAGGGGCAATGCATGGGGCATGCACAGGCCAGTTGACCAGTTGACCAGCCTAGAGAGACGGCGTTTCAAAATGTTCACACATTTCAAAGTTGTACGATTTTCGGTGTTGTTGTTTTGTTAAGTTCTTGTTTTTTCTATGTTTTTTTTTTTCTCAATTGTTATTTGAAAATTATGGAATGGGTCCGCCAGATAAATACAGAAATAGTCAACAAACACCAAACAATGGTAAGTGTCCAATTCTATGGACTGAATAAATCTCGAGACATAAACAGGCCATCCGCCCCCTCCCCCTTTTCCCAAGATAATAGCTAATCTAGGGGAGTTCTTCACTTTTGTGTTTTACAGGAAGAGTGAGTGCTGAAAAAGAAAATTTATAAAGATGGAATTGTTCCATTCCTCAAGTAATTAGCTTACCGATTCATTTTTAAATCCCTTAGATCTGCCGGTATGTTAACTTCGCAAAACCTTCCTTGTGACAAAGGGAAAATCTTTGGAACGCTAATTGACCGCCCCAAGTCCCGCCATCCTATCGAGCTGAAACTTGACACATAGAAGTATTGTCCATGGTAACACATTCTGTCTAGCTTTCCATCCAAACTCTGTTAAATTCATTTTTTTTTTAATGTTTTTTTTTTCTTCAGTCCAATTTATTGTCTTATGTTTACGGAGTTCTGGTACTTGTCGGTACACCGAGGAATTTATGATTTTTCTGCTTCGGTAAATCGTGAGCCCAATAATATATAACGAAATTAACCTGTAGTTAAAGTGCGTGTTAGTTTTTAGTAATATAATCACTTAACGCACATTATATTGGTCCAATACTGGTCCACCATTGGACCAAAATGTAAATATTGACAGAGCACTGGTCCAGTATGGACAAGTCTTAACGTGTATGCATGCATAAAAGTTCACAAGAAAAAACATTTCCGGTCGAATTCGATCATCTTATTCGAAACAGGTCTGTGTGCTGGGTTACTGGTTGTACGAACATTTGTTGGGGATTAAAATTTCTTTCATTTCCAAAACATGTTTACAAAAGAAAACAATGTATTGTGAATGTCAAAAAGGAATAATCACCTTTTTATCATATCAAACTTATTGCTTAATGCAAAAGAATTTTGTTATTCGTTTTTATGAATTTACGCATGTTGTTTTTCAATAACCAAGAAAACGCAACTCTTGACTAATTTATTTTGTAAACAAATAAACATTTAACCACACGCGATTAACACTTGAGTATTAATTATCGCCTACTCACTTATGATATTAAAAACGGATTCCTCATAACAAATATTGTATCCTTTGTATAATTCTAAAAGATTAGAACTAGCCGTCGAGGTTGAAATCAACTGTCGATAACCAGCAAAAGCATGCTTTTTTTGTTTATTAAATTAAAAATAAAACCGGAAGTTCACGATCACCCCAGTTCAAAAGTTCACGCCTCATTAAGACTTGTCAATAGTGTGTTGTTAAAAATACGACGATATTTGCCCTAATGAGGGCTATACTGTTTTATTTGTTAAACTTTGATTGTAAATAAATTTAAAAAAAAATGTATCAAACGTTACCTGAAAGTCTTGGAAAACAAAAGCAAAGTTTTAGAAACGCAACTTGATGGCAGACATGTTGATGGCAGACATGTTGATGGCAGACAAGTTGATGGCAGACATGTTGATGGCAGACATGTTGATGGCAGACATGTTGATGGCAGACATGTTGAGGGTGTTGTATTCATTGGGTTCTCTATGCAAGCGTTGTTCGTTGTGATCCAGTTCCAAGGTAGTGTCCGACGCTGGAATTAGGTCAACTGACTTGCAACTAGAGAATAAAAGTAGAACTCACGGTTGGCTGAAAAAAAAAAATTAGTATTGTTGACATTATGGAGCCCTTTATTAATAATCACCTCTCTATTTCAGAATTAATTCAAACTGACTGGATGGGGGTGGTAGGTGGTGGAGGGGTTGTGCACAATTGGAGATAGGAGAGCGTAGAGAAAGAGAGAGAGAGACGCAGACAGAGAGAAAGAGAGAGAGATGGATGATGGGAATGAGAGACTACAATCACTAATGTATTTCTGTAAAGATCTCAATAAGTCAATACTAAACAATTCACGTCTGAGTTTTCTTTTCCAAGTTTCCATGTCCATTAAAAAGAATCGATGGATGGAGTCACAAATCAATACTTCGGAATAGATCGATACTTGGGAATTAATCAATAAGATTGTCGTGTTTTTTTTTTCTAATGGAAGATTGTAATAACTGATTTGGCATGTTAAATAGGAATCGAATATCACCATATAATATAAATAGGGATCGAATATCCCCAATTTGGTTGAATTGTTTGATAGGAGGGTACAGACTGGGGAAAATGACGTCAAGGATCTAGGAATGAATGGTTCTAATATTTAGGATAAATACGGGCTACTTTTGGTAGGCCTACATTGAAGACCATGGTTCTGACCGATTAAGCTCTAGTGATGACTTAGTGGACTATGGCCATTGAAAGGGGTTTATGGTAAAAATAAATAAAAAAAAACACCTCGTCCTGTAATTAATTAGCACGAGAAAGTATCGATTACTTTTCGTCATAAAGAAATTGCGATACTTCAAGGAAGCAAAATTTAATAAAGCCATACGGGCCCCAAAGTATTTTTTTCTCTTCCTTCACCTTACTCTAACAGTTTTCCTAGTTTAGTATTCACCATATATAATGGCGCAGTGCAAGGGAGAGGGGACTCTGTGGTGAATGGTGGCACTGGGTGAATGGTGGCACTGGGTGGATGGTGGCACTGGGTGAATGGTGGCATGGGTGGATGGTGGCACTGGGTGGATGGTGGCACTGGGTGGATGGTGGCACTGGGTGGATGGTGGCACTGGGTGGATGGTGGCACTGGGTGGATGGTGGCACTGGGTGAATGGTGGCACTGGGTTGATGGTGGCACTGGGTGGATGGTGGCACTGGGTGGATGGTGGCACTGGGTGGATGGTGGCACTGGGTGGATGGTGGCACTGGGTGGATGGTGGCACTGGGTGGATGGTGGCACTGGGTGGATGGTGGCACTGGGTGGATGGTGGCACTGGGTGGATGGTGGCACTGGGTGGATGGTGGCACTGGGTGGATGGTGGCACTGGGTGGATGGTGGCACTGGGTGGATGGTGGCACTGGGTGAATGGTGGCACTGGGTGGATGGTGGCACTGGGTGAATGGTGGCACTGGGTGGATGGTGGCACTTAATTTTCTACCAACGTATTAAGTCCATAAATTTCCTGCGACAACGAACGGAATCGTTCAAATAAAATATCTGAGGTAAAGTGGGTATCGATTCCATAAGTGCAATAAGCTTTTGTGAGTTTGAGAGAAGGGGCGAGGAGAGGAGAGAGATTGATAGAGAGAGAGAGAGAAGAGCTAGTGAAAGAAAGATAGAGAGTGTGATTTCATTAACCGCGAGGTACATTATAGAGCAGGAATGGGCTAATGCGTCTTTTCGTTGAGTAGAAATATTCTCTCTGAACTTTTGCGTGCCCATCTCCGCTATATAATTTTGAAGTAGTATTTCTGTATCTTCTTTCTTTTTTATAAAATTGTTTTTAAGTTGACCTACTTTCATAATAAAAAAAAAACTTAATAAAATGAAATTTGAATGTGTGTATTTTTATCATTATACAGTGAAACTTCGGTGAAGGTCATTGGTCTTTGATCCATTCCAGACTTATTCCAAACACATTTCTTACAAAGAAATCAAAGCAAAATGGTTAATCTATTCCCATTGCAAAAACGACGAATACCAACTCGGACGTATTCCAAAACAGTCGAATATCGAGATTGCTATACACAAAAAAAAGAAAAACAAATTGCACCCTACCCTCATACTATTGTGACACTATATTTGTGAGGTCAATTGTAACTGACCTGACATGGAACAGTTTAAAACACAATAAAACAGTATGTCACAGAACTCATGGGAATAGCAGTTTGTAAAATATTGCCTATAAAGAAGATTGGAACAAAACACATCTAGTGAACAGTTTAGAACACAAGGCATACAGAGAACAGTTAAGAACACAAAGCATATAGAGAACAGTTTAGAACTTAAGGCATACAGAGAACAGTTAAGAACCCAAGGCATATATAGAGAAAAGTTTAGAACACAAGGCATGTAGAGAACAGTTTAGAACTTAAGGCATATATGCCTATATTGAAAAGTTTAGAAGACAAGCATGTAGAGAACAGTTTAGAATACAAGGTATATAGAGAACAGTTTAGAACACAAAGTATATAGAGTACAGTTAAGAACACAAGGCTGCTAGGCATACAGTGAGTAGTTTGAAACACAAGGTATACAGTAAACAAGTTGGAACGTATAAAACAGATTGGAACGTTGAACGTTTTGAAAGAAGAAACTCTACTGTATAGATCTAAACATAGTATTTCAACAATCGTGTTCTAGTTAAAGATTTTTAATGTAAGGTGAAGATTTAGGTCAGACATCCGGTTTAGCTTCTGCTCAAGACTTCAAATAAATATACAAAATGTTCTAGTTAGGCTACAAAATGCTCTAATTATATCTAGATCTATATACTAAGTATCAATATCGAATGGATATTTTAGTAGCTTCAACTTTCTTCTGGTTCTTAATCTAATGTTCTTCTTCTTCTTCTTCTTCTTTACGTGCCAGGTCTGGAACAGACATCGGCGGTCATGACTCTCCATTCTTTCCTGTTGTTATCTTTTTGCAGAAAGTTATTATTACTTATGTTGTTGTTCGTGGCTCATTCGTTCAGGCTTTCTACATATGTTAGCCTTTGTCTTCCTCTGTCTCTCTTACCAGATATTTTCCCCACACAAAGCCAGTATTTCTATACCATTTTTCCTATAGATGTGTCCTAGAAATTTCATCTGTCTATTCCTAATGGTGTTAATGAGTTCTCTTGAGGTACATGCTGTTTTCAACACCTCTGCATTAGATTTCTTTTCAGTCCATGATATTCTCATCATTCTTCTTAGAAACCACATTTCTACTGCCTCCAATCTTTTCCTTGTTTCATTATCAATAGTCCAACATTCACATCCATATAGAAGAACAGACCAAACATACCCCTTCAGTATGCGCATTTTGGTACATATTCGGATATATTCCTGTTTTTCATGATACTGCTTAAGCTCATGAAGCTGTTTTTAGCTATTGCGATTCTTCTCTTTATTTCTTTGTTGCATTTGCCTTCCTGTGTTATTGTATAGCCTAGATACTGGAAATAATTGATTTGCTTGATGTTTTCACCTTCACTGGATAAAGAGCATCTTGGAGGTTGTGTTTTTTTAGAGATTACCATTACTTCGGTCTTACTGAGATTGAGTGTTAATCCTTTAAGTCGGCTCTCTTCTACCACCTTTTTTAGAATAGTTTGCAGGGCACTTTCTGATTCTGCTATTAGTACTGTGTCGTCTGCATATCTCAGATTATTTATATTCTTTCCTCCAACTTTAATACCATCTAGGTGTTCGATATTCCGGAGTATTATTTCACTGTAGATGTTGAAGAGGTCTGGTGATAAAACACATCCCTGTCTTACTCCTCTCTTTATTGGTTTGAATGCACTTAACTCCCCTTCATATCTTATGGCAGCTTCTTGCTCCCAGTATATATTTCTTATTATTCTGAGGTCTTTACCATCTATGTCCAGATCTTGTAATATATTAAATAGATCTTGATGTTTGACTTTGTCAAATGCCTTAGAATAATCTATAAAGCATAGATACAGGTCTTTTTGCATCTGGATGCATCTTTCAATTAACATAGATAAGGTGAAAATAGCATTTCTTGTGCTTTTATCTGCAACGAATCCAAACTGGGTTTCTGAAATTTCAGGACGGATTTTACTTCTTATTCTTTCCATGATTATTCTGAGGAGTATTTTTGTGACATGATTCATTCAGCTAATTGTTCTGTGTGATTCACACTCTGTTGCTCCAGGTTTCTTGGGTATTGTGACGAAAATGTATCTGCTTTAGCTTGAGGGGATCTTACCAGTATCATATATTTTGTTAACAAGTTGAGTTATTTCATTTATGCCTATTTCTCCCAATGCGTCATATATTTCCACTGGAATGTTGTCTGGCCCTGGGGCCCTACCATGTTTCATTTTCTTGATAGCATTCTCAACCTCGTCTTTCAATATTGATGGGCCTTCAATATTTTTGGTTAAGCTTGGTTTTTCTTTCCTGTCATCATCAAATAGTTCCTCAATATATTCTGCCCATCTGCATAGTATGTCTTCTTTGTCTAACAGAATATTTCCTTTTTTTGATTTAATGCAGCTTGATTGTGTACCTTTTCTTTTCCCAGATATTTCTCGTATTTTCTCATGTACTAACTTATTATTTTCAATCTTGCTGTTTTCCAGTTATGCGCATTGTTCATTAAGCCAATTTTCTTTGGCTTCATTGCATTTTCTTTATTTCTTTATTTAGTACTTGATATTTCTTATCGTCCTTTTTTGCCAGTCTTCTATGTTCCATGAGTTCTAGAATTTCTGTCGTGATCCATTTCTTGTGTTGTTTGCTGTTATGTTCTACTTTTGCTTATACCGTAACTTACAAATAGTGATCTCACTTATCCAATTGGATAACTCCATGACATTCATCCTCTATTTAACTATCAATATTTTAAAATGGTCGACACGTAACATGATATTATGTGTAAAAATAACATTTTAAGATATTATGTCTATTTCAACGGGTGATTTCATTTATCTAATTAATTAGATGAAGTGATAGATACGACGTCTATTTCAACGGGTGATTTCATTTATCTAAGTAATTAGATGAAGTGATAGATACGACGTCTATTAAAAAATAGATATAGAAAGGTATAGCAAGAAACTAAAGTCAATATTTAAACAATAGACCAGCACATTTACGTGATGTTTCATTTAAGAAACAAATAGACCTACATGCTTGTTAGAGACAAAATTATATATATATTTATATTAATCTTTAATTATAGCCATATAGACTAGACATCTAGACCAATATCTTTTTAAAAATATTATATCCTGCTTAGCAAAATTTCTCTAAAATACAAAATTCTCTGACAATACATTGGAACAGATATGTTTACATCACTGATATATAAAAAGAATGGATTAGGCACGGAAGGAACATTCTTGAAGACAAAATAAATAGGCTTTCACGTGTTTTCACTTATCTTATGAAATTATATTTCCTAAACACTGACCTGTAAATATATTTCACGTGACTTAAACTTCCTTTTTATCGTATGGATTTGTTCTAATCATAAGTGGTTTATTTATGTAACTCGCTTATGTAGATAAGTGAATAGTGGGAAAGGGGAATTCATTTTGGCTTCAATTTGCGCATACACATTTAATATAGAGGCGCAATCCATTCTTTTTTATAGATCAGTGGTTTGCATAGTCTTATCGAAAAACCGGAAATGAGGAATAATTTGTGCAGCCGATTACTTTTTTCACCCTACTAGTTTTTTTCCCTCCCTCTGCACTTGACCTAATTATAATATGCGATAACTTCTTTTAAATCCAAACTGGGTTTTCTGTTATGAAAAAAAAATGGCATGGTTTGGAAAGAAGAATTTGGGCGGGCAAATGGGGTCGCTACAATGGCTTGTCCATGTGGTTTTATGTAAGGTAACAGGCGGAAGCTGTAAAGCTCACAACGAGGCTGACAGCTAGCATAGAAACAAAGTTCTCTCTCAGAGCAGTAGATATAGAAATCCATTCAAGCTAGAAGTACTGGAGGTCGGAGAGGTAAAAAGAGGGTGGGTAGGGCTCGATAACATTTCTTTCTTATTAAAGCAAAATAGAAATTACGGACCATCCAGTGCCGTTGTAAGAGATTTGGGTGCCCGGGGTGCTTGGCCTCTTTAGGGGCCCCTGTATTAAGACACTCGGACACTCCTTTGGGGCCCCCCCTCAAGTAGGGGCCCGGGGGGACTTTCGAATTTGGACCTCCTTTCCTAACTACGCCCCTGGGACTATCCCATTTCTTTTTAAATTGGAAGAAAGATGACATATATTTATGGAATCAAATTCCCAATAAAACATTGCACAAAAGGGACATCTGAACATAAAACATTGCACAAAAGGGACATCTGAACATAAAACATTGCAGGAAAGGTGACATCTTAACATAAAATATTGCAGGAAAGGTGACATCTGAACATAAAACATTTGTTTGCTACCTCCATATAATTTGCACCAAAGCGCCACCACTACATTTAAACAAAAGTGAATGACATATGAATATTCCGACGTCACATAGACTTCAGTGACGTCACAATTCTGCCATCACTCCCGATGGAATTCGGTAGAACAGGGTCTCTAGCTATTTATCTGATCCTACTTATTTTAAAATTGGCACTGAACATCTGAGGCTGATCTATATACCCATCTATTGTAGTATCAGACAACATGTTATAATGCTAATATCTTTCATAGTATGCCTAAAATTAGGTTTAAATAAAATATCCTTGGAAGAAATTATTAAAATTTAAATATTTTAAAGTTGTTTTCTTTCATTACAAAAAGATATTCAATAATAAATTGTATCAAGCTATAAAAATCATACAATTGATTTGACCTACAGGATCCAAATAAAACATGACCAAGAGCCACATTTAATAATAGGACCAAGAGCTACATTTAATAAGGTCAGGAGCCACATTTAATAAGGCCAAGAGACACATTTAATAATAGTAGCAAGAGCCACATTTAATAAGGCCAAGAGCAACATTTAATAATAGGAGCAAGAGCCACATTTAATAAGGCCAAGAGCCACATTTAATAATAGGGCCAGGCCAAGAGCCACATTTAATAGGACCAAGAGCCACTTTTAATAAGGCCAAGAGCCACATTTAATAAGGCCGAGAGTCACATTTAATAGGATTAAGAGCCACTAAGGCCAAGAGACACATTTAACAGGTCCAAGAGCCACATTTAACAGGTCCAAGAGCCACATTTAACAGGTCCAAGAGCCACATTTAACAGGTCCAAGAGCCACATTAAACAGGTCCAAGAGCCACATTAAACAGGTCCAAGAGCCACATTTAACAGGTCCAAGAGCCACATTAAACAGGTCCAAGAGCCACATTAAACAGGTCCAAGAGCCACATTTAACAGGTCCAAGAGCCACATTTAACAGGTCCAAGAGCCACATTTAACAGGTCCAAGAGCCACATTTAACAGGTCCAAGAGCCACATTTAACAGGTCCAAGAGCCACATTTAACAGGTCCAAGAGCCACATTTAACAGGTCCAAGAGCCACATTTAACAGGTCCAAGAGCCACATTTAACAGGTCCAAGAGCCACATTTAAACGGACCTGGCACTGCGTGGCTCATAATTTGCCCTAATTTGGTTAACACGTGTCGTCAAAAATTAAGTGTTTTTTTTCTGGAAACTCCTGTCACCTTTCGTGTCGTAGTCTTAACTAAGCCCCGCGATCAAAAAGTGACACGCAAACGTTATTTTGAAAGACCCGCCATTTCCCCCACACAGAAAACCTCTTCACAAAATATTGATTCCGCCCCCGCCCCCCGACCATACTTAGATATTACAATCACCTCCCCTTAAATCCTGCTGAAAAGAAAACTGAAAAATATTTTTTTTTAACTCTCATCATTTAAACTGTCATCAGTCAGCGGTTTCAGTGCTAGAAAAAAAACAAGTTTTAGACCTGTGTGTTTGAAAGAGTGAATTATACGTAGTGTACGCACCTATAGGTTGATGAATCCTTTACCAGTGGTCTGGCGCCCACACCAGCCTACAACAATGCCCCAAAGTTGAACGCCATAGCCAGTGAAGCGTGAAGCCGTTAAATATGCATATCATTGACACAGCTGTTAATCTTGTGGGTCGAGTTCGCTAGTCTTGCAGCTATATATATTTACTAATATAGTCGTGCAGCTAAATATTTATTTGCTAATCTATTCTTGCAGCTAAATGTCTTTTTGCTAATCTGGTCTTACAGCTAAATATATATTTGCTAATCTGGTATTGCAGCTGAATATATATTTGCTAATCTAGTCTTACAGCTAAATATATATTTCCTAATCTAGTCTTGCAGCTAAATGTCTTTTTGCTAATCTGGTCTTACAGCTAAATATAGCCTATATTCGCTAATCTGGTATTGCAGCTGAATATATATTTGCTCATCTAGTCTTACAGCTAAATATATATTTGCTAATCTAGTCTTACAGATAAATATATATTCGCTAATCTAATATTACAGCTAAATTTCTTTTTTTTGTGTGCTAATGTAATCTTAGTTTTTCTTTCTTTCTTAGTAGTTGACTTTGCTAAGTTACAGTTTTATCTTTTCCCAGTTGTAAGTCTATTGGTCTAGTTTTATAGTTCAGTTATACGTAGGCGACCTCTATTTTCTTTGAGATACAAAAACTCGTTTTTTTTTAAATAAAATCTATAACATATAATCTAAAGCATATACTCTTTGGTATAAACAAATTAAACGGATAAACCCAAAATAAAGAAGGAAGAAAGGAGGAAGAATGAAATGGAGATTGAGAGAGAGAGAAATTGCATTGATGTCTTTAAAATATCTAATTTTCTAAAGCACACTGACCTATATACCATTTGCAATTACTATTAATTTAAAGACAAGTGACCGCTTTTTCTTTTCTTATGGTTGTTCCTTCATGTCTATTCCTAAGTATAGTGGGTTAGAATCCCCGACTGTTACGTGAGTGACCTGGGTTAGAATCCCCGTATAGGCCTACCACGTGAGGGACATGGGTTACAATCCACGTCTATCACGTGAGTGACCTGGTTTTACATAATATAGCATGACCTAAACACATTACATTAGAAATATCAATTAGCCTAAATCTATGTTATCTATACTAATAATTAGCTCAAACATAGTCATGTTATTTAACGTTTTAAATTCTTGGCGCTAAATTTTAAATATTATTATACGTTATATTATTATATATAGGCTATAAGCTTACATAAATATGCCATAATTTGCTCTTCATTGTAATTGTTACCCCGAGCAACGCCGGGTAAATTAGCTAGTGTAAAATAAAATCAAAAAGGTAAATTCCTTACTGTGTATCACAAGTAGAGATCTTGCTGAACTAATAAGTGGTACTCGCCTCGTTTGAAATGGAGAGTTACCGGCCTTAGCTGGGGCTTTTTAATCTGTCTTGTTACCCCCCTTCAAACTGTGAGTCCAACAGCTTTGCCACGTAGGATAAGACGATCGCTTTTGAATGACGTTTGGCAACATTTGTGGGTAAGCCGTCCTGAAAACTCCTGGCCATTCTTTTCTAACAGCTCTACCATGCCAGGTTGCAGTTGGCTGCTTTGTGCGATTGTGGTATGCCAAAATTATAAAGGGCTTTAAAAAAAAAATTCAAGCATAATAGCGAATGTTTTTTAAAAACTAAAAAACATGATGCACCGCTTGTCGATTTCAACGCCCGTTAAGAGCTACCCCTCCTTTTTTTTTTGGGGGGGGGGGGGGGGACGGAAAGTGGGGATGGGTGAGGCTATTGATAAATATCAAGATGGTGAAATTATCGTCTTGTTGAAATGGGAAATCAATACCACAAAAAAATCGATCACGGAACACGTGTGTGTTGACACGCGATTCAAGACTAGAAGTAGTGAACTTTTAAAAAAAAAAAACGTTATTTACCCTCCAGCTGATACAGTGTACAGTTGCTAGAAATATCTGCATTTGTTTATTGGATGGATTGGCCATGTTGGGACAACACAACTTCACTCTCATTCCTTCTTCGTTTCTCCACCCCCCTCTCTCTCTCTCTCTCTCTCTGTGACACGTAGAGATATCTATTGCTTGCATTTTAAAACGACCAAATCTTGTCTCTCTCCCCCCTCTCTCTATTTCACTCTCTCAGTATGATGGGTGTCTACCTCTTCTTGTATATTATCTCTGTCTGAATGTTTCTCTTTCCTTCGTTGACTCTCTCTCTCTCTCTCTTATGTATTTTTCTGAGTCTATTTCTCTGTCTCTTTCACTCACTCATTCTCTCTCTTTTACCATCTTATACTTTCTCTCTAGTAGCACAACTCTCTCTCTCTCTCTCTCTGCTTTATAAACCAAACCACTTGTGAGCCCCCCCCCCCCCCTTAAGTTTTTCCTCTTTTTTTTTCTCCCGTTGTCCAAATGCTGTGACATAAAACTAAAACGAAATAAAAAGAATCTCCCTATGAACTTATTTTTTACAATTTTTTTTATCATTTTTGTTCTTTCTTATGACCTTTATACTTTATACTGTCCTGTGTCTATTACCTGTCCTGTGTCAATCAGCTGTCCTGTGTCAATCAGCTGTCCTGTGTCTATCAGCTGTCCTGTGTCTATCAGCTGTCCTGTGTCTATCAGCTGTCCTGTGTCTATCAGCTGTCCTGTGTCTATCAGCTGTCCTGTGTCTATCAGCTGTCCTGTGTCTATCAGCTGTCCTGTGTCTATCAGCTGTCCTGTGTCTATCAGCTGTCCTGTGTCTATCAGCTGTCCTGTGTCTATCAGCTGTCCTGTGTCTATCAGCTGTCCTGTGTCTATCAGCTGTCCTGTGTCTATCAGCTGTCCTGTGTCTATCAGCTGTCCTGTGTCTATCAGCTGTCCTGTGTCTATCAGCTGTCCTGTGTCTATCAGCTGTCCTGTGTCTATCAGCTGTCCTGTGTCTATCAGCTGTCCTGTGTCTATCAGCTGTCCCTTGTCTATCAGCTGTTCTGTGTCTATCTTCTGTCCTGTGTCTATCAGCTGTCCTGTGTCTATCAGCTGCCCTGTGTCTATCAGCTGTCCTGTGTCTATCAGCTGTCCTGTGTCTATCAGCTGTCCTGTGTCTATCAGCTGTCCTGTGTCTATCAGCTGTCCTGTGTCTATCAGCTGTCCTGTGTCTATCAGCTGTCCCTTGTCTATCCATAAGACATCAATCTAATCTGAGTCCATTAAATACGTCAATAATTTTGAAGCATTTTACCCCCCCCTCCCCCTTGTCAACAATTGTCAAACTTTCACAGGACCCCCCCATATAACTAAGTAAACAAGTGTTTACCCCCCCCCATATAACTATGTCAACAAGTGTTTATCCCCCATATAACTATGTCAACAAGTGTTTACCCCCCCATATAACTATGTCAACAAGTGTTTACCCCCCCCCCATAAAACTATGCCAACAAGTGTTTACCCACCCCATATAACTATGTCAACAAGTGTTTACGCCCTCCCATATAACTATGTCAACAAGTGTTTACCCCCCCATATAACTATGTCAACAAGTGTTTACCCCCCCCCCATATAACTATGTCAACAAGTGTTTACCCCCTCCCATATAACTATGTCAACAAGTGTTTACCCCCTCCCATATAACTATGTCAACAAGTGTTTACCCCCCCATATAACTATGTAAACAAGTGTTTACCCCCATATAACAATGTCAACAAGTGTTTAACCCCCCCCCATATTACTATGTCAAACAGTCTTTACCCCCCCCCCCATATAACTATGTCAACAAGTGTTTACCCCCTCCCATATAACTATATCAACAAGTGTTAACCCCCCCCCCCCATATAACTATGTCAACAAGTGTTAACCCCCCATATAAATATATCAACAAGTGTTTACCCCCTCCCATATAACTATATCAACAAGTGTTAACCCCCCCCCCCCATATAACTATGTCAACAAGTGTTTACCCCCATATAACTATGTCAACAAGTGTTTACCCCCCATATAACTATGTCAAAAACTGTTTACCCCCCATATAACTATGTCAACACTGTTTACCCCCCCCCCCCATATAACTATGTCAACAAGTGTTTATCCCCCCCCCAGATAACTATGTCAAGAAGTGTTTACCCCTCCCATATAACTATGTCAACAATTTTTACCCCCCCCCTTAATATTACTATGTCAACAAGTGCTTACTCCCCCCCTATAACTATGTCAACAAGTGTTTACTCCCCCCCATATAACTATGTCAACAAGCCCCCCCCCATATAACTATGTTAACAAGTATTTACCCTCCATATGACTATGTAGTCAAGTGTTTACCCCCCATATAACTATGTCAACAAGTGTTTACTCCCCCCCCCCATATAACTATGTCAACAAGTGTTTCCCCCCCCCCCATATAACTATGTCAACAAGTGTTTACTCCCCCATATATCTATGTCAACAAGTTTTTACCCCCCCCCCCCATATAACTATGTCAATAAGTGTTTACTCCCCCCCCCATCCCGTCAACCCCCGCGAAGTCTTATAAGCTAGCTAGTATGTGTACAATAGAAAGAATTAATTGAGATTGAAAGGTATATAATTATAATTAATATAAAACATTTCTAAATTTGATTAACATATTTCAAATTGACTATAACTCTTATAGGCGTAGCAGACGGTAGAAGGGCGGGGCTGCAAGGGTAATAACAAAGTGCTTCTTTATCCAACCCCCCCCCCCCACTTTTTATTCCAATCCACGTAGTTTAACCACATTTCTATGCCCTTTCTTTATTTACATCGGAATATTTATCATGGGTTAGGGTTATCATGAATTTAATTTTATGTTTTACTATTGATATTTTGAAATAATGTTGTCGAATGGTCTATTTATGTGAAACTTGTGTACCAGTTGAGAATTAGCCTTCTATTTTCACCGGACGTTCACTATTCCCTCTTACATTATTAACCCCTCCCCCGCACTTTATACATACCGTAATTGCCATCCATGTCTCTCATATCTTGCTGTATTTGTCACACAAACTTTACTGCCCCGAACTCCTATCTATAGTTTATTTCTAAGACCTTTCTAGTGGCTGTGTTGAATAGGCTACTTTAAATTTATTATTAAAGACCTTTCTAGTGGCTGTGTTGAATAGGCTACTTTTAATTTATTATTAAAGACCTTTCTAGTGGCTGTGTTGAATAGGCTACTTTTAATTTATTATTAAAGACCTTTCTAGTGGCTGTGTTGAATAGGCTACTTTTAATTTATTATTAAAGACCTTTCTAGTGGCTGTGTTGAATAGGCTACTTTTAATTTATTATTAAAGACCTTTCTAGTGGCTGTGTTGAATACTTTTAATTTATTATTAAAGACCTTTCTAGTGGCTGTGTTGAATACTTTTAATTTATTATTAAAGACCTTTCTAGTGGCTGTGTTGAATAGGCTACTTTTAATTTATTATTAAAGACCTTTCTAGTGGCTGTGTTGAATACTTTTAATTTATTATTAAAGACCTTTCTATTGGCTGTGTTGAATAGGCTACTTTTAATTTATTATTAAAGACCTTTCTAGTGGCTGTGTTGAATAGGCTACTTTTAATTTATTATTAAAGACCTTTCTAGTGGCTGTGTTGAATAGGCTACTTTTAATTTATTATTAAAGACCTTTCTAGTGGCTGTGTTGAATACTTTTAATTTATTATTAAAGACCTTTCTAGTGGCTGTGTTGAATACTTTTAATTTATTATTAAAGACCTTTCTAGTGGCTGTGTTGAATAGGCTACTTTTAATTTATTATTAAAGACCTTTCTAGTGGCTGTGTTGAATACTTTTAATTTATTATTAAAGACCTTTCTATTGGCTGTGTTGAATAGGCTACTTTTAATTTATTATTAAAGACCTTTCTAGTGGCTGTGTTGAATAGGCTACTTTTAATTTATTATTAAAGACCTTTCTAGTGGCTGTGTTGAATAGGCTACTTTTAATTTATTATTAAAGACCTTTCTAGTGGCTGTGTTGAATACTTTTAATTTATTATTAAAGACCTTTCTAGTGGCTGTGTTGAATACTTTTAATTTATTATTAAAGACCTTTCTAGTGGCTGTGTTGAATACTTTGAATTAACCTAACCATTAAAGACTTTTTCTAGTTAAAGAACTTCCTAGTTGCTGTGTTGAATACTTTGAATTTATTTCTTAGACCTTCCTAGTTGCTGTTTTGAATACTTTGAGTTTATTTCTTAGACCTTCCTAGTTGCTGTTTTGAATACTTTGAATTTATTATTAAAGAACTTTCTAGTTGCTGTTTTGAATACTTTGAGTTTATTTCTAAGACCTTCCTAGTTGCTGTTTTGAATACTTTGAGTTTATTTCTTAGACCTTCCTAGTTGCTGTTTTGAATACTTTGAATTTATTATTAAAGTTAAAGACCTTGCTAGTTGCTGTGTTGAATACTTTGAATTTATTATTAAAGAACTTTCTAGTTGCTGTTTTGAATACTTTGAGTTTATTTCTAAGACCTTCCTAGTTGCTGTGTGGAATACTTATAATATACATTTGTTCTTGCATATGGGATTTTAAAAAAAGTGTTTTTGTCCTTATATTTATGTAAGCATTGTAATAGATTGTTAATGTGCTGTAATTTATTGAAAATCAACATTTTTTACTTGGTATGTAGCCTACTGATTGATATGCATTGAATAATTCTTTATACGGTACATAGATACAGTGGCGTATTTAGGCATGTTCCATATGTTCCATTGGAACAGGGGCCCTCACAACACACCCCAAAAAATATTTTTTTTAGTGACATCGATATTTTTTCGTTCAAAATGTACAATAAAATTCATTTATTTCCCTATTATTTTAAGAGCAACATAAAATGTATGATTTTACTGAATGTAACATGAATTAACGGCACTTTTCTGAGGTATGTGGAAGGCAGGGGGAGAGGCCACGAGGGGCCCCCACATAAATTTGGGAACAGGGCCCCCACAATCCTAAATACGGCCCTGCATAGATAGTTACGTTTCGCATTTTGTGGTTATATGCCTATAGTCTACGTGTTATTTACAAAATATTAAAGTTAAAAGTTTAAAGACTTATCGACCCATCAATTGCCTGAGAATGTCAAAGAATGTGGTTTAAAACCAAACTAGGCTTACTCCATAACGTGTTTTAAAAGTGAACACTGAAGACACGCGTTCATTTTGTCCGAAAATTTGAAATAAAGTTCAAAGAAATTTTCACAGATGTGACTAATTCTTCTTAGGGGAAACCTTATCATAAAAGAAATTCAAATTCTATCTTTAAATACACGAGTGGGACCATGTTGCCAAGAAACGATTCAAATAAATAAAACTTCGATTTAAGTCATTGATTTTTTTCTTGTTCAGATTAACTTCAGATGCGATTCGCTGTTTTTTAATTTAAAAAACCCACTTACATTTTTGTCGAAAATATCTTAGTCCTTATTTTATTTTTTATTTGCCCATTTTTTTATTTTTTTTTAAGGAAATTCACTCGATATGATATTGGATTAAAAAAATATAAGCAAGAAAACTAAAAACTCGGAATGATGCAAGATTCTTTTTTTTTTAATAAGCTACGAGTGAATATGAACGCTCTTTTGTGAATGCGACTATAGAGAGAAAATATCCACATTGTTTGTTTCCTTTTTTTTTTTTGTTTCCACAGATGTCACAAGGATTATCGGCCCTTTTTGGCAACATATTTTTATGTCTGCATAGAAAAAATCTTTACGTTTCTTGACCGTATATTAATTTCAGCTTTAAAAAAATCAGATGTTGTTGAGATTAAATAGCCACAGATGTGCTGATTAAATAGGCTACCACGCAACCCCAACCAACCTCCTCGCCTGTTTCCAAACCTATATCAACTACTTTAGATAGATCCGTTAATAAAAATAGTCACAATATACAGCATCGGTTATTGGTAAAGCCAAGAGAAACTTATAAATCAAAGTGATTTAACATCAATCAGTCGAACAAACCTAATATCAATTAACCAATATAGGACACTATAATTCATAATTCGATAATCTATCAACCAGACTTTCTATTTACGTAACAATCTATCAACCAGGATTTCCATCTATCTGACAATCTATCAACCAGACTTTCTATTTACGTAACAATCTATCAACCAGGATTTCCATCTATCTGACAATCTATCAACCAGACTTTCTATCTACGTAACAATCTATCAACCAGGATTTCCATCTATCTGACAATCTATCAACCAGACTTTCTATCTACGTGACAATCTACCAACCAGACTTTCTATCTACGTAACAATCTATCAACCAGGATTTCCATCTATCTGACAATCTATCAACCAGACTTTCTATCTACGTAACAATCTATCAACCAGGATTTCCATCTATCTGACAATCTATCAACCAGACTTTCTATCTACGTAACAATCTATCAACCAGGATTTCCATCTATCTGACAATCTATCAACCAGACTTTCTATCTACGTAACAATCTATCAACCAGAATTTCCATCTATCTGACAATCTATTAACCAAACTTTCTATCTACCTGACAATCTATCAACCAGACTTTCTATCTACCTGACAATCTATCAACCAGACTATCTACCTGACAATCTCTCAACCAGACTATCTACCTGACAATCTATCAACCAGACTATCTACCTGACAATCTATCAACCAGGATTTCCATCTATCTGACAATCTATCAACCAGGATTTCCATCTATCTGACAATCTATCAACCAGACTTTCTATCTACGTGACAATCTATCAACCAGAATTTCCATCTATCTGACAATCTATTAACCAAACTTTCTATCTACCTGACAATCTATCAACCAGACTATCTACTTGACAATCTATCGACCAGACTATCTACCTAACAATCTATCAACCAGGATTTCCATCTATCTGACAATCTATCAACCATACTTTCTCTATCTACCTGACAATCTATCAACCAGACTATCTACCTGACAATCTATCAACCAGGATTTCCATCTATCTGACAATCTATCAACCAGGATTTACATCTATCGGACAATCTATCAACCAGACTTTCTATCTACCTGACAATCTACCAACCAGGCAATTTATCTACCTGACACTCTATCAACTAGACTTTCTATCTACCAAATAGCTTAGTAGGCTTAGTCCTACTACGACCGACACTTCAGATGGGACAAAACTGTTAATTGACAATTTTTCGTAGCTAGCCTTTTTTTAATAATAATAATAATAATAATAACGGTGCTTATATAGCGCATATCCCGTTGGTGACAGTTCTATGCGCAGACGACAGTTACAGAATACAGACAGACAACGAAATATATAGTAATACGCTAATTCTGCTGACGAAATAGGTGAGTCTTCAGCCGGCTCCTGAAGGTGTCATAGCTGGCGAAGCTGTAGTGGGAGGTGATTCCAAGCGGACGGTCCTGCGTAGGAAAATGAACGTTCGCCAGCGGACACTAGCCTCACACGAGGGATCCGCAGAGTAAGCGCGTCAGATGCCGAACGAAGTGGGCGGGACTGGGTGTAGAGCTCCATACAAGAGCGAAGATAATCCGGGGCGCAGTTATTCAGGCACCTATAACAGAGGGAAGCCAGCTTATATGAGATCCGGTTGTTGATGGGTAGCCAGTGCAGAGATCGGAGCAGAGGATTGACATCATTTGACTTCTTCTTCTTGAGAACTAGTCGGGCTGCGCAGTTTTATTGTGGGTAACACCGTACTGAGGGTTTTAAAAGCGTACGAATAAGGCGAAATACGGACAGGTAGGCTTGGCCTACCCAGGTTTGCTAAAGCCATTCAAACAAATTGCAAACAACCGACATACTTTTGTATTACTTTTATCAACGTACTTTTTGTAATCTCGGATTTTAAAATTTAATTGTAGCGTAGGCCATTTATAAATGCATGTAGATATATAATAATTGTAATATAATAGGGCCTACCTGCACATACAGTCAGGATTCATCCCTACGATACTCCCTTCCCAAACTCACCCTTACTTAGAATCTTCTAATTCTAGCCACCCACCCTCAGTGCGGGCGTAGGCTAATATAATAAGAATAACCCTTTACTGATTTGAATGAATTTTTTCAGATATAATTATAAGCTGACGTCACACTTCAGCCAATCATTGACAAGTCCTGCAGACCAAGTAAATTAGTTTCCCATTCATGCTCTATTGATTTATTTTAACAACGTGAATAGTGCCAGTCCAATCAATCAATCGGTCAGTCCAGAATCGATCAATTTGTTTCAAGTGATTTGATTATTCCAAAGCGTTTATGATCTGCATCGAAATCATTTTAACGCTATACAACTAGATCTATGCACTTAATACCGGACTGCAATGTTGGTTATGTAATTTGTAACAGCCAAAACTTATACCATATGCATTATATCTTAATTATCTTTATATTATATTTTATGTGCCAAAATCCCGTAATGCTTGCGTCTACGCTTGCAACAAAATCGTAATATAATAATAATAATAATAATAGTATTTATAAAGCGCTATCGTCAAACATAATGTAGGCTCAAAGCGCATCAAAAGAAGGAGAACAAAACATACATACAAGTAATAACATATAATGACTAGAGTTATACAAAACAAGACGAAAATAAACGATAGAGCTGATTTCTAAAGGTGAATCTTAAAATAGTGAATCTTTAAGTTCTTGTTGAAAGTGTCATAGCAGGCGGTTTGTCTGAGCTTGAGGGGGAACGAGTTTCATACCTTCTGGCCAAATGATGAGAAGGCTTTCATACCACAAGTCTGCAGCGAAAAACGCGGCACAACCAGTAGAGAGGAGTCTGCTGAACGCAGATCTCTGTGCGGCGCATATTATGCTGAAAATAGTTCACTAAGGTATGATGGCATTCTGTCATTGTTATACATTGGTGGCAAAGTGATGCAATTTTGAATTCAATTCTTGCTTTCACTGGGAGCCAGTGCAGCGAGCATAGAAGGGCGGTTCCCGAGTCTCGTTTTGACTTGCGCATATCTAAACGCGCAGCACTGTTCTGTATTGGCTGTAGCCTGGCGATTTTGTATTCGGGCAGGCAGGCTAGCAGGGCGTTACAATAGTCGATACGCGAAAGTATTAGGGCAACTGCTAGTGTCTTTGCAGAATCAGTTGACAAATAGGGTCGTTTTTGGCCGAGTCTACGCAACTGTAGGTATATACCTCTGCACCGATGAGATATGTGATGGTCTAAAAACAGTGTGGGATCCAATAAAACACCAAGATTATTCACTTTGTTAACGAATGGCGCCTGGCAGTTTATCACAGTCATAGATTCTGGACCAATGAATTTGACCAATTTACTCTTGGTTCCAATTTACATGTATCTGTTTTTTTCCTTCTTCATTTTAAGCCCGTTTCTCCCCGACCACGAACAGACGTTGGCGATTGCACAACTGACCTTTGCAACGATACGAGGGGCATCAAGAGGGACCGCATGATCATACAGTTGTGTGTCATCAGCGAAGAAGTGATAAAAACTTCCGAACGCTTTGATGACCTGGCAGAGTGGATACACGTACATAGCAAACATCACTGGTCCTAGAACAGATCCCTGTGGCACTCCGTATTTCAGCGTTGAAGGTGCCGAGACGAACTCATATATAACAACACTTTGAGTGCGTTCAGACAGGTATGACCTAAACCAACGAAGAACACAGTCTGAGCAGCCAAATGTGGTTGCAAACCTGTTAATCAGGATCTCATGGTCAAGAGTGTCAAAAGAGGCCGATAGGTCGAGCATTGCCAGAATAGACGCATCTATCATCACAGGGCGTTTATATCAGAATCGAACAAATATGTATTGTGAATCTGTTATTTTAGATCAGCGCCGAACAAATATGTATTGTGAATCTGTTATTTTAGATCAGTATCGAACAAATATGTATTGTGAATCTGTTATTTTAGATCAGCGCCGAACAAATATGTATTGTGAATCTGTTATTTTAGATCAGTATCGAACAAATATGTATTGTGAATCTGTTATTTTAGATCAGCGCCGAACAAATATGTATTGTGAATCTGTTATTTTAGATCAGTATCGAACAAATATGTATTGTGAATCTGTTATTTTAGATCAGCGCCGAACAAATATGTATTGTGAATCTGTTATTTTAGATCAGTATCGAACAAATATGTATTGTAAATCTGTTATTTTAGATCAGCGCCGAACAAATATGTATTGTGAATCTGTTATTTTAGATCAGTATCGAACAAATATGTATTGTGAATCTGTTATTTTAGATCAGCGCCGAACAAATATGTATTGTGAATCTGTTATTTTAGATCAGTATCGAACAAATATGTATTGTAAATCTGTTATTTTAGATCAGCGCCGAACAAATATGTATTGTGAATCTGTTATTTTAGATCAGCGCCGAACAAATATGTATTGTGAATCTGTTATTTTAGATCAGTACCGAACAAATATGTATTGTGAATCTGTTATTTTAGATCAGCGCCGAACAAATATGTATTGTGAATCTGTTATTTTAGATCAGCGCCGAACAAATATGTATTGTGAATCTGTTATTTTAGATCAGTACCGAACAAATATGTATTGTGAATCTGTTATTTTAGATCAGTACCGAACAAATATGTATTGTGAATCTGTTATTTTAGATCAGCGCCGAACAAATATGTATTGTGAATCTGTTATTTTAGATCAGCGCCGAACAAATATGTATTGTAAATCTGTTATTTTAGATCAGCGCCGAACAAATATGTATTGTGAATCTGTTATTTTAGATCAGCGCCGAACAAATATGTATTGTGAATCTGTTATTTTAGATCAGCGCCGAACAAATATGTATTGTAAATCTGTTATTTTAGATCAGCGCCGAACAAATATGTATTGTGAATCTGTTATTTTAGATCAGCGCCGAACAAATATGTATTGTAAATCTGTTATTTTAGATCAGTACCGAACAAATATGTATTGTGAATCTGTTATTTTAGATCAGTACCGAACAAATATGTATTGTGAATCTGTTATTTTAGATCAGCGCCGAACAAATATGTATTGTGAATCTGTTATTTTAGATCAGCGCCGAACAAATATGTATTGTAAATCTGTTATTTTAGATCAGCGCCGAACAAATATGTATTGTGAATCTGTTATTTTAGATCAGCGCCGAACAAATATGTATTGTGAATCTGTTATTTTAGATCAGCGCCGAACAAATATGTATTGTAAATCTGTTATTTTAGATCAGCGCCGAACAAATATGTATTGTGAATCTGTTATTTTAGATCAGCGCCGAACAAATATGTATTGTAAATCTGTTATTTTAGATCAGTACCGAACAAATATGTATTGTGAATCTGTTTTTTTAGATTAGTACCGAACAAATATGTATTGTAAATCTGTTATTTTAGATCAGTACCGAACAAATATGTATTGTAAATCTGTTATTTTAGATCAGCGCCGAACTAATATGTATTGTGAATCTGTTTTTTTAGATTAGTACCGAACAAATATGTATTGTAAATCTGTTATTTTAGATCAGTACCGAACAAATATGTATTGTAAATCTGTTATTTTAGATCAGTACCGAACAAATATGTATTGTGAATCTGTTATTTTAGATCAGTACCGAACAAATATGTATTGTGAATCTGTTATTTTAGATCAGTACCGAACAAATATGTATTGTGAATCTGTTATTTTAGATCAGCGCCGAACAAATATGTATTGTGAATCTGTTATTTTAGATCAGCGCCGAACAAATATGTATTGTAAATCTGTTATTTTAGATCAGCGCCGAACAAATATGTATTGTGAATCTGTTATTTTAGATCAGCGCCGAACAAATATGTATTGTGAATCTGTTATTTTAGATCAGCGCCGAACAAATATGTATTGTAAATCTGTTATTTTAGATCAGCGCCGAACAAATATGTATTGTAAATCTGTTATTTTAGATCAGCGCCGAACAAATATGTATTGTGAATCTGTTATTTTAGATCAGCGCCGAACAAATATGTATTGTAAATCTGTTATTTTAGATCAGCGCCGAACAAATATGTATTGTAAATCTGTTATTTTAGATCAGTACCGAACAAATATGTATTGTGAATCTGTTTTTTTAGATTAGTACCGAACAAATATGTATTGTAAATCTGTTATTTTAGATCAGTACCGAACAAATATGTATTGTAAATCTGTTATTTTAGATCAGCGCCGAACTAATATGTATTGTGAATCTGTTTTTTTAGATTAGTACCGAACAAATATGTATTGTAAATCTGTTATTTTAGATCAGTACCGAACAAATATGTATTGTAAATCTGTTATTTTAGATCAGTACCGAACAAATATGTATTGTAAATCTGTTATTTTAGATCAGTACCGAACAAATATGTATTGTGAATCTGTTTTTTTAGATTAGTACCGAACAAATATGTATTGTAAATCTGTTATTTTAGATCAGTACCGAACAAATATGTATTGTAAATCTGTTATTTTAGATCAGCGCCGAACAAATATGTATTGTAAATCTGTTATTTTAGATCAGCGCCGAACAAATATGGATTGTGAATCTGTTATTTTAGATCAGTACCGAACAAATATGGATTGTGAATCTGTTATTTTAGATCAGCGCCGAACAAATATGGATTGTGAATCTGTTATTTTAGATCAGTACCGAACAAATATGGATTGTGAATCTGTTATTTTAGATCAGCGCCGAACAAATATGGATTGTGAATCTGTTATTTAGATTAGTACCGAACAAATATGTATTGTGAATCTGTTATTTTAGATCAGCGCCGAACAAATATGGATTGTGAATCTGTTATTTTAGATCAGTACCGAACAAATATGGATTGTGAATCTGTTATTTTAGATCAGCGCCGAACAAATATGGATTGTGAATCTGTTATTTAGATTAGTACCGAACAAATATGTATTGTGAATCTGTTATTTTAGATCAGTACCGAACAAATATGTATTGTGAATCTGTTATTTTAGATCAGCGCCGAACAAATATGTATTGTGAATCTGTTATTTTATATCAGCGCCGAACAAATATGTATTGTGAATCTGTTATTTTAGATCAGCGCCGAACAAATATGTATTGGGAATCTGTTATTTTAGATCAGCGCCGAACAAATATGTAGGCCTATTGTGAATCTGTTATTTTAGATCAGTACCGAACAAATATGCATGGGTAGATCAACTACCCATGCAGTTTCAGTTATAAACAATAGTCTTAAGCGGTTATAAAGCATTTTCCGGTCATTTAAACAAATTACGACCCAAATTAAAAGGAAAATTTGTTCCCTTCTTAAACATTTCCTGTTACAAAGTTTATTTAACATGAATACGTAAAATTTGATGACCCAGTTCTCGGAACTGGTTAAAATTAATTTTTAAGTACACTTTAAATAATTTAAATATTGCCCGCAACAACTACAAAGTTTATATTTCGTATACGACACGAATTTTAACGTGAAGGAATGTTTTATTTGCCCTCTACATAGTAAGTTATTCATTAAAACCAATAATCATTACCCATTAAAACAATTTAAAAATTGCCCGCTTCAAATTAGGACACAAATTGATATGTGAATATATTTTGTTCTATTCATTCATAAAGTAGGCCTACATTAGCAAACATCGTAGCAAAGTTATTAACATGAATACACATACTGGGGTATGTCTTCACTTGTTGGTCTATTTGATAGTAGCTGTAATAATTAGTAGACCTAGTACTCAGTAGTACTGGGGTATGTCTTCACTTGTTGGTCAAATGTTATTGGAGAGTAAAACTCTTCTTTAAATGCTTTTATTATTACAATTTTGATTTGTTAAAAATATATTATTTTCTATCTCTTAATCTTAATTATGTTTTTTAAAATGTCTACTTCACATAACACTTAAGAATAAAATATTACTTAAACTTATCATGAAAATGACTATGAATGTGTATATATCAGTTGCACTATGAATGTGTATATAACAGTTGCACTATGAATGTGTATATAACAGGTGCACTGTGAATGTGTATATAACAGTTGCACTATGAATGTGTATATAACAGTTGCACCATGAATGTGTATATAACAGGTGCACTATGAATGTGTATATAACAGGTGCACTATGAATGTGTATATAACAGTTGCACTATGAATGTGTATATAACAGTTGCACTATGAATGTGTATATAACAGTTGCACTATGAATGTGTATATAACAGTTGCATCTCTCATTTACTGCCTGCCAGGCTCTTGCTTGCCAACTCTGGTAAACACCTGTACCTTTTTTGGACCCACCCCTGCCCCTGGTTTTTAAAGCTGGAAAGGGGAATAACCAAGTTATAACTTATAGAACAAAAATTGAAATAATAAAATAGTTCAAAATTATATGACAAACTTAGGTCACTGCTAAAGCAATATGACAAACTTATGTCACTGCTAAGCCAATAGGACAAACTAATGTCACTGCTAAGCCAATAGGACAAACTAATGTCACTGCTAAAGCAATATGACAAACTAATATCACTGCTAAAGCAATATGACAAACTAATGTCACTGCTAAAGCAATATGACAAACTTATGTCACTGCTAAAGCAATATGACAAACTTATGTCACTGCTAAAGCAATATGACAAACTTATGTCACTGCTAAAGCAATATGACAAACTTATGTCACTGCTAAAGCACTAAGACAAACTAATGTCACTGCTAAGCCAATTGGACAAACTAATGTCACTGCTAAAGGAATATGACAAACTAATATCACTGCTAAAGCAATATGACAAACTAATATCCCTGCTAAAGCAATATGACAAACTAATGTCACCTGATGTAGATATCTGTCTTCATAACAGTTTAGGCAAAACAAAAACATGCACTACATACACAGATAAACATACATGTCAGAAGTTTGTAATTTGTTAAATTTTTATTGTTTTCATAAGATACAACAAAATGAAACAACCATTGCCAGTTCTAACAACAGACTATTATCAAGGACAAATTAGTAAAAGAAGATGGAACCATCTAGCAACTATGTCATAACAAAACCTCAATTAGGGATGTTAAAACCGGTTGTTTTCCAAAACCGGTTTTTGGTTCTATAAAACCGGATTTCGATCCCCCCCCCCCCCCCCCCCCCCGCGCGCAATATTACAAGTTACAGGCCGGAAAAGCCAAAATTTGCGTACTTTTGTGGGTGTAGACTATTTGAAAAATAGTTCAAACTTAATTAGTATTTGCAGGGCATTCAAGGGGCTGATTTGCGTGAATACAATATGATTTTGTACTCTTTACCATAAAATTCTTTACAACTAAAAAAAATCTGGTCTAAAACCGTTAATAGCTTTCATTTTTTCAATAGTGATAATCAAATTACCGATTATCGTTGACCATATATTAAATATTAAGAAGCATTTGAAGAGGCATTTATGGTAACTTGTAAAATAATGTATTGAAAGGTTTCGCGTAGCACAAATCAAAAGAATGTGTATTTAATAGTGCCGTTAATAACAAAGCACAGACGCGGTGTCTAGCCAAATAGTTCAGGGTCACAGGGAAGGGCAAGTTTGCGACTACATTGCGTTTATCAAAGAGCAGCGGACATCTAAAAGATGAGCCGACAAGTAAAAAGATTCATGTTAATTGTAACTGTAACTTAACAATTGGTTTGATGTAGTTTTTATCGCAAGCTATTGTTGGCATTGGGAAACACAAGAAACACAATATCTAAGACTAAATAGTGTTAGCAAGGCATTTCAGGAATTGTTTTGTGCGAATCCAACTTTATTTATTAAAAATATTTTAATTAGCACCAAAAAAAAAGGGTCTTCTACTTGATGTAATGATTACCTTCCAACTGCCAACCAACAAACCGAAATCCGGTTTTGAAAATCAAAACCGGTTTTCGGATTCAAAACCGGAATCCGGTATTCCGGTTTTCGTTTAACATCCCTAACCTCAATGTAATATGTACTTTATCATAATATATTTCAATTATCAAGTTTAACCTTGGCAGTTAATAATTGTAACAAGTGTGACATGGAATAAAAGAGCAGAACAATAAATGAGGCAGACTAAATGAGGCAGACTAAATGAGGCAGACTAAATGAGGCAGACTAAATGAGGCAGACTAAATGAGGCAGACTAAATGAGGCAGACTAAATGAGGCAGACTAAATGAGGCAGACTAAATGAGGCAGACTAAATGAACACAAAGTCTGGTCAAATTAATTAACAGGCCTGAAGTGAACATCTAGAACATGCCTGAAGTGAACACCTAGAACATGCCTGAAGTGAACACCTAGAACATGCCTGAAGTGAACACCTAGAACATGCCACACGTGAACACCTAGAACATGCCTGATGTGAACACCTAGAACATGCCTGAAGTGAACACCTAGAACATGCCTGAAGTGAACACCTAGAACATGCCTGAAGTGAACACCTAGAACATGCCTGAAGTGAACACCTAGAACATGCCTGAAGTGAACACCTAGAACATGCCTGAAGTGAACACCTAGAACATGCCTGAAGTGAACACCTAGAACATGCCTGAAGTGAACACCTAGAACATGCCTGAAGTGAACACCTAGAACATGCCTGAAGTGAACACCTAGAACATGCCTGAAGTGAACACCTAGAACATGCCTGAAGTGAACACCTAGAACATGCCTGAAGTGAACACCTAGAACATGCCTGAAGTGAACACCTAGAACATGCCTGAAGTGAACACCTAGAACATGCCTGAAGTGAACACCTAGAACATGCCTGAAGTGAACACCTAGAACATGCCTGAAGTGAACACCTAGAACATGCCTGATGTGAACACCTAGAACATGCCTGAAGTGAACACCTAGAACATGCCTGAAGTGAACACCTAGAACATGCCTGAAGTGAACACCTAGAACAGGCTTTCACAAACTAAGTCAAACAACAACAGAAAGTGTAGTGAATACCTGGGCATACCAAAGCAATAGACAATATGAAAGCCGACAGATGTCCTGTATGCAAAGAATCACAAACATCCCAATACTGAAATCTAAATCTGTTCAAAACCACAAATGATCAAATTACCAACCAAAAAGAAACTTCTTATTTCTGACCTTTCCCAGCATACCGAAACAAAGTTTTTTCCTTCCACTTAGCCTGGGCACAACAGACTTAGATATCTTATACACTAAAAGCTAGGCAATGGAACCAGTGAAGACTGTGGAATGTCTCCTGTGTACACAGAACATGTTCCCCAAGCCTGCTCCCCTTTTACGAAACAATACAGAATAGATTCTGACCACAGAAGATCACCACTAACATAAAACTATGTATGAAAGTGAGACCAGACCTGGAGACCATAACACACTATGGCTACAAGACCATAACACACCATGGCTATAAGACGATAGCACACCATGGCTACCAGACCATAACACACCATGGCTATAAGACGATAGCACACCATGGCTATAAGACCATAGCACACCATGGCTATAAGACCATAGTACACCATGGCTATAAGACCATAGTACACCATGGCTATAAGACCACACCATGGCTATAAGACAATAGCACACCATGGCTATAAGACCATAGCACACCATGGCTATAAGACCACACCATGGCTATAAGACCACACCATGGCTATAAGACCATAGCACACCATGGCTATAAGACCATAGTACACCATGGCTATAAGACCACACCATGGCTATAAGACCATAGCACACCATGGCTATAAGACCATAGTACACCATGGCTATAAGACCATAGCACACCATGGCTATAAGACCATAGTACACCATGGCTATAAGACCACACCATGGCTATAAGACCATAGCACACCATGGCTATAAGACCATAGTACACCATGGCTATAAGACCATAGTACACCATGGCTATAAGACCATAGTACACCATGGCTATAAGACCATAGTACACCATGGCTATAAGACCATAGTACACCATGGCTATAAGACCATAGTACACCATGGCTATAAGACCACACCATGGCTATAAGACCATAGCACACCATGGCTATAAGCCTTTTCATTGAAATCCTTAAAATTCCAAATATTGAGAATGAAGAAGTAAAACATTGAAAACATTGTCAGGTAATAAATGTGACAAAAGGAAATGTAACCACAAATGAAAACCTCATTGAAAAGCTTGAGTAAACCATATTGCTTCGACTGCACAAAGTTCAAATCTAAACACAAAAAATACATAATTACAAGTCTAAATAGATTCTCATGTTGTTGTTTTTATTACTTAATTATATGTATTAGTTGAAGAGTTTAAAAGTAAGGCTAAAAAAAATATATTTAAAATGTATATTTATCATTTAAAAAAAAAAAAGAATGTTTCAGAACAATAATTTGAAGGAAAATGTGCCAATCTATATATGTGACCCGTTCCCACAAAAGGTGACATAAGTGGTTTTTTCAACATTTTGAGCTATATATATGGTTTAAAAGGGCATTGAATAAGCTATATTTTAATACCAAATTTATTATTATACGTCAATATTTAATTGTTCTATGACACTTACTATCACTTAGAACTAGTCAGACAAAAAACTAGAGTTTTGAGAAAAGGTGTTTTAAAGTTTATGTATTTGAAAATTTCTAAACTCCTTAGCAACCGGAATCGTAATATATATATTTACATACCAATCAAAAGGGCATTCAATTATCCTTTTAGTGGTATATACGATATTATTTTATAATAAAACTGAACAAAAAATATTCACATCTCGCAAAGAATTTAGCAGTGAAGCCATGGGTCTCTCCATTTTGTAAATTTTCATAATCTTGAAAACGGAAAGCCTAATCCTTATCTCCTTGTATTCCAATAGCCAATCAGCTAATTTGTATTGGAAAAATATGGTATCGTAACCAATGATTAATTTAAAAAAGGAATTTTCATTGGATAGAAAGAAAGGAATTGTTAATCCCAAACTTCAGGCTTAAATATTTTCTGATTGGTTTCTATAAATAAATAGTGATGACAAGGAAATTCTTCAGAGTCTGCCCTTTTCAATGATATATAATGTTATGGGGTTCTGTCAGGGTTTAGGTAAAAAACAAGAGGGTTAAATAAAGTCGAATTATAGTGCACTTATGCTAAATTCTAAATCAAAATAATTAATTAAAGTATTTTTTAAGTGTAAAAAAATATAAAAAACATATAAATTATGATTTAGAAATGGATAACCTAGTATTTACAAAAATATTAAAAAATTCACCGGAAAGACCCCCACAACAAAAAAACACTCGTAGCACAAATTCATATTTCCGACTTCTGTTTCATTTTGTCAGAACGGGTCACATATATAAAATGAGACTGTTTGTCCCCATTGGTTAATTTGAAATCACGTGAGTTTGTGTCACTGGCCTATTTAGAAATATTTTTTTCACATTGGACATGTGTATTTGTTAGCTCAGTGGTTAACGCAGTGGACTGCTATGTGGGAGGCCCGGGTTCGATTCTTCAATTAGACTATACCTTTTTTTTTTCGACAATTTTTTTTCAAACTTTTAAAAACAAAAGACATTGTAAATGTACGGGCAATTTACATTTTTGTTAAATAAAAATACTTGCCTTTTTTTTTACCCGATTACAATATTTATTTTAAATTACTTTTCTAAAAGTCTTCCGTAAAAAATAGTAATTTAAATATTAGATTTAAAGCTTTCTTTTAATTGTAGTTTATACAATTTTTATCTGCACTTGATACAATTCTGTTTTTATTTCACCCGGGCAACGTCGGGCAATGTAGCTTGTTGGTATCAACAGTTGGTACTCAACAGCCTATACTAGGAAAACCTCTTTTGATTCCAAACAAAACTTGCAGGTTGCTAAATGACTATTTTATTATCAGACAAAGCAACAATCTAGATTACAGAAATACCACAGAAATGTTAGAAATTAAGAAAATCTTAAAGTTCACTCTAATGATGACTTCAATGTTAAACTACTGACAATGTTGTGCACCAATAAATAATGCTTTAAAAACCATCTCCTACTTATTCCAATTGATAAGTTGAAGAAAAGTAACTCTGTAGCTCAAAGCAGCCATTGCATCAAAACTAGCAATAGAAATTAGCCATAAAACTTATTGAAAGCTGTAGTGGCCATAATATTTAGATCATTACATTCTGAGAAAACAAGAAACAAATTCACACATTTGATAATGAATAGAAAATCTATTACAAACAGTCTTTGTATTGTGTTCAAACATAGCTTACTACTATTATTACATTCTAAGTATTGTCATTTATTTGTGAAAAAGTCAACATAAAAAATCCCAAGGTTTATTCAATGTTCAATTATTTACAGGTAAATTCAGGGATTTAAGTTTAAAAAAAAAAATGGTATAAAAACAATTCCTCTTATTGCTGTTGATACCAGTTACCATATTGATCTGTGTAGCCCTGATATGAAGTCGGGTCACCGCTGTTAGCCATAACCCATCCCCCGGCCATAGTTCCGTAGCTGTTGCTAGCCCACATTCCCTGCTGCTGTGCTTGACTTTGGGTCATTCCATACATCATGACATTCTGCTGAGTCGGCTTTTTGGTGTCCAGGGTGGTACTGGGGGCTATGTAACCTGACACTTGTGTGGCGTCTGTTGCGGTTGGCTGACCAGTCATCCAGTAACCTGCAGCAGCCATCTGGATTACAAAGCAAATATTTTATCATTATTCATTCAAGAAATGAAACCAATTCTCAGCTAGTATACTAAGTATACTTAATTTGAACTATAGGTCAAATATCAAAATTCTAAGATTTTAAATAAACATGCATTTGGCTATTTCTATTTTCAGAAAAGTCTTCATAAAGGAAACACCAAAACTAAACACAATGAAAGAATACAAATAATTATAAACACAGTGTGGCTTTTATATTTATAGGTTCCACATGTACTATTTATATTTATAGGTTCCACATGTACTATTTATATTTATATTTATAGGTTCCACATGTACTATTTATATTTATATTTATAGGTTCCACATGTACTATTTATATTTATATTTATAGGTTCCACATGTACTATTTATATTTATATTTATAGGTTCCACATGTAATATTTATATTTATATTTATAGGTTCCACATGTACTATTTATATTTATATTTATAGGTTCCACATGTACTATTTATATTTATATGTTCCACATGTACTATTTATATTTATAGGTTCCACATGTACTATTTATATTTATGGGTTCCACATGTACTATTTATATTTATAGGTTCCACATGTACTATTTATATTTATAGGTTCCACATGTACTATTTATATTTATAGGTTCCACATGTACTATTTATATTTATAGGTTCCACATGTACTATTGCATAAGCACTTGAAATTTTGATAAGGGTTAAGTTAAAAACCCTTTACTGGCCTGAAGTTTATCCATTTTCTAGCTCTGTGCAGGCAAGATTTTTTTTAGGATTTTCCGACGCTTGTATTTATTTGTTAGGGAATATTTTTTATCCATTGTTACTTCTTCAAACAATTTCATTGAAAGTAGCTTAACTGAGACTGATTAGCCGCAGGCCATTTGGGGCCAAGTTGTTCCCTAAATTCTTCTATTTATATTTAATTTGTTACATTTTCCACCCATGGGGGGGGTCTCCCGATGGTCCCTCCTGTCTACTACAAGATCAGACTCACAACTTTCGATATATCTTTTTTCACTGTCAGAAAAATCAAAAGTAGGCCACTAACGATGTCACTATCAATCTTAACTTCACCAGATTAAAAAATTCCCCCAACTTAAATGCCCATTAAACTAAACCCGAAGAAAGCCTAACTAAGACCCGACGGCTCCATCACACCACTTCGCGAAAAAAAATGTTTAAAATATGAACAAATAAACTCACAGTGATGAAAAATTTACTATAGATACTTCAGACATTATATAAACAGGAAATAAACAAACTGAATGCTCCCGAGATCTCGAACCAAACGAGAAAGTAGCCTGAACTATATAAATTGTCACGGATGTTTTCTGGCGTTTTGCCCATATCGGCAACGGACGTTTTCGGACGCAATGCCCAGTAAAGGGATAAAAAGAAATAAACTACAGTATAACAGCACTTATACCTAGTGGAACTTAAACAACTAAACAAATCTTAAGGCAAAAAATAAAATTTTGTAGTTAAAATGTTTTAAATTCTAATTCTTCTGCATTAGTTATATTTTTAAAAAAAATTTTTATTTTTTACCAGACATTATAAAATTTCTGATTTGTGTATAAGTCAAAGGTCAAGTCAAAGGTAAAATATAAAGTTTTGAAATTGTGTGATTTCTTTAACTTTGTCAAATAAGATTATGACTTTAAATTTGCCAATGTATGTGACAACATGAGTGACTGGTGCACAAAAAGTCCTGGGTTTGAATCCTGGGAAAAGCTTGGATTTTTCCAGAGTCTGGAGAGTGTCCCTAAATCTACCCAGATCTGACATTAGCTGGGGATAAGTATAGTCAGCTGGGTATTGTGCTGTCCACACAAGCTCCCAGTATGCCATGACAACCAAAAATGGTGAACGCTGCATCGTCAGCCCTATGGATCAATTCGGTCTGACTGGAATATTTTGTATACAACAATATATATGGTAAGTATAAACCAGGGCTTCTGTAGCAGAGCTAGTAACAATTTTTAACCCTTAAATATGGTAAGTAATGTGCTTATAAACCAAGGCTTCTGTAGCAGAGCTAGTAACAATTGTTAACCCTTAAATATGGTAAGTAATGTGCTTATAAACCAGGGCTTCTGTAGCAAAGCTAGTAACAACTGTTAACCCTTAAATATGGTAAGTAACGTGCTTATAAACCAGGGCTTCTGTAGCAAAACTAGTAACAACTGTTAACCCCTAAAGCTCAGACCTCTTTTCAACAAAATGCATTATAAAATGTAGCTAAAAGTACTAAGACTGACGGGCATTAAACATTCAAAACCTCTTGCTGTAATTTTGTTTTCTTTTATGATATTTTTATATTAGATATATAAACCTAGATAAAGGGTGGGCCAATAAAATGTTACCATTTTTTATTTTCTTACAATTTTCAAAATTACAAAGATTTGTGTTTCATTTTCCAGAATATTAACAACAAAACACTGAATTCTCACCCCAACGGATCAAAAGCAATATACTGTGGAGGAGAGAGTGAAGATTGTGGAAGCATATTTGGAATTAAAATCGGTAACCCACACTCAGCGACGATTTACAATTGACTTTTCAGGAAGAAATCAAACGTCTTCTGCAGAAGTTCAGGGAAACAGGACGTGTGACCACCGTTAGGCGCATACTGAACACAGACATTCACCTTTTTCTCTACAGAATTCAGTTTTTGCAAACTCAGACAGCAGCAAATAGAGAAGAGAGACTGACTTTTTGTAGAAACATCAGTCAACGCATTGAAGATCACCCCGTTTTGTTGGACCTGATTTTATTCAGCAATTAAGCACATTTCCACCTCAATGGACATGTTAATAGACAGAATATAAGATTCTGGGCCCAAACCAAACCTTATCAATATGTCATTTGCCCTTTGAGTTTTGAGAACTTGTGTATGATTAAAAAGTGGTAACATTTTATTGGCCCACCCTGTATTTTGTTAAAGCTTATAGTTTGGGGAATAGGAAAAACATATTAATTATTGAATATCTAGAATATAAAATGTAAAAAATATATAAATACAGGGCAATTTTGTTTTCATAAAAACTTCACACACAAAAATTATTAGATTAAACACACAACTAAGTAGTAAAAATCTAACAAAAATATTGAAAAAAAGACATATATGTATTAAATTCAAGAAATATATTTTTTTAAAGTCTATTAGTAAGTATTAGAGTTTCCTATAATATTTAGAAAATAGTCAGAGTACAGTCTGACATTGCACTCAGTGAACCTAGTGCACACCCACCCAGTTTAAAAAAAAATGAAAACAAATGTCTAAATGTTATTTAACTAACACATTTTTATTAAATTATAATGAAAATATTCTAGTTTCAACCTAGTCCCGCAAAAAAAAAATTTAAATACAAATTTATTTAGATTAACTAAAATAAAGACGATAATTAGCCACGGCCATCTATCAAAAACGATTACCTAGCTAACATTACTAATAACAAGAGCGTAGCTAATTTATTGAACTATTTCATCGACTATTTGACCTATTTCAGTGTTCTGAAAACAAAATCATTAAAATAAAACAAATATTAATTTTTATACACTTCTTACTTTTTAGAATTTCATAAAAAGCAATAAAATATAATTCAAATTATATATCAATTATGATCAATTCCATTGTAGCTTTTGGAATAGTCACTAACACCTTCGTTCATTTTACGAATTGAAGAAAATGTAAGGTAAAAATTTAGAAGATGGGGAAGTTAATTAACTTTTGAATATGTAAGTCTTTACGGAAATAAACTAATGAAAGCGACACAATGTAGCCAAAACAAAGCGAAGCAACAATCGTGGCTCCGCGCACTTAACGTATAGTTAGTACTGAGCCACAATCGTGGCCATATGCGCCTTAACTCATTCTGTATTGGGGGTATTTCCGCATTTGTGCCACGCCATTTTTAGGCCGCTATATTTTGTTAAGGGTGCCCTTATTTATTCATGAATTTCTAAAAGTATTTGTTTAGTACAGTAAAACATGGACAATGACAAAATCCATTGAGACCTTGCTTAATACCTGGGAAAGAAAAGTGCTGCGGAAGATATATGGAGCTGTGTAAGACACAGATGGCTGGAGGTCAAGAACAAACGAAGAACTGTACACCCTGTACGAGGATCTAACGGTGGTAGCCGAGATAAAGAAGGGCAGACTGGGGTGGGCAGGTCACATGGAAAGAATGAATGACAGATGACAGAGCAGCCAGAACAGCACATCACCAGAGACCAAGAGAAAAGAGGCTTAGGGCAGATCAAGACAAAGATGGCTCGAAGCTACAGAGTCAGATCTACAAAATCTTGGTGTGCTGGCTTGGCGAAGGAAGGCCAGAGATAGGCCCGAATGGAAGGAGGTGGTGGAGCAGGCCAAAGCCCTACATGGGCTGAAGCGCCATATGGAGGGATTGATATATATTTGTTTAGCAAGATACATGTATGTCATATCAAATTTAAGGAAATTGAACAGCAAATAATAAAAAGTAAAGGTTAAAACAATATCACAATAAAAGTTTAATCTTTATTAGTAATATTTAGAGATATACATTTTTGTTTGAAAAAAAAAAGGAGCACTAAAACTGATTTTAACTGATTTTTATATAGTATGCGTAATTGATATATCGTATTCTGCTTAACACCACTGAAAGTATTTCTTTTCATGATCAGAATGCATTTTAAATCTTGTGAATAATCCATATAGTTACTGAGTTATTTGCATTTTTGTAATATAGCTATCAGCCGGCAAACGCTGCTCTTTTACATTTATATAAAGTTTACATAGGGAAAGGCCTAAACACAAATGTAGGAATCTTTAAGTATTAAATAATCCGATAGTCCTCAAAACCAGAATTAAATGATTCAAAGTTACTATCCAATGAATAAAAATCAATAAAAGGAACTTTACTATCAAACTTGACAGCCTACAAGGTCTAGAAACACTTCGGGTAGGCGTGACTATTGCTTTGTTTACAAAAGTGTACACAGAAATAAACAATAAATGTCATTATTATTTAAAAACCGAAAGTAAACAAAGCAGAAAGGAAGCAGAAAGAGTTGTCATTCATTTGAGAATATAAAAAGTCGAATTCATATGACAAACAAATAAGCTATGAAAACCAAATCAACGACATATGGATTGGCATGGATGTTACTGATCATATACACGATACATCGTGGATTAGCACAGAAAGAGTTAAGGATTAAGATTCAATAATTATGTAAAAATAGTACAGACATGTTTTTTTTAATTTATGCTTTTTGTTTCAAACTTGCTTTCTATAAACCCTTTATGACTTTATGTTACTTCCACTGTTAACTACTGGTCAACCCTAAATGTCACAGCTATTGTCACTCAACAGTTAAGCCTGCACCGACAGCAGTTAGATATAGTTAGGGTATTTGGAATTTGCAAAGTGAGACTTTTTAGCAGTAACTTGATGCTGACACATTTACTTGTACAAGCCTTTTGCGAACTGTCAGTTAATCTAGCAATATCACAGAAGTGAAAAGTATGGGGCATTATGTCTACAAACCTGATTTGCAGCAGTAGCATAGGTCCCATAGTTATAAGCAGTAGTCGGGGTATAGTTTGTTGTGCCCCCACGACCTCTATAGCTGCCACGCCCTCTGGGAGTAAAGTCATTTCCTCCGTGCCAGGTGGTAGACTTGTTCATACCGCCTCGTAATGAGCTACTGTCATAACGCCCTCTGCCCTGTCCATTGAGAGGCTTTTTATATGTGACAGGCAGGGCTCTAGCTTTTAGGGCCAGTGGATGAGCAAATAAGGAAGAGCCTTCAAGTACCTAGAAACAAAGTAAAGATTAAAGATATAAGAATCTGTTCAATGACCAATAGACCATATCAACAAATACAAGAATTTAATATTTTCCACCACAAAGGTATAAATGTAAGTAAGAAATTTTAAATGGATTTTTAGTGAATATTTTCTGAAGTTAAACTAGTGAGAATTTGTTGTTTTCTTCTGACATTGAATTTCTATTTTCTTAGCTTGTCTCAATGAAAGTAATAGCCAAACCAATGGACACAATTCATTCCCAGGATCTGAAATATTTGTCAAATCTGAAATCTGATCTCTGAATGTGAATACATTTAAAAGGAGTCCATGGGAACACTGTGTAACAACATTCTGATCTTCAGTACATCATTGACAGGAGGACATTACTCTGATCTTCAGTACATTATTGACAGGAGGACATTACTCTGATCTTCAGTGATGATTTTACATCATTGACAGGAGGACATTACATCTAGTGTATTCAACAAAGCTTTAAAAAGGCTTGACTTCCAACTGCTTCTTGAGGTGCAGAATAGAAAAACCAGATAAATATCCATAAATTACAATCAATTTTTATTGAGAACCCGTTGAAAAACAATGGACAAAATCCAAAACTGACAAAAACAAGACAATTATTTTCCTATGAATCAAGAATGTCAATCAAACTAATTCATTCTAGACACTTCTAATCACATAAAACAAAACTAAGCAAATGTATAGAGAATAAATATAGAATACAAATAAATATACTGTTTCATACTAAACACAATCTGAAATTTATATTAAAAAAACGGAATATAAAAGAATGGTATAAATAAAAACATGAAAATATAACATGGTAATTACATTCTAAACAATTTTTTGGCCTACAGAGGACACCAAGCCAAGGAAGGGTTAGAAAGGTGTGGATAATATTGTTTTTAAGGAGAATCTGCCTCCATAAGGCTAAGGCCCTTTGGTATCAAAGACTATGATGAGTCATGGTCCATCTTAGAATCTTAATCTTTAAGCCCTAAGATCAGATTCAGCACCCAAACAATATACAATACATTTTGTTAATAAAATTTTTCAATTCTACTTTTTAATACTTTAAAATTGGCTTCTTTTGGAATGAAATAGTTTTTAATGGAAAAAACATAAGAAAAAATTACAGACAAGTTAAGGCTGCGAATAGTGTCTTTAATTTGATATGCAGATGTTGGTAGTGACATGTGGCATAAATACAGATGGATAAAAAAAAAATTAAAAATGAAATTCACTGAAATCCCATTTTACCATTTTCCAGACTTGCATGCATAGCCATAGGGGCCTTAGGCCTACCTCCTACATTCTCCTGAACCTACTCTACTGGTATAGTATTGGTAAATAATCAAGTTTGAAGTAGGCTTTTCATGCCAATAATTATCTATTACCATATTTATTTACCTGTGATGCATACTGAACTGATTCTGGGTGCTGAAAAACCACATATGCCTGTCCTTTATGTTTCTTTTCTTCGCTTTCCCCTTCTGTGGGAAGAATGAGTCGCTCGATTGGCCCTGTCTAATTGTACAGAAAAGTTAGTTAATGACAACATAACATTTAGCCATCTTTTTGGTGTAATTAAGTAATTATATTACAAAGTGCCAATAACAGTAGTAAAAAGGTAAGGCCTAGATCTAGACTTTATGGATAAATATTACAAGAATTATGTATTTTACCATCGTCTTTTTTAACTGAAATAGAAATAGGTTACCTCATTTCGATAACCGTCATAACTTCATAACGTTTCCAGTATTAATGAAAAGCTTTATTAAAATGTTTAAAATTAATGTAAGTTGTTTAAGACTATTGCACAAACAATAAATTATTGTAAGATCGGACCTGAAGGAAAAGCTCGTAAAGCAATTCCTCTGTAACTTTATCGTGAAGATTTCCAATCCAAAGCGTTCTGCTATCCTCTGTCATTTTTTTTTTGTTGGTAAAACAAAAGCATTGAGCTTCCGGTAAGCGGGAGAAAACTCATATATTATTATGAAATAATTCACCACTGACCTATAGATCTACATCCAAGCTTTCTTTGCTCTTTGGGTCATTCCTCAAGAACTTATTAATTCTAACTATAACAAACCTCATGCCTATCCGTTTTTCTACGTACATACTGTGTGCAAAAGGCTTCCCCTGCACACACACACACATACACACAAATCCAGCACACGTGTAGCCCTGACGTTTTCTTACGCAAGTCAATTTAAGGCTTATTACAACAACAAAAACTGGACAGTAGGCTAATATGATAGGCCGACAAATTACGTTGTTACCAATCAAACTAAAATATTCCACTAATATGAACAAAAAAAATGGTTCCTTATTGTGGCAATATGGATGCGCCAGTGGGCCTATGGTATACTATGCTTGCGTCTATCGTATTTTCGATAGGACCACAGAATATGTATATTCTATATTTATTCTATTTATTCTACATTTATTCTGTCAGCGTAAGCTTAATAGATTGACAAGGATGACTTGCGAGTGAATTGGATTTAAGTGAGGAAGAGTTGCGCAGCGTCATCCTCACTCTCTCGTCCAGGCCCCACTTTGTCCAGTGGCAAGACGTAGTCAAGACGACTGGAATAGAGACTGGATGCAGTGAATGATCAGGACATTCTAGGTGTCATGCTGTGCTCTTTGCGTTTCACCACACATTACGCCAGTAATGAGCTAATAAAAGAAAAGATGCCGAAAATTGAATAGGCCTACAAACTGATATAGTATATCCAATGGCAGACATTATGAGAATATATGCTATGAACACTTTATGCTATGTTAATTATTTAATACACGCGTGTATTTAAGGTCATTGTGTGTTTTCATTTAACCATGAAAAATATGTGCTAGAGTAAGCTATAAGTAATTTGTTTCGTATAAATGTTACCAATGTTACCCTCTTTTTTAGTTTGTTTACTTAATCTTGTGTGTTTGTTTACTTAATCGTTTGTGTTTGTTTACTTAATTAGTTTTTTATAACTTCATTTTCAAGTCGTATTAAATGTATCAACTTGCCCCAGCATGGGGCAGGTTGTTATACAAATCTTTACTTACTTTTTGTGCTGTATTTATTTTAATTATGTTCTAATCAATAAAATTATGGTACTAAGATGTACAGGATACTTAGAGGAACATATACAAGTTATTATTTCCACTCTAAATATAATATTTAGTTTTAATATCAGAAAATGTAAAAAGTGTATCAACGTGCCCCCCTCTCCCCTAATATAAGACATAAACTGCATAAGTCCCATAGTAGCCTAAGGCATAGTTGAAAGGAAAATACAATTATTGGCCTAGAAAATAGAACAGCTATAACAAGAAGCCGCCCCCCTCCCCCTTTTCATTCTTCAATTAAGATTTTTTAATAGAAAATAAATTCGTCTTTGCATTGTATTAATTCTTTACTAAGTACAAAATCACGATCAAATTAACTTTACTTTACGAGCTTTGTGTGTAGCGAAGTCATACAGTATATCATCAAAATTAAGTTTTCTACATAGATCACGCTCAATAGCAAGAATTGCCATGTTGTTCAATCTATCTGCGTGAATTGTTGACCTCAAGTAATTCTTGATTAGTTTGAGGCGCGAGAAGCTTCTTTCACCAGATGCCATAGTTACGGGTATTGTTAAAAATATTCTGAGTGCAACAAAGTAGTTTGGGAAAGCAGTGTATCTTTCATTAGTGGACAGATAACTCAAAATTTCTACCGGGGTTTTGGCGGTATTTGGTAGAATATGCCTTAAAGATTCCATTTCATCAGCTAATTCTAGCCCACATATATCTGTCGACTGGTCTGATGATAACGTCAATGCTTGCTCGAGGCTCTATGTAAACTTTCATATGTCATCACGCTGAAGGCTATTGAAGCTGACAGGAACCCCAAAATAGATTGTGGTTTGATTTCAGCAGTTCAAATCTCGGCTGCAAGGACTGAATTGCAGTGTCCACAATTCTGTTGAAGCAATTTATCCAGTAGTCATCTTCAGCATTTCCAGGTGTGAAGTTTTCCACAGATTTATCATACTGCCTTTTACTTTGACGTTTGGCTGGAAAGATTGCAACTTCCATGTTTTCAGCCTTCCTTTGCTGTAACAAGAATCTGAACAAACCTATCAACTCTTAGTTTCCTTAGCCAAGTCATCAAGTTGTTGTTCGAATCCACTGCAGTGCTCAAATCTACTTTTTCACCTTGCAGTTCTTTAATCACAAAATTGACCTGGAAGAGCATGTCGTACCATAACACAAGTGACACTAAGAATTTGTACTGCTTCAATGTTTCATACGGTGTTTCTGCTTCGCTTTTTATCGCATAACTATAGCCTTTTCAGCTAATTCATCGAGTGCGTCACAAATTTCAGGCAATTGATAACGAAGTGCTGTGACACTATCTATTCTACAGTCCCACCTTGTTTAGCACAGAGTTTTTTTTTACAGATTGGAAAAGTGCTTTCTGAATAATGACCATCTCTTTGTAGATGTTGAAAAGATTGTGTACACGCGTTGTACAATTAAAAAAAAAAGGTTAGCACCGGGGCATGTTTTGACCATGTCTGCTACAACCAGACACGCACGTGGAGTAAAAAATGCTCTGCTGTTAATATTTAAAAAGCGTTTTTGAACTCCAGAATGGACGCCTTTCATGTTGGCACCATTATCATAACCTTGTCCACGAATATTTTAAACATTTAATTCAAGCTTTTTTCCATTCACTAGTACATCGCATAAGTCATGTTCAGCAGTACTTTCCACAGGAAGAAACTTAATAAAACGTTCATGTACAACCACAGGCTCTTCCACATTAACCCCATCTAATACATACCGGATAATGAAAGACATCTGCTCTTTGTGACTTATGTCTAGAGTACAATCTAATACTGAAAAATACTTTGCCTTTTTGATGTCTCGAGGGATAGCATTCACAACAGCATCAGTGCGGGGCCTATGAAAGTGCGGGGCCCACTGCGGCCGCAAAGGTTGCAGTGGCCTAGAACCAGCCCTGGGCTAAAGGATGAGAGTTGGAACACCAATCTGTAAAAAAATAACGATTTTTACAAAAACACCAACAATTAAATAGAAAAAATAAACTAAACACAGACAACCTTGCTCTGGGGAAAAAAAGCAATTTCAAAAAGAAGTTGCATATCTGCAAACAGAAAATTTGGTCTAGGGCAGGGGTCAGCAACCAAAGTCCACGTGTGCCAGTCTTGGCACACAGATCAATTTTCAATTACATGCAGAAGACCCCACAAAAAGGTTATTGAAGTATCTTCTACAATAAAAGAGCTGGATGACTTTAGGTTGCTGGCACGCTGAATGAATAAAAAAAATCTCCTACTTTGGCACGCTACTATCAAAATATTGCTGATCCTTGGGTCTAGAAAACCTACACGTAGGGCACATTTCAAATTATGTATGTGGATCTCTCCTTTATGGCCCAAACTCCAGCCTGTATGAGTGACGTGCAGTAATGTAAAATGAGAGCGGTTGAAAGTAAACAGGGCACAATGAGACAAAATCATTGAACTTAGCATTTATTGGCGTTACTGCTCAATGCGTGCTAGTGTTTCTTTGTTTGCGCCTGTATTTTACTTTACAAGAGATTCCCGGACGTCTGGCACAAAAAAGCACGAAATATATCTATATGATTAGCTTGTATCGACGTAGAGACAAATCTTTCCGCCACCATGGGTCAGCTAGTAAGCTGTACATTGATACAATCTGTAGATGCGATCCAACAAACGGTAGTTTGCTTCATAGCTAAAAGTTTCATTTAGAAAATACCATCTTTATTGGTTCTTCTTGTAAAATTGTATCTGGACTAGTCACAGTTTTATAAACGATACAAAGTTGAAGTCGGCTAGAATAAATCAACGACATAAAATTTCCTAACAAATTCAAAACACCATTAGTACCAAGGCAATAATTACACAAAACTATCGATTAAAAAAATTAAGCTTATTTAGATTCAGATATATTAGGCTATATATAAAAGGAAGATATACAAACTTGGATTCCCTATAGCCTGGCTATGTTTCCTTTTCTTGCGTGTGGCGTTAATCTGAATCAAACTGCGGCTAAACGGGTAGGTCATAACATTAGTTTCTATTGTAGGCTTACGTTTTAACACGCGCCCTACTTAAATCTATTATGTGTAGAAGAAATGTTGCCATGACAACTAATTCAATGATTTTAATTTTAAAGAGTAACATCTTTACATTTTTGTTACTTTTTTTTTCAATAATCTGCAGTTCGTTTATGTCATTTACTTTTGATCTTTAGATCTTTACTGTTGATCTTTACTGTTGATCTTTACTGTTGATCTTTACTGTTGATCTTTACTGTTGATCTTTAGATCTTTACCATTTCATTATTGAAGTTCGATGGCGAAAATAATCAAACCTATTTTATTGACAACCAGGGGCAAAGCCAGAAATGTTTTCCAGGGGGTGGGGTGGGGGGGGGGGGGCTGAACTTTCGCGTGACAAGCATTTAACAAATTTTTAGAGAATTTAGTACATATTTGTAAAAAAATCAGTTGAAAAAAGATATTTTTTTTAAATTCCAGGGGGGATGGGGGGGTAGCCCCCCTCAGCCCCCCCCCCCCACCCCCCCCCCCCCCTGTGGCTTCGCCCCCGTTGACAACATTGAATAATTGTTTCAATTATTTCCTGAATAAAGAAACTCTAGGCCTGTACAAAATATGGATTTATTTCCTGAATAAAGAAACTCTAGGCCTGTACAAAATATGGATTTATTTCCTGAATAAAGAAACTCTAGGCCTGTACAAAATATGGATTTATTTCCTGAATAAAGAAACTCTAGGCCTGTACAAAATATGGATTTATTTCCTGAATAAAGAAACTCTAGGCCTGTACAAAATATGGATTTATTTCCTGAATAAAGAAACTCTAGGCCTGTACAAAATATGGATTTATTTCCTGAATAAAGAAACTCTAGGCCTGTACAAAATATGGATTTATTTCCTGAATAAAGAAACTCTAGGCCTGTACAAAATATGGATTTATTTCCTGAATAAAGAAACTCTAGGCCTGTACAAAATATGGATTTATTTTCTAATGAGTGAAAAAACCGTTAGAACTTATAATAATAATAATAATAATATTTGTATAGCGCTGCCAACAAACATAATGTAACCACGTGATTATGATCACGTGACAGTAGCCTCAGTTGGGAAGGAATAATATCACAAAGAAGACTCCGTTGATACGTTTAGCCAATGAAAAATTGCGTCTTATTTCAGCTTTAAAGTTTGTTTCTTAAAAAATGAGTTGTCTTCTTTGTCTACAGGTTAAAATTTTAAAATTTCTGAGCACACAATTAATTAGCCTTTAGGCTATATAGCCTACTGGCAGGGCCCTCACAAGCCTTTGTGGCGCCCCAGGGCAAACGTTTCAGCGCCGCCCCCTTGCATACTGTAACTGCTTTGTTTAGTGCATAGGTCCCCCCCCCCCCCCCCCGATCCGAAATTGATCTAATGAGTCAAATTTGCCGCATAATATAATTTGTATGGGCCGACTACATTTGTATGCAATTTTATCATCCTAAAAAGAGCTGAAATTAATACATTTGTTTAATTTTTGTTTAATAAATAATAATAATAAAATAATTTAAAAGAGGTTTTGAAAATAAAACAATTTTAAAGTGAAGCTTGTTCCTGGTATGTTGCTATAGTAGTTCTTCTACGTTCCAATAAATAGGATTTGGAAATGGAATAATTTTTTTTTTTGCCAAAACCAAAAGACCTAGAGAAATTGATGGATGTCCTTTTGCAACCAAAAGTCGTGATTATAACCCATTTCTGCATTCACTTTTTATTCTTTATTTGTTTTTATTCTTCTTGCAGTTGTAAAGGTAGGGCTGATTTTAATACTTCACCATTAGAAACAATGGTCTAATACTAATAACCAATCAAGAATTATTTTAATGTCTATAATATTATCTTTAAATCGTCTGTTGAAGTAATCATTAATTGTTTCAATGTATTGAAGTAAGCATGTCTTCGTCATTTGTTCTTTATAAATTCAAGATTTTTACGTCCAAAGTTGTGCTTGTACAATAGAAGTTTTGACATAAATGCAAAAAAAACAACACTCTTTGTCTTCTTTTAATTAAGGTCAATTTTTTTTTAAACTTATTTAATTAAGGGATATGTTTTCAATTGTATGATATTTTCTCTCAAATAATTGTCTTTGGTTTCTAAATACTATAGCATCGAAACAAATATCCATTCAATATATTTAAACTTTAGATGACTAGCGTACCTAAGTGGTAGTAACAAACTATTTGTAATCCTAATTATTCTTTAAAAAATCTGCCAAACTCTCTGAACAGTCTATCATTGAATGCGTTGCTTCTGTTTTGTTATCTGCAGTAATTACGTATTGTAGTGAGTGAAGCAGGCGATAATTTAGAATTTAAGCAAATTAATGTTGTCGATGAATCAAACACAGCTAATACATCTGGCAGAGATTTCTTTAATTACGACATCAAGCTATGATAGAATCCATACCATCGTCAATGGAAGAATTTATTTTTTCCCTAAAAAGTATTCTAGTTAAAGTAATATAATTTGTCTTTAGTGTCCATAATTCTTTTTCTTTAGCAAAACTATCAAAATGTCCCCTTCTATAATAAAAAAAAAACAGAACGTTTAATTATTGTCAGGTAGCGTGGACTCCCATCAAGTTGTAAAAATGTGGAAATCTTTTAGGTACTCACACAATATGCTCTCACTTCATCACGTGCCATTTCATTAATTCGTCTCTGCATAGTACTTTTGCTCAACTTATATTTCTTTAATAAGTCGATATCAAAACTGGTTTTTATAAATCAAAGGCTATATAAATCTAATTTATTCAAATTAAAACCAAAACAATCTGAATGAAACTGTGATTATGAACAAAAGCACCGAACTTCGTTTTCTAACGAGATGAACCAGATATTTAATTTATAGCCTACTCACCCTAGCCCCTACTTCCTCTTCTAAAAATCTAATCACCGCCCCCATCTGCATTTCTCAGATACAGTCTAAATATAGCAATAGATCAAGTACAGAATGGGATTTATATTAGGCCAACTTTTACGTCACAATTACACAGTAGACATAAGTCGATAAAACCTTTGTCAAAACTCAAGATTACCCTTCTAATAAGTGAAGCAGATCTTAATTTTGGTAATAAAAAAATCAGTGGTGTTAAAACTATTTCAAGTAGGCTACTTTCGTACCGCCCACTGGCCCTTCAGAGATCCCTACTGTTGCAGAGAACATCAGCGCCCCCCCCCCCTGACCCGAGCTTCTCAGCGCAGGGGGGCGCTTCTTTAAATATTATGATTAACGACATTTTAAAATGCAATTTTTTAATAAGAATATTCTAGATGAGCCAATCTTTTATGAAATTTAAATTATTGTGAGCCTATTAAAAAGTGAAACATTTGTATAAAACAGTTTGAGTGTAATTAAATAAGAAGTCTACTTCTACTAATCTATAGCCTATTTATTCATTATTCCTTTTGTTTACAATTTGTGTTTCAAATTGAATTTCCCCTTCAACTCTCCTAAAATTACTGGTATGAACTTAGGCTAAAAGTGCCGCCCCCCTAGAAGTGCCGCTTTCGGGCATATGCCCCCCTCTGCCCTCCCCCATGTGAGGCACTGCCTACTGGTAGGCACAACGACCTTCAACTTCTGTCGCTTACGTAGATCAGTAAAGCAGGCACTGCAACTAGGCTAGCTTCAAATTTTAAAGAACCTGAAAAAAAAAGTTATTAAAGAAATTCATTTTCAACTAGATTCTATTATATTTTTTCTTACCCCCACCCCAAACTCCACGATTGAAACGTGGAACTGTTAACGACATGTAGGCCTATTGGCTTAGGCTATATATTATATATAATTGATTACAACATTATATAGGCTATAGGCCTATATATAATACCAGTGCATACCAAATAGACTGATACACATTTTTCCTTCCATGTGCTGTAAGCATAGCTTGTATGGCATTGTCTTTGCATTTTGGTCATAATACTATTCAGTTTGTGCTTTTTTTTTTCACTGTTGCAATGAGGTCTGTCGTTATGGCCTGATGTCCATGACTCACGGTAATATAGATATTTAAGAATCATTTAATATTCCTGTTTATATTACTCACAGTGGCGTATTTAGGTATGTTCTACATGTTCCATTGGAACATGGGCCCCCACAAAGAAGAAGCCTCCACACATCACAAAAAGATTTTTAGTGACACCCTCATTCTTTAGTTGAAAATGAAAAATTAAATTAAATTTATTCCCCTGCAATTTTAAGCGCTCCAGTCCAACCAAGCTAAGCGCACCATAGACTCATAGATTCTAGACTTTATAATTTTACAGAATGTAACATTAATTAAAAGCACTTTTCCGAAGTATGTGGAAGGCAGGGCGAGGCCACGAGGGCCCCCCACATATTTTAGGGAACAGTGCCCCCACAATCCTAAATATGGCCCTGATTACTCCTGTTGATTTTTAGTGCCTCTATGGTTTGAAGAATTCTGATAATTAACTTCTTCATCTAGCCAGCAGTTTTCAAGTATTGAAAGGTGTTCACTGCGTAGTTCTCTTCACTGCGTAGATCTCTTCACTGTGGTGAGGCCATCGACTGTGTCTTTTTGTTGGCCCATAAACTAGGCCTATAATATATTTTTGTTGGCCATCACTTAGATATACGTTTTTTTGTTGGCCATCAACTATGTTGTTTGTTTTTTTGCTCTGATTTGCATTCCCAAAGTTTTTTTTTTTAATGCTCATTTGCACATAGGTTTAGTTCTATAGGCCTCTAATTGTATTTAATATTATCTATTCTTATATAGACTATAAAGGATATAAACAACAATGACTCATAATTTAAAGTTTACGACCACCCAGTACATTTAGCTGAATTTTGTAATTTTGTAAGTAGCTATAGACTAAAGGCTACCACTTAGCATCACTAGGTCACGGAACCTAGCCACCTATTTAGTCTACCATTTATAGGCCTACAGTTATTAAAATGTGTTTTTCTAGTGTAACAATAAAACAAAACGAAAATAAACATACATCATTCTATACGGCAAAGAAAAACAAACGAAGAAGACTTTTGAAAAAAAATCTCCAATGGTTCTGTGAGAAATAGTCATAATTGACAGGTAGGCAAGGCCTATAGGCCTATAGTAGGCCTACCGAAATTAAGTAGCCTAATGATTGACAGACATGCAGTAAACTGACCGAAATAGTAATGATTGAAAGACATGCAGGAAGCCTACCGAAATAGTAATGATTGACAGGCCCGCAGTAGCCTACCGAAATAGTAATGATTGACAGGCACGCAGTAGCCTACCGAAATAGTAATGATTGACAGACATGCAGGAAGCCTACCGAAATAGTAATGATTGACAGGCACGCAGTACGCCTACCAAAATAGTAATGATTGACAGGCACGCAGTACGCCTACCGAAATAGTAATGATTGACGGGCACGCAGTACGCCTACCGAAATAGTAATGATTGACAAGCACGCAGTAGCCTACCGAAATAGTAATGATTGACAGGCACTCAGTAAGCCTACCGAAATAGTAGGCCCTAATGATTGACAGGCATGCTGTAAGCCTACCGAAATAGTCATGATTGACAAGCACGCAGTAGCCTACCGAAATAGTAATGATTGACAGGCACTCAGTAAGCCTACCGAAATAGTAGGCCCTAATGATTGACAGGCATGCTGTAAGCCTACCGAAATAGTAATGATTGACAAGCACGCAGTAAGCCTACCGAAATAGTAGGCCCTAATGATTGACAGGCATGCTGTAAGCCTACCGAAAAAGTAATGATTGACAAGCACGCAGTAACCTACCGAAATAGTAATCATTGGCAGGCACTCAGTAAGCCTACCGAAATAATAGGCCCTAATGATTGACAGGCATGCTGTAAGCCTGTCGAAAAAGTAATGATTGACAGGCACGCAGTACGCCTACCGAAATAGTAATGATTGACAGGCACGCAGTACGCCTACCGAAATAGTAATGATTGACAGGCACGCAGTAGCCTACCGAAATAGTAATGATTGACAGGCACGCAGTAGCCTACCGAAATAGTAATGATTGACAGGCACGCAGTACGCCTACCGAAAAAGTAATGATTGACAGGCACACAGTAGCCTACCGAAATAGTAATGATTGACATGCACGCAGTACGCCTACCGAAATAGTAATGATTGACAGGCACGCAGTACGCCTACCGAAATAGTAATGATTGACAGGCACGCAGTACGCCTACCGAAATATCTTATCTTATCTTATACATTACAGACGCTCCTTCTATAAAGAAGATTATTGCGTCCTACGCTCATCCGTGGTCCGAGTCTAGTCTTGCATTTTTATTAATGTTTTAAATGATGTTAGGTTATTGGTTTTCCTGGTTTGTTCAGGCAACCCATTCCATGCCCGAATGCCACTCGGGAAGAAAGAGTACTTATATGCATTTGTTCTCGCATAAGGGACAAGGAAGGTGTTTTTGTCTTTATGTTTATCTGAGCTTTGCAACAGATTGTTATTGGGTTGTATTTCTAAATTAGAGTTTAATGCCTTATGTATTATTACTACTTTACTCTTTGCCCTTCTGTCCTCTAGTGTTTCTAGGTTTAGTGATTTTACTAATGGTGTTACTCTTGTCAATTGGGAATATTCACTAGTTATAAACCTTGCAGCTCTTTTTTGAATTTGTTCTAATTTTTTAATATTTTCTTTAGTTGATGGGTCCCATACAGATCCTGCATATTCTAGTATAGGCCTAACTAATGTGAGATAGCATTTTAGTTTTATGTTCTTATTACATTTGTAAAAGTTCCTTTTTATGAATCCTAATGTTTTGTTTGATTTTTTAATTACTTCATCAATGTGAGGGTTCCAAGATAACTTATCATTTATTATTACTCCTAGATACTTAGCATTGCTAGTTTGAGTTAGTTCTTTACCATGAATGAAGTAGTTTGTTATTATTTGTTTCTTTTTCTTGGATACCCTTATTAGTTGGCATTTTTCTGGGTGAAAAGACATACTCCAGTTTGATTCCCATTTTTGTAGTTCATCTAGGTCTTTTTGTAAGAGTTCACTATCTTTTCCTGTCTTTATTATTCTATAAATTATGCAATCATCAGCAAATAATCTTACTTTTGTGCCTGTGTTGATGCAATTTGGCAGATCATTAATGTAAATTAGAAATAGTAGGGTCCCTAGAACAGTTCCTTGTGGAACTCCTGAGTTTACTGTTATTGGTGATGACTTAGAGCCATTTATTATCACTGTTTGTTCTCTGCCTATAAGAAAGTCCTGAATCCACTGATGTAAGGGACCAGAGATGCCAAAGTATTTAAGTTTTTTAAGAAGACTAGAATGATGAACTTTATCAAATGCTTTTGAAAAATCTAGTAATATAGCATCAATTTGGTTGTTATTATCTAATCCCTTAGACAAGTCATCTATTAAGCCTATCAATTGAGTCTCACATGATCTATTTTTCCTGAAGCCATGTTGGTGTGGGCACAGTGCATTTAGTTTGTCTAGATGATTTACTATACTACTATATATTATATGTTCAAGTAATTTACATGTTAAATAGTAATGATTGACAGGCACGCAGTAGTCTACCGAAATAGTAATGATTGACATGCACGCAGTACGCCTACCGAAATAGTAATGATTGACAGGCACGCAGTAGCCTACCGAAATAGTAATGATTGACAGGCATGCAGTACGCCTACCGAAATAGTAATGATTGACGGGCACTCAGTAAGCCTACCGAAATAGTAGGCCCTAATGATTGACAGGCATGCTGTAAGCCTACCGAAATAGTAATGATTGACAAGCACGCAGTAGCCTACCAAAATAGTAATGATTGACAGGCACGCAGTAAGCCTACCGAAATAGTAATGATTGACAGGCACGCAGTACGCCTACCGAAATAGTAATGATTGACAGGCACGCAGTACGCCTACCGAAATAGTAATGATTGACAGGCACGCAGTAGCCTACCGAAATAGTAATGATTGACAGGCACGCAGTACGCCTACCGAAATAGTAATGATTGACAGGCACGCAGTACGCCTACCGAAATAGTAATGATTGACAGGCACGCAGTACGCATACCGAAATAGTAATGATTGACGGGCACGCAGTACGCCTACCGAAATAGTAATGATTGACAGGCACGCAGTACGCCTACCGAAATAGTAATGATTGACAGGCACGCAGTACGCCTACCGAAATAGTAATGATTGACAGGCACGCAGTACGCTTACCGAAATAGTAATGATTGACAGGCACGCACTACGCCTACCGAAATAGTAATGATTGACAGGCACGCAGTACGCCTACCGAAATAGTAATGATTGACAGGCACGCAGTACGCCTACCGAAATAGTAATGATTGACAGGCACGCAGTAAGCCTACCGAAATAGTAATGATTGACAGGTACGCCGTAGGCCTACTAAAATAGTAATGATTTACAGGTATGCCGTAGGCCTACTGAAATCATTGAACGGGTTGGCTCCGATCCTCCTTACAGTCTTACAACACCGGTCATTCTTGTTCCCGACAGTTTTTTTTATTTCAACAAAATGGAAGAGTAGGCATAAGTAGTAGGCATAAGTAAGCTTAGTATGCATAAGTAGTAGGCATAAGTAGTAGGCATAAATAGTAGGCATAAATAGTAGGCATATGTAGTAGGCATAAGTAGTAGGCATAGGCCTAAGTGGTTGGCATAAGTAGTAGGCTTAGCGGCTTAAGTAGGTTTTAAACCGATTTTATAAAACCGAAAACAGGTTATGGAAAAAATCCGGTTTTAACATCCCTAGTTACAATCAGTAGGCCCTATATCATGTCCATGTCTAAGCATAAACTTAGGTCGGTTTCCGTTAGGGTCAGTCCGGTTTCTTGATAATAGTTTTGCTTTGGTAACAATATGTTGTTTTTTCCTTTCATGGCTGGGTTGTTAGCCCTGCTGAAAGACGGAATTTATGTAATCAAGTCAATTTTCCATTCATTTGGATCAATAAAGCAATCTTATCTTATCTTATCTTATAACCATCTTGAGGAATGCCCCTCTCAGCCTTCCGGATTGCTGCTTATGTTATCGTGTTAGGTTCCCTAGTCTTTGTGGATCCCTCCACTTCCTCCTGCAAGGCAGCAGGTTCTGTTTTTTGCCCTCCCCGGGTATTTGATTTCGCCGGTACCTACCATATCTGGTGGGCATAAGAGACTCCACACGAGAGATAGTTTGCTTGGCATTTTTTTAAATATGTTGTTTTGATCCAAACAGAATGAATTCAGTATTGTTTTTTTTTTATTTGAATCGTCCCGGATTAAGCCTGCAATCAGTATGCTAGGCCTGTTATATAGGGCCTACAATTTTATTACAATATCTGGCAATAATTGTCTTTTGGTAAACTGACCAAGAAACTGTCTTTTGAAAATTAACTCATATAGGCCTACACTTTAAGTAATAATTTTTTATTCGAAATGCCGAACACAAATTATTTTAAATTTAAGAGCCAATTCTACACTCATTTAATAAAAATTGTATTGATCAGCGGTTAGTTCACCGGACTGTCAACCAAAAACCAACGGACAGGTCGCGGGTTCTATCCCTGCCACCGACGGATCCCTGTCGCCCTGCAGGAGTTTTGGACCTTGTGGACGTAATAATCTTCTATCTAGAAGGAACGTCTGTAAACTTATAAGATAAATGTATAAGATAACTTATAAGATTAGCCTATACAACACATTTCTAGGAAGAGCCAACATTTCGCAGAAGATCTTCGTTGGCAATTACTTAGTGTAAGTAATTAAGACGCTTCTTCTATGAAGAAGATTATTGCGTCCTATGCTCATCCGTGGTCCGAGTCTAAGTTGTAAGCCTTCTTACAATTATTTTATCATCATTATCAATCCCTTGACCGTTTTATATCCGTCATCAAATCGGGAATTTCCAAAAGTGAAATTTGCTGTCTCATTTTATAGACCAATGACACAAGCGCAGTAAGTTATTTTTAGCATCTTATTGATTAGCGAGGGTTCAAGTCGTTCCCATAATGCCAAGTGTCGTGTCTTTGTTGTCTTAGGCGACAGAGGAAGTGTTAAGTAATCGTAAACCTGTTACTGATTACATCTGTTCATTTGTCAACAAACCATCGAACCATCAGTTCACTTTCTGTTTTAGAGTTTCGATTATTACACTTTAAGTAAAATTGTCAATTATATTATTGACATCAATTAATACGATGACATTAAACATCGGCTAAAAAAAAAGAGATTTATTATATACAGTTTAAGTTTAAGGATTTGCATAGCAGACAGTGAACGGTGTTATCACAAATTTTGTCGTTGTTTATTGGTAAGTCACCATATCTTTGAGTAAGATCATACATGAATTTCCAGTTAGCGATCTTTAAAGAAAACAATAACATTCAAATTTATATTCGTGGGCTTGTTTTATTGAACTAAACTCACTCACAACACGATTTTAAGTTATTATCATTGGCAAAGAGTTGAAAGTACAATTCAATTCACACCGGAAACTTTCTCGCATGAATCTTCACTGAGGACCGCCATCTTGTTGAAACGATTGTCACTGCTTTGTTAAATTGGTCGAAGAATATCTCTTCGTTTATTAATATATTCAGGTACAAGCTCAACACATACACCAGATTAACATTTTGAAAGTTTACTTGATCAATTTCGGTGCACCGAAAGCCATATTGATGTAGCTGGTCGCTTTGTCAAAGTAGCATAAGGGACCTAGCCTAACATATAAATTATAAAGTAAAGCCTAACCTAAAGTCTAAAGCTAACTAAACTTAAACTTAAACTAGAATTAAGCCGTAGTTGTGGCACCGAGGCCACAGTCGTAGTATATTTACTATATTTTATTGTTTATTGTACAGATAACAAGTTATCGAATAATATAAATGATAGGCCTACTGATGCAAGTAAAATCTAAACTGAATGTCCGTGCGTGGTATAAATGGCAATTTTAATTAAATTATTCTTTGCCGTTTGCCCAAATCTACACTTCTACAGTCTACAGAGACTACTACAGCATTCATTTGATCAAGACAATCAAGACTAACTAAGACAGCATCACTTTGAATTAGTTTGAATACTTTGATTAGGCCTACTTTTGACTTTGATATTGAATTAATTCTGAACATTTTAAAATGTTAATTAAAAAATGTTAAATTTAAATGTCTGAAAATGGAAACTTCATTTTTATAGGCTTAGTCTAGGCATTCAGTAACTTTAAATTTATACAAGCAAGTTACAAGTCAATAGTCTATTGAATAGACAATATATTTATAATAATATAGGCCTATATAATATATAGGAATATAGGCTGGGGTGTATATAGTTTGAATAGTAGATAAGTAGAGTATATAGTAGGCCTATATAGGCCAGAGTCAAGGGTTTAGAGGAATTAAAATTAATCTAATAAAATAAGCTTTTAAAAATGGCTAGCGTTATCCGCACGGTTTTAGACGTGTGGATAACGCCGAGCAATATCGGCACAGTTTTAGACGTGCGGATAACGTCGATCAATATCCGCACGGTTTTAGTTTTAGACGTGAGAAACAACCCGAAATGTGTGATGTATACTTAAATTCACTAAAATTATGCATTTTTAAAATTTAGCCTTTATTTCAGGAATTAAAAACTGATAATTAATTAAGGAGCGTTATCCGCCTGGTTGTGGCTGTGCGGACGTGAGAATAACACCGAACGCTATCCTAGGTTGGCCTATCTATAAACTATAATGCCAAGCGTTATCAACAGACCCAAATTTTCAAAACAAAATTGTGAGAGTTAGGCTATACTTATGACTTATATTAACTTTTAGGCCTATAGGTTATTATTTAGGATCATATTCCTAGCCCTAACCGGGCCTAACCAAGACCATCGTAAATACTTACGACCCTAACAATAGCTACATCAATAGGCTATAACTATAACTCTAAATCTAAAACTAACATCAATTTCTAATTGTCACTAATTGTGATTAAGACATAAGAGTTAGGAGTCAGGCTAAATAACCTTTTTGTTTGAATTAATTATAAGATAAGATTACTTTATTGATCCAAACAAATGGAGATTTGACTTGGTTACGGTAGGCCTACATAAATTTCGTCTTTCAATATAGCCTACTTAAAACAATATAATGATACTTAAGCACAATTGACATTCGCGCACAACACTAGGCTACATCACTAGGTATTGTCACTATCATTCCATTTATTTATTATACAAGAAAAAGTATCATTTAGGAGTCAGTCATTGTATTTTCTGGCTGACAATGAAAAATGGTTATCTCGTTTTACTAAAATTAAATTAAAAAAAAAAAAAAAGGTGGATGATGCTGGGGTAGAACCTGCGTGACTCTGGTTGCTAGATCGCAGTTCTAACCACTGTACCAGGAAATCTTATTCAAAATGGATAAAAAATAGTTATTAAAGAAATAGGAAAAAATAAACTATTATGCGCATGCGCCGAGAAACCGTGCGGATATTGCTCGGCGTTATCCGGACGTCTAAAACCGTGCGGATAATCACTATGTTTAACAATAGGCTACTATGACACTATGTTCTGTGATACTCATTCTTTACTGATACAATAGACTAGACTAGATAGAGTCACTAAAAATTGACTAATGATAATAATAATGCTTATAAAATAAACATATTATTAACTATAAATTATATATAGAGGCAATAGCTATAGGCCTATGCCTAGGCCCTCAGCATTAGTTAATCCTTTGTATACGGGGTATTCATTCATTTATTAGGCCTTTGCCTTTACTTTACTTTATTAAAATTTCTAGAAGACACACATTGAAACTTGTTTTTTTTTTTTAAATAGTAAGAATATCTTGTAGTCCTACTTTATGTTTAAATGGTTTTAGTAAGAATATCTTGTAGGCCTACTTGTATGTTATTGTTTTAGTAAGAATATCTTGTAGTCCTACTTGTATGTTATTGTTTTAGTAAGAATATCTTGTAGTCCTACTTGTATGTTATTGTTTTAGTAAAAAATATCTTGTAGTCCTACTTGTATGTTATTGTTTTAGTAAGAATATCTTGTAGTCCTACTTGTATGTTATTGTTTTAGTAAGAATATCTTGTAATCCTACTTGTATATTATTGTTTTAGTACGAATATCTTGTAGGCCTACGTGTATGTTATTGTTTTTGTAAGAATATCTTGTAGGCCTACTTGTATGTTATTGTTTTAGTAAGAATATCTTGTAGGCCTACTTGTATGTTATTGTTTAAGTAAGAATATCTCGTAGTGGTATAAATTCTCTATGACTATGAATAAATAATAGGCTAAATAATTGTGTAATGAATTATAATAAATGGTAAAATAGCCTTTACCAGTAACAAAATAGTCTGAACTTTCATCATTGATAAGGCGCTAAAGTAGGTATTGTATAATGTCAATGTATACCCTGTATCATATTTTATGATTTATGGTTTATATTTTGCAATAAGTGTTCCATATGATATAAGTAACACCTTGATTTATATTAATTAAAAGAGACATGGAGTGGAATGGTTGTCATTGAAATGACTTGTTTCACAATATTTATTCAAAACTCAAAACATTTCTCAATTAACAGATGTCCAGTAGTAACGGGTCACCTCCTGAAAAACGAGCCCGCCTTTCTGCTAATTCAGTAGACAGTTTAGAAACTTTGAATAATATCAACAACACAAATGTAAGTCATTTTTTTTCTGTGAAATTTACATTGAAATATAACTGTTTTTGATTTCTACCTTACCATGAAATGCTTTTATGATTTTAAATAGAAGAAATCTTTATCCATATCATATTCATTTATGCGGCTTTTTAATTTTTTAGATGGAGAATGTAAAAAATGGAAGCTCAGAAGACATTGATGAAAGTCTTTATTCCAGACAATTGTAAGTTTTTCTTTAAAGGCTTTATTAAATTTATTGGATGGAAAAAAGCATGTCATTTGCTTATAATCAGATAGGATAATTTTCTGTTTAAAATATCTTCAACTTGCATGAAAAAAAGTAAAATGGTATCTCTAGTTGTGTTTTTCTTAGATTTTGTTGACATTTTCAGTAAAAGTTCAAGTTTGAATAACTGCTTGTGTATGTTTTCATTCAGATATGTACTTGGCCATGAAGCAATGCGTAAGATGGCCAATTCCAATGTACTTGTGTCAGGCTTAGGAGGACTTGGAGTTGAGATAGCTAAGAATGTAGTCTTAGGTGGTGTGAAGTCTGTGACAATTCAGGACACCCTGGCCACTACTTGGAGTGACCTTTCCTCTCAGGTAATCTTTAGGTAGACAGTGTGCAGCTTAACCCTTTACTGGGCAGACATTTTTCCATTTTCTAGCTCTGTGCGGGCAAGATTTTTTAGGATTTTTTGACGCGCGTATTTATTTGTTTGAGAAGCTATTTTATCCATTGTTACTTCTTCAAACAATTGATTGAAAGTAGCTTAACTGAGACTGATTAGCCACAGGCCAATTGGGGCCAGTTTGTTCCCTAAATTCTTCTATTTTTATTTAATTTGTTACATTTTCCACCCATGGGGGGGTCTCCCGAAAGTCCCTCCCGTCTACTTCAAGATCAGACTCACAATTTTCGATATATCTTTTTTCACTGTTGGAAAAATCAAAAGTAGGCCACTATTGATGTCACTATCAATCTTAATTTCACCCGATTAAAAAATTCCCCTAACTTAAATGCCCATTAAACTAAACCAGAAGAACGCCCAACTAAGACCCGACGGCTCCATAACACCACTTTGCGAAAAACAAAATTTTAAATATGAAAAAATAAACTTACAGTGATGAAAAATTTACTAGAGATACTTCAGACACAGGGTTCTCACACAGTCTGGAAAAGTCTGGAAGTTAAAAAAAAAACAAATCAAGGCCTGGACAACCTTGAATATTGGCATTTTAGCCTGGACAAATAGCCTGTCAGCCTGGAAATTTATGTAAATGTATATTTATATCTATATTTATTATAATTATGAAAATCAGACAAAATCGCCAATCCCATTTTTATACGCCATAAACGCCCACTGACCGAGCCTTAGATTAATACCTCATTCACGAAATATTTAGGTCACTTAGGGGGAGAAGACGTGTGACCATTTTCCAAATAATGTGTTCCAGCAGCCTGGAATTTGGCTCTTATAGCCTTGAAATAGTATGGAAACAGCCTTGATTTTTTTTGGAAAAAATGTGAGAACCCTGCAGACATTATATAAACCGGAAATAAACAAACGGAATGCTCCCGAGGTCTCGGACTAAACGAGAAAGCAGCCTGAACTATATAAATTGTCACTGACGTTTTTGGGAGTTTTGCCCATATTGGCAACGGACGTTTTCGGCCGCAATGCCCGGTAAAGGGTTAACTAGGTAAAAGTCCTGTGCTTGAAAGCTGCCATTCCATAGACAAATTTTCTTACATTAAGACATTAATCTATAGCAGTAAATACAAGAAAGCCTTTTGAAGAATTCATGTCAGAAATATTATTTTGTTGATCTTTAATTTTGTCAGAGATGTTTTTAGTTAGGTGGACTATTTTCTTTTTACGATTTTAAAATATTACCTTAAAAATGTATTAAAAACCAATTAAAGTGCTTTCTTGTAACAATTATATTAGTTGTCACATTAACAAATGTGTGTAGAAAAACAATAGTTGGCAGTAATATTGATATACCGGTACACATTTGGATTTATTTACAATGATCTCCTTTTAATAAGAATAGAAACTTTTTCATTGGAAAAAAAAATCACCATAAAGATCAAATATTAGTGCAAATATAGTGCATTTAGTGTAGTAGTAAAAATATTATTTGAAATATTAAAAGATGCCAGGACATAATGGCATACTAGGCAACAAAAAAGGTGACAAGACTAACTAGAAAGGGAGCTAACATGAACCAATTTGAAAGACCTGTCAGCTACAACACAGTATGCAACATACTAAAAAAGAACTTTAAGGAGGAATAGCTAAATCAATGGGCACAGGAGACAACTGGAAGAAAAATGTACGAAGAAATAATTCAGCCCAACAAACACGACAACATTAAGTTCCTCCCCAGCAAAGAACAAAATAGAAAAAAACAAACCCAGCCACCTAACTGCAGACATAGCCCCTGCTTACTAGAAACTGTGGACCACTTCCTGCTTGAATGCCTTGAGCTAACCTACCTCAGATACACTCTGCTCCCCCCTCAACCTACCATTACCTACACAATATATTGCAATATGGAACACGTGAAAAAGACATGTAAATATGTTTGTCTGGCATTGACTACAATGGAGAAAACAGCTCTGCAGACTGGCTAACAGAAGAAGAAAAAATAAATTAAAAGCATTAAGAATCCAATCCACATAAAATAATTTCCATTATCTTGTAATGTATTCAATACAAATCTACCAATAATATAAAAAATCTCAACAACTTCACTTTAGAGCATTGAAGTGTTCAAACTTTATTTTTTTAAGTTTTTTTTGCGAGAGGAAGATGTTGGTAAAAACAGAGCTGAAGTAACACTGCCTAGATTATCAGAACTGAACTCGTATGTTCGTGTTACAAGTTCCACTGAGCCTCTAACGGAAGACTTTTTGAAGCAGTTTCAGGTAAACTCCTTACCGGTTCTTAATACATCCTTTAGTTTATTCATTTGGTATCTTTCTGACAGAGACATTTTCTGTGAAAGTTTTATTTTTAATTGGTGGATCTATACTACTATTAGGTGTTAGAAAATTATCAAGCTATATTATTATATTTTTTTATTGAGTTTGTAAGTTTACAGTGGTATAAAATGCTAATCTAAGATGTGTTTAAATCTTCAGGTGGTGGTTCTTACAAACAGCAGTCTAGAAGATCAGTTGCGGTTTGGAGAATTCTGTCATTCCAATAATGTAAAATTTATCAGTGCATCTACATATGGCTTATTTGGGTATGGCTTTTAAAATTAGTTTCGTCAACTTTTATAAACTTTAAGTAATGATGTTAATCAATCAATTGTGTTAAATGAAATTGAAACCATTCTAATGTCAACATTTCAGACATGTGTTTTGTGATTTTGGCAAGAACTTTGTGGTCATTGATACAGATGGCGAACAACCTTTGTCATGTATGATTGCTGATATTGAAAAGGTCTGTTCTATAGAATGTATAAAACTAGAAACAGCACTTGTGTAGTTAATTACAAAGATGTTTAAAATGTATGAATGTTTTAACTGAATTAGATGAAATTACAACAATGCGTAATAGATTAAAACTTGACTACAGTAAAAAATAAGTTTCACACTTATATATATATTTTGTTGAACTTAGAGTGAGGAGGGAGTTGTTGCTTGTCTGGATGAAACACGTCATGGTTTTAACGATGATGACTATGTGACATTTTCTGAAGTACAGGGTATGACAGAACTTAATGGATGCACCCCAATCAAAATTAAGGTTTTAGGTAGGTGATGTTATTTATAGATGGTGTTATTATGTGATATCTTACACATTTCTTTCAATATTTTCAGTCATATTTCTTTCATTAATCTATAGCAGAAAATACAAGAAAGCCTATTGAAGAATTCATGTTAGAATATTATTTAATAAATGTTTCAATTCTTTCACTCATATTATTCCAACAATTTCTTGTTCTTACAGGACCATATACTTTTAGTATAGGTGATACAAGAAAATTTTCCTCTTATGAAAGAGGAGGAATAGCTACTACAGTTAAAATGCCCAAAACTTTAAATTTTGTAAGTTAACAGTTTTATGTAATTCTAATGAATTACAAAGCACTTACTTAGTGTGTTAGTTAAAACTATAATTAAGTATTATGGCATAGTTTGATATTTATATTATACCATTATACATTAGTGGAAAATTAGGAGAAAGTATCATTGAATTCCTTTTTTTTTCTACTAGAAATCTATTGCTGCTTCCATGGAGCAACCAGAATTCTTGCTTTCAGACTTTGCTAAATTTGACAGACCTGCAGTTTTACATCTTGCATTCCAAGCCCTTCATCAATATAAAAAGAAAACTGGTCATTTGCCAAAAGCACGTTGCAAGGTAAACATTCAACAAAATTAGCAAAGGCCTAATAAAATGTTAGCTTTCACATTTTTGTTCAGTTGTTCTGTAGTAAAACATGTCTATGTTATCCATGATCCAGTTGTTCTGTAGTAAAACATGTCTATGTTATCCATGATCCAGTTGTTCTGTAGTAAAACATGTCCATGTTATCCATGATCCAGTGGTTCTGTTGTAAAACATGTCCATGTTATCCATGATCCAGTTGTTCTGTAGTAAAACATGTCCATGTTATCCATGATCCAGTTGTTCTGTAGTAAAACATGTCTATGTTATCCATGATCCAGTTGTTCTGTAGTAAAACATGTCCATGTTATCCATGATCCAGTTGTTCTGTAGTAAAACATGTCCATGTTATCCATGATCCAGTTGTTCTGTAGTAAAACATGTCCATGTTATCCATGATCCAGTTGTTCTGTAGTAAAACATGTCTATGTTATCCATGATCCAGTTGTTCTGTAGTAAAACATGTCCATGTTATCCATGATCCAGTTGTTCTGTAGTAAAACATGTCCATGTTATCCATGATCCAGTTGTTCTGTAGTAAAACATGTCCATGTTATCTATGATCCAGTTGTTCTGTAGTAAAACATGTCCATGTTATCCATGATCCAGTTGTTCTGTAGTAAAACATGTCCATGTTATCCATGATCCAGTTGTTCTGTAGTAAAACATGTCCATGTTATCCATGATCCAGTTGTTCTGTAGTAAAACATGTCCATGTTATCCATGATCCAGTTGTTCTGTAGTAAAACATGTCCTTGTTATCCATGATCCAGTTGTTCTGTAGTAAAACATGTCCATGTTATCCATGATCCAGTTGTTCTGTAGTAAAACATGTCCATGTTATCCATGATCCAGTTGTTCTGTAGTAAAACATGTTTATGTTATCCATGATCCAGTTGTTCTGTAGTAAAACATGTCCATGTTATCCATGATCCAGTTGTTCTGTAGTAAAACATGTCCATGTTATCCATGATCCAGTTGTTCTGTAGTAAAACATGTCTATGTTATCCATGATCCAGTTGTTCTGTAGTAAAACATGTCTATGTTATCCATGATACAGTTGTTCTGTAGTAAAACATGTCCATGTTATCCATGATCCAGTTGTTCTGTAGTAAAACATGTCTATGTTATCCATGATCCAGTTGTTCTGTAGTAAAACATGTCCATGTTATCCATGATCCGGTTGTTCTGTAGTAAAACATGTCCATGTTATCCATGATCCAGTTGTTCTGTAGTAAAACATGTCCATGTTATCCATGATCCAGTTGTTCTGTAGTAAAACATGTCTATGTTATCCATGATCCAGTTGTTCTGTAGTAAAACATGTCCATGTTATCCATGATCCGGTTGTTCTGTAGTAAAACATGTCCATGTTATCCATGATCCAGTTGTTCTGTAGTAAAACATGTCCGTGTTATCCATGATCCAGTTGTTCTGTAGTAAAACATGTCCATGTTATCCATGATAGGCTGATGCAGAGGATTTTGTTGCCATATTTAAAGAGGTCAATGAAAAATCTAGTGCCAAAGTTGAAGACTATAATGAGGAGCTACTTCATGAATTTGCTTATTCATCACAAGGCAACATTTGCCCCATCCAGGCCTTTATTGGAGGTGTAGCTGCCCAGGAAGTCATGAAGGTTGTATATTTATATATATAGTTCACATGATAATGCTGTTCATTTAGTTACCATCTCTCTCTTTGCTATTACATTTAGCATGCTTAGGGCACTCAGGCTTTTCCACAATTCAATGACAAATAAGAAATATATATTTGTATAGAAAAATGTTAAAACTATATTACGAGTTTAGAAATTATTTACAAAATAATTTGTTTCATTTTATTGCATTCAATAACTACCACTGAAATATAACCTATATAATATGACCACTTGCTAAAGATGCTAAGTCAATAAAAAGTGATTTAACTCTTTCTCTCCGGATCGACGATATCAGCGTCGATTTTAAAACGGCCATTTTGACGGATCGACGATGCCAGCGTCGATTTGTTAAAATATCTTTTTTTCGTTAATTTTCAGCGCTATCTTTTTTCTTTTACTTTTACATAAATCTAGAATAATTTCCCTTTGATTAACATCCGGATTTGTGTTTACATCGTGTTTAAATTTTTTTTTAAATGCATTTTTATGGATTTTTTTCACCCGTGCAGGGCCGTATGTGGTGGGTAGTGATAATAAATGATAAATACGGGCTTTATATTTCTATTTTAAAAGAAATATTTGTTTTTAATAGTGAAAAATGGTATATATTTTAGGAAAACAATGTACTTAATTATTTTGGGAATTTATTTATTTTGGTGTGAGCCTTGGAATTTGTGTTATGTAAGACTATGGTCAGTGATTTGTTTTTTAAATTTTCGTTTTAAAAAGTTATTTTTTAAATGTAAGTAACAAATGATTTTATATTCTCTGTAAGGAGCTTTTAGTTTCCTTTAATTCAATACCAAATATGATATTGTCTGATTAAAACCAAAAAAGTTTTTAAGATTTGAAGATAGCAATAGTGATGGCGAAGAGAAAAAAAAGGATAATTCCGGCAGAATAGGGAAAATAATTCCGGAGAGAAAGAGTTAATGGAAATCCACTTTTTAAAACACAATTAAGCATCTTTTGTACAGGCATAGTGCTTCAATTAAACACACACATTTTGTCTTTTCAGGCCTGCAGTGGGAAATTTTCTCCACTTATGCAACATTTGTACTTTGATGCACTAGAATGTCTGCCTAAAGATAAGTCTTCTCTAACAGAACAAACTTGTTCACCAGTAAGCTGATTTCTAAAAAAACTTTTTATACCTTTGGAGAATTATGATTTGGAGTCACTCTAGAAAATTACTTGAAATGTAAATATGAATATTTTGTTACAGAAAAATAGTCGCTATGATGGAGAAATTGTCGTATTTGGAGACACATTTCTGGATAAACTTCAGAATCTTCGCTATTTCCTGGTTGGTGCTGGAGCTATTGGCTGTGAAATGCTTAAAAATTGGGCAATGATGGGCATTGGAACTGGAGAAAGAGGTCAAATTTTCATCACAGATATGGATCGTATTGAGAAATCCAATTTGAATAGACAGTTTCTTTTCAGAACTTGGGATGTTGAAGTATGTAATCAGTAGATAATTCAGACTTTTCATTTTGTCTACAAAATCTGTTTCTTTGGAACTAGTCCATTTCTCTTTTCCATTCCTTTTGTGAAGCTAATTAGTCTTTTTTTATTGGCATAAAATATTTCATTGAAAATGAAAATATTCTCTATTTTAAATGGGTAAATAGTTTTAACAATTCACTTGTTACAATATATTGTCCTGCTTAGATCTATGGTGATGTCTATACTGTGTTCCCACGTACCCCGCCCACACCTGAAGTAGCCAGTATTTCCCTGACTCAATGATTTAGTCTTTTTGAACCTGCATTTCAATTTAAAAAAACATAAAATTAACTAATAAAGAAATATAAATTAAAATTTTAGGCTATTAGATGAACTATTTGACAGCATTAATTTTTACTTTAAAAAAGACAAAAAGAAACACAAGCATATGAAAGTTAACCCACACTTGATGTGTTAGGAGAGTTCTTCCAATTGTCATGACCTGGAGTACAATTAAATAGTCCAATATGCCATTTACTGCAACTATATACATTCTCAATAAGCACTTCAATTTCACTCTCACAATCATTGTTTCATTAAAATAACATGTTAAAATCAACGTTCTCGCTTGTTGCATCCCAGGACATAAAACAGCCCCCATTCTATACAACACAAGTACAAAAAGCACCATAAAGAACAAAAATCTAACACTTTGAAAAGATAATAAAATTGAGAATTGTCATGTGGAGTTAATAAAGGTGTAAACATGAAGAGAGTTTTGTAGTATAAGAATTCAAACTGTCTCCAGCACATTCATAAATATATAGTGTAAACATGTAGAGAGTTTTGTAGTATAAGAATTCAAACTGTCTCCAGCAGGAAAGTGTAATACATTCATAAATATATATTGTGAACATGAAGAAACCTGAAGCTTGTATTCTGAAATAATGACTTGTGTTGACTTTCAGTTTGACTCAGTAGTGCATAAGACATCTTTTACTTTTCACTAAGTGGTGTACAATATATATCAGGGTTCCCACGCTTCCGGGAAAGTCGGGAATTAGATGGGAATTTAATAAAATTTTATCCGGCCGTAATAAACGGGAATTAGTCAGGAAAAAGGTCTAAATAGCCAGGAAAAAAAAGAAGACAAAAACCCAAAACAAAAATGTCACAGATGCATACTTTTTCCTCGCAGAATGTGTATTTTTCGATCATTAGGGCCGTTTTTTGTGTTTTCCACCCAATGCACGCTGAGAATTTAAAACAAAGGGATAGGCGAATCTATTCCTAAATAGGCCTATATCGAGGTCGGAGGACTAGTTCACTATGTTTTACGTTTTTTTTTGTGATCATTCATTTAATCCTTTAGCGATCTCGCCGTTTTTTTAACACTTATGCCTACTACTACTGTCGGTAATTTTCTGACTTGGCTTTGCTGATTTTCTTTAAGGCAAGTATCTTGTATTGTTTTGTTTTATATTTAAAAATGCATAGGCCTAGGCCTATTAATATTTGGTAGTGATTCTTACTGCTACTGTCCACTGTCGTAAGTTTCAAAAATACAAGATCAAAGGTCAAGGACGGGTCAATGTCCTCAATGTTATTTATTTTATATCAGATTAAATCCATCCATTATGATTTTGATCAATTGACCATTTACAAAAACAAAATCATTCTTCTTTTAGTCTTAGTAAGCCTAAGCCCACACTTCGCCCATTACTATAAGTCTTCTATTATATATTAGCTATTATACTTGACTTTAGACTTTATGTAATTAATTAGGCTTACTTGGGTTAAAGCGGCCGATTTTACCTTTAGAAGATAAAGATGACCTAGTTTTGTCTCGCGAAAAAAATTTTTTTAGACTGTTTTCAAGCTTTTGTTCATCTTATGACAAATGTAGGCCTACTATCATTTAAGAACACATTAAATTGGAATTTTCACTCACAATTGTTTTAAATATTATATAAGAGTCATTTATTTAAATATTAGGCTAAGGCTCTGATAAAATGAATTGACGAACATCTCATAGTAACCGTAACCATAGCGTCATAGGCTTGCCACAGATCTAGTAGTAGTTAATGGCTAATGTGAATGTCCGATTTTCGCGTCGGAATTTGTTGCTAAGAAACTAGTTCTAGTCCATGCCTAATTTTGTTTGTTTAGACAGTTGTTTGAATGTGGTTTCAAAATTTATTTTAGTGTAGGCCTATAGGCTTACTATGATTGGTTTTTTAAAACTTAAACATGTATTTATCTTTAGGCCCTAGTAGTTTGTTTGATTTTAGTTTTGATGTCTTTGACTTTGAAGTTACATGACCTCGAATTCACTGATTCTGCATATCATAAAATAAAAATAGGAAATATTGATGTATTTGCAATCAAGCTCTTTCATGATATGGATAAATAACTGGACTAATTATATAATTTAAAATTTATTTAAAAAAATGGACGCAAAGGATTTTTAATTAAAAAGTACGAAATGTATATAAAGCAAGGGGGATCACTCTTAATTATTTTTAATCCTTATGTCAGACCCAGTTGTCCTTTTTTGTCTTTGTTACTAGGTTTACAAAATCATATTTTTTAAATTAGTTACGGTACCTACTTTTAGTAAATGAAATACTAATAGTAGCCTCTCTTTAAGACATTTCTAGTGATATTTAGCAAGATAATATTGACTTAGAGCTAAGCAACACTAATATCATCATGATTTTGGCTTTTTTATGTTATTAAGTAGACTTATTTGCCTATTTATATTTATAATATAAAACACTTTGTGTGTCTTTCCCAGTCATTATCAAAGAAGATAAGACATCAGAAACTACACACCTATTGCAAAGCCCTCCACATTTCTCTCAAAACAAAAACATTGGGAGAAATGACAAGTGTCCTTGAGGAGAAAATAAAAGTTTTACAAAATTAATAATTTTGTGATTAAAGTTTATTATCTGTACTAAATAAAAGATTTAATTGAATTATTACATCTGAATTGTCAGTTTATGTTGTGTTTAGACTTTATGTAAGTAGAATTATACTCGTTGTATAGTAAATTTAAATTCATTTTGGTGACCAGGAATTTCGCTCTTATAGCAAGGAAATAGTCAGGAAACAGTCAGGAATTTTTTTTCTGAAAAAGAGTGGGAACCCTGATATATATATATATGTTTATTATTTGTTCAGATTGAGTTTTATAAACTATTGTATTTTTGTTTCTCTCAGAAACCCAAGTCTATCACTGCAGCCAATGCTGCTAGGGCTATGAATCCAAATATAAAAATTGATGCACGTGAGGATAGAGTTGGTCCTGAAACTGAAAGTGTTTTTACAGACAATTTCTTTGAGAGCTTGGATGGTGTGACAAATGCATTGGATAATGTTGATGCCAGTAAGTTTATGGTTGATGTGTTGCAACTTTTTATTCTATCACATCAAGTAAGCATTGTGTATTTTATTTTAACAGGGATGTATATGGATAGAGGCTTTATTTTGTTTTTAACACAGATGTATATGATTAGAAGCTGTAATTTATATTAATAGGGATGTATATAGTTAGACGCTGAATTTTATTTTAACAGGGATGTATATAGTTAGACGCTGAATTTTATTTTAACAGGGATGTATATAGTTAGACGCTGAATTTTATTTTAACAGGGATGTATATAGTTAGACGCTGAATTTTATTTTAACAGGGATGTATATAGTTAGACGCTGAATTTTATTTTAACAGGGATGTATATAGTTAGACGCTGAATTTTATTTTAACAGGGATGTATATAGTTAGACGCTGAATTTTATTTTAACAGGGATGTATATAGTTAGACGCTGAATTTTATTTTAACAGGGATGTATATAGTTAGACGCTGAATTTTATTTTAACAGGGATGTATATGGATAGACGCTGTGTGTATTACTGTAAACCTCTACTAGAGTCTGGCACTTTGGGAACTAAAGGCAATGTTCAGGTAACTGTAGAAAGAGACTTAATATTATTGCTGCACAGTATATTTGTAAATTGTATGAATATTTCATTTGTCCTTTGTTGCTTTTCTTGTCCCATCCACATTTCAAACATTTTCTTGTGGTCATTAATAGCAAAAAAAAAGGTTTTTGTCTTAAGACCAGGCTCTAGTACAAAAGGCCAGAGCTGTATGCAGACCTGCCAACCCTTCTCAATTTCTTGGAGTTTTACAGATTTTTACTCCTAATTTTGACCTCCGACAAAATACACTTATAACTTCAATTTTTATAATTTCTAACTTTTTTTAACCGTCATAAAAATCGGAAATTGAAAATAGTGATGCAGGAAGTTTTGCCACTTGTGTTTTTTCTTTCATACTTCTATTCTATATCAAGAGCTTGTCGAGGGCTGATAACTTTCATGGTTTGTACGGTAGGCATAGGCTAATATTTTGATAACCATGATGTTTCAACACTGTAAAAATCGGATAGTCTTTATATGGTCAGATATGGACAAAAGTTTGTGTGTTAAAACATTTTGCTGCAAGTCTGAAAATGGATTGATTGTTTAAAAGAGACATTTATTTTAAGATCAAATCGGATTAAGTAGTTTTTGAATACTTACAGCTATTTCATATTACTTCTTATTTTCATAAGTTGTTGGCGTGTCTTTCAACTTTTAGGCGTTTTTACTTGGAATAAAAAGATTTACAACTCATTTTCAATTTTAAAAATGTAGCGATTTCAAAAACATCTTGCTAAAAAACAATGATTCTCTAGGCATCCTGATGCATTGCCATAAATAATTAATGGCATACATAATCAACAAAAAAACAATTGGTAATTAGGGACCTGTCAATTTTTGTTAATCTTAACTGTCTAATTCTGGCTATCGCATTTGTAAAAATACAATTAAGAGAGCCTAACCCTGACCCGACATTAGAGAATATTTTCTTGGAAAGCGGCACATTTTTATCTGAAGGCTTACATCACTTTACTATAAAAACTCATTAATCTTGTACTTGTTGACATACTGTTGAAATATAAAATCGGAATATTGGGAAAAAATGAATACAGTAACCACAGAAAATATTTTAATTTAATTAAAATATTGTATTAAAACTATGTAGACCTAGCCTATAGCTTAGCCTATCCTATTGCTTACTATAGTCTAGTACTAGTATAGATATCGGCCTATGGCCGTATATGGTACAAAATTGTTTACTACTAGTATTTTTTAGTAGGCATAATAGTACTATATATATAGTTGCCATAGAGCCTTTATTACTTTATTTAGCTTTATAACTATTAATTTTTTTAAAGTTCAATACACAGATTGCTATTAACTTAAAACTAATTACATCAATAAATAATACTAGATCTGTTTTCTTTCTTATTCTCATTGTTATTGCATAACTTGTGCCGTGATGCTCCCCCCTTCCGCCCTGCTTACAGATGTTTTTCTTGGGAGGTTTGAAGGTCAGGACCATGTAGGATGCACGATTAACCAGCCCATACTTGGTCTTTAACATTAACCTTTGTGATTTATTCTTCTATATTTCTAATGAATAAGATTGCTGTCAAGCTACAGTAATTCTGTTCTTCAATACTATCATAGATTTACTTTGACAGCTTCTGTATGGCTGTGACAAGACTATTTGAAATAACATTTTTATTCCTTATTAAAAATGGTTTTAAATGTTTTCACCCATTGCTGCTTATATAAAGCTAAGGTTTTTTCTGGCATTGTTGTTCTGGTGTTTTTTTAAAAAATAAACCCAACACATGCACCCAACTGCAGACACTTACACTCCCCACAAGAAACTGTAGACCACATCCTACTTGAAGAAGCAAGGGTAGCCGAGCGGCAGCGCATTTGACTGGTGAGCCAAAGGTCTTGGGTTCGAATCCTGGTGCAGGCTAGGATTTTTCCCCGGGTCTGGTTGGTGTCCCTGAGTCTACCCAGCTCTGATGGATACCTGACCTTAGTTGGGGTAAAGTAAAGGTGGCTATGCATAGTGCTGGACAAACAATTACCTAGTATGCCGTGGCCACAGAAACTGGTGAACGTTGCTTCATTGGACCTATGGATCAAATAAGTCACACACCTCTCCCCCTTCAACCTACCAACACACTATAGAGAAATACAGAACAACTAAAAAGGACATGTAAATATGTTTGTCTGGCATTGACTACAAAAGAGCAAACTGCTCTGCAGATTGGCTTACAGAAGAATATAAAGCTATGGAGACATTTTGGTGCCTTCTACAATCTTGTAGGAAATGTTTAATACCATGTAGTATTTCTCTCTAGGTTGTCATACCACATCTCACAGAGTCTTACTCATCTTCCCAAGATCCCCCAGAGAAAAGTATCCCTGTATGTACAGTGAAGAATTTCCCTAATGCCATTGAACATACTTTACAGGTAGTTCATTCTTTTTTTTACAATTTTTCATTGTTATATTTGTTATACTTTAGAAATTATAGAGTTATTAGAAATGATATATTTTCTAAGTTTAGAGCACATACTTTAGTTAAAGGTTGTATGACTCTAAGCCTTTATGTTTGTCATTTATTATCACTATTTAGTTGTATTGTTACTGGTAATCATTTCCCTATTATTTCAGTGGGCAAGAGAAGAATTTGAAAAAGAGTTTCATGATGATGCTGAAACAGCAATACAATATCTGACAGATCCAAAATTTATGGAAAGGACTTTAAAATTACAAGGTTCTCAACCTGTGAGTCAATCTTAACATATTTACTTTAAAATTACAAGGTTCTCAACCTGTGAGTCAATCTTAACATATTTACTTTAAAATTACAAGGTTCTCAACCTGTGAGTCAATCTTAACATATTTACTTTAAAATTACAAGGTTCTCAACCTGTGAGTCAATCTTAACATATTTACTTTAAAATTACAAGGTTCTCAACCTGTGAGTCAATCTTAACATATTTACTTTAAAATTACAAGGTTCTCAACCTGTGAGTCAATCTTAACATATTTACTTTAAAATTACAAGGTTCTCAACCTGTGAGTCAATCTTAACATATTTACTTTAAAATTACAAGGTTCTCAACCTGTGAGTCAATCTTAACATATTTACTTTAAAATTACAAGGTTCTCAACCTGTGAGTCAATCTTAACATATTTACTTTAAAATTACAAGGTTCTCAACCTGTGAGTCAATCTTAACATATTTACTTTAAAATTACAAGTTCAATGTTAACATATTTACTTTAAAATTACAAGGTTCTCAACCTGTGAGTCAATCTTAACATATTTACTTTAAAATTACAAGGTTCTCAACCTGTGAGTCAATGTTAACATTTACTTTAAAATTATAAAGTTCTCAACTTGTTTATGAAGTGTAGGACACTGAGTTGACTGCTTGATATTCTTTGTTTAGTTGGACATCATCGAATCTCTGAAACGTATTATTGTGGATGATAGACCTCATAGCTTTGAAGATTGTGTCAAGTTAGCTCGCTATGCCTTTGCCAGAAATTACACCAACAGAATAAAACAGCTGCTTTTTAACTTTCCTCCTGATCAAGTAAACTATTTTGATTTTCTTAATGGGAAACTGTATTTAGCTAAATGAAATAACTCTATATTATGTCATGTAATATAAACTTCAGATGTTCTTCATTTATTTTCTTGTCAGAAAACCAGCACAGGTTCACCATTTTGGTCTGGACCTAAACGTTGTCCAACACCTCTAGAATTTGACTCTTTAAAGGTAACAAAATAAAAACATTCTTTCTCTTTCTAGCAATTTTTTATCACATAGACATGCCATAGACTTAGTATAGACTTAGTATCTTCCAAAGCATGACATAGACTTAGTATCTTCAAAAGCATGACATAGACTTAGTATCTTCAAAAGCATGACATAGACTTAGTATCTTCCAAAGCATGACATAGACTTAGTATCTTCCATATCATGACATAGACTTAGTATCTTCAAAAGCATGACATAGACTTAGTATCTTCAAAAGCATGACATAGACTTAGTATCTTCAAAAGCATGACATAGACTTAGTATCTTCCATATCATGACATAGACTTAGTATCTTCCATATCATGACATAGACTTAGTATCTTCCAAAGCATGACATAGACTTAGTATCTTCCATATCATGACATAGACTTAGTATCTTCAAAAGCATGACATAGACTTAGTATCTTCCAAAGCATGACATAGACTTAGTATCTTCAAAAGCATGACATAGACTTAGTATCTTCCATATCATGACATAGACTTAGTATCTTCAAAAGCATGACATAGACTTAGTATCTTCCAAAGCATGACATAGACTTAGTATCTTCAAAAGCATGACATAGACTTAGTATCTTCCATATCATGACATAGACTTAGTATCTTCCATATCATGACATAGACTTAGTATCTTCAAAAGCATGACATAGACTTAGTATCTTCCAAAGCATGACATAGACTTAGTATCTTCCAAAGCGTGACATAGACTTAGTATCTTCCATATGGAATGGCTTGTCATCACTATGGAACGGCTTGCCTTCACTATGGAACGGCTTGACTCAGATAATGAAAGGATTCTGAGACAAAAGAGCTCTTTAAAGACCTTTCTCTTTTACTATTGTCTGTCTGCTTTATCTGCTCTACCTGCACTGAAATCTATATCAGGAGCGCACTGAGCATGCTAAATGTAATAGCAATAATGCCAGATACAAGTTATTTTAAAAATTGTAGAAGTTGAATGGGCTTTGAATAGCTTTGATTTCAAAATTCCATGACAAACTATCAGAACCAATGATGTAGGCTCAGTGATTTATTTTCTTTTTTATTTATTACTTTTTTTTTTCATCTCTACTGGTTTGAATTAATTTTATATATTTATATTTATATTACTATGAAGAATTTAATTCAGTTGCTTTGATAGTTTTTTTTACAGTAAATTTAATAATATTTTTTGTTCAATATAGAGAGTTGAGAGTTAAAGGATAGAAAACTGGCAACTGAATAATGGGCAAAGGGTTAATGTACCAGTATATATGATGTTTAGAATGCATACAATTAAAAGGATACTTTTTTTTTTAAGGAGAGCCACCTTGATTACATAGTAGCAGTTTCCAACCTGAAGGCTCAAATGTATGGAATAGCTCAACTTAAAGATAGGAAGCAAATCAAAGAAATTGTTGATCAAGTCTTTGTCCCAGTTTTTCAACCTAAATCTGGTGTGAAGATAGAAGTGACAGATAGTGAAGTGGCCTCTTCTTCCAATACAGATACATTAGGTAGATGTCTTCATTGTAACTCTACAAATTCTATTTACTTGAAAAACAAATGGTGGACTTTTTTTCCCAATTGTTTCAACATGATCACTATAAATGAATTGAACTGTTTCTCATTTCCCAATTGTTTCAACATGATCACTATAAATGAATTGAACTGTTTCTCATTTCCCAATTGTTTCAACATGATCACTATAAATTAATTGAACTGTTTCTCATTTCCCATTTGTTTCAACATGATCACTATGAATGAATTGAACTGTTTCTCATTTCCCAATTGTTTCAACATGATCACTATAAATTAATTGAACTGTTTCTCATTTCCCAATTGTTTCAACATGATCACTATAAATGAATTGAACTGTTTCTCATTTCCCAATTGTTTCAACATGATCACTATCAATTAATTGAACTGTTTCTCATTTCCCAATTGTTTCAACATGATCACTATAAATGAATTGAACTGTTTCTCATTTCCCAATTGTTTCAACATGATCACTATAAATTAATTGAACTGTTTCTCATTTCCCAATTGTTTCAACATGATCACTATAAATGAATTGAACTGTTTCTCATTTCCCAATTGTTTCAACATGATCACTATAAATTAATTGAACTGTTTCTCATTTCCCAATTGTTTCAACATGATCACTATAAATTAATTGAACTGTTTCTCATTTCCCAATTGTTTAAACATGATCACTATAAATGAATTGAACTGTTTCTCATTTCCCAATTGTTTCAACATGATCACTATAAATTAATTGAACTGTTTCTCATTTCCCAATTGTTTCAACATGATCACTATAAATGAATTAAACTGTTTCTCATTTCCCAATTGTTTCAACATGATCACTATAAATGAATTGAACTGTTTCTCATTTCCCATTTGTTTCAACATGATCACTATAAATTAATTGAACTGTTTCTCATTTCCCATTTGTTTCAACATGATCACTATGAATGAATTGAACTGTTTCTCATTTTCCCAATTGTTTCAACATGATCACTATAAATGAATTGAACTGTTTCTCATTTTCCCAATTGTTTCAACATGATCACTATAAATGAATTGAACTGTTTCTCATTTTCCCAATTGTTTCAACATGATCACTATGAATGAATTGAACTGTTTCTCATTTCCCAATTGTTTCAACATGATCACTATAAATGAATTGAACTGTTTCTCATTTCCCATTTGTTTCAACATGATCACTATAAATGAATTGAACTGTTTCTCATTTCCCATTTGTTTCAACATGATCACTATGAATGAATTGAACTGTTTCTCATTTCCCATTTGTTTCAACATGATCACTATAAATGAATTGAACTGTTTCTCATTTCCCATTTGTTTCAACATGATCACTATGAATGAATTGAACTGTTTCTCATTTCCCAATTGTTTCAACATGATCACTATAAATTAATTGAACTGTTTCTCATTTCCCATTTGTTTCAACATGATCACTATGAATGAATTGAACTGTTTCTCATTTCCCAATTGTTTCAACATGATCACTATAAATTAATTGAACTGTTTCTCATTTCCCAATTGTTTCAACATGATCACTATAAATGAATTGAACTGTTTCTCATTTCCCAATTGTTTCAACATGATCACTATAAATTAATTGAACTGTTTCTCATTTCCCAATTGTTTCAACATGATCACTATAAATTAATTGAACTGTTTCTCATTTCCCAATTGTTTCAACATGATCACTATAAATGAATTGAACTGTTTCTCATTTCCCAATTGTTTAAACATGATCACTATAAATGAATTGAACTGTTTCTCATTTCCCAATTGTTTCAACATGATCACTATAAATTAATTGAACTGTTTCTCATTTCCCAATTGTTTCAACATGATCACTATGAATGATTTGAACTGTTTCTCATTTCCCAATTGTTTTAACATGATCACTATAAATGAATTAAACTGTTTCTCATTTCCCAATTGTTTTAACATGATCACTATAAATGAATTGAACTGTTTCTCATTTCCCAGCCACAGATATGTCAAACATACAGAAAAGTCTCCCAGCACCGTCTACAATTCCAGAGTTGAAGATCACTTCTCTAGAGTTTGAAAAGGATGATGACTCCAACTTTCACATGGACTTTATTGTTGCATCCTCCAATCTAAGAGCCAACAATTACAGTATTCCTGAGGCAGACAGACACAAGGTCAGCTTACTGAATTTTTTTTTTTACATGGGTTGACTTTTTATAGTGGTTAACTAGGAAACAGTTTTATTTGAACCTCTTTAACATTTCTCTATTGTAGAGTAAAGTCAATTTAAACATGAAAATTATTTCTCTATTGTAGAGTAAAGTCAATTTAAACATGAAAATTTCTCTATTGTAGAGTCAATTTAAACATGAAAATTTCTCTATTGTAAAATCGATTTAAACATGAACATTTCTCTATTGTCAATTTAAACATGAAAATTTCTCTATTGTAGAGTAAAGTCAATTTAAACATGAAAATTTCTCTATTGTAGAGTAAAGTCAATTTAAACATGAAAATTTCTCTATTGTAGAGTAAAGTCAATTTAAACATGAAAATTTCTCTATTGTAGAGTAAAGTCAATTTAAACATGAAAATTTCTATATTGTAGAGTAAAGTCAATTTAAACATGAAAATTTCTCTATTGTAGAGTAAAGTCAATTTAAACATGAAAATTTCTCTATTGTAGAGTAGAGTCAATTTAAACATGAAAATTTCTCTATTGTAGAGTAAACTGATAGCTGGACGTATTATTCCTGCTATTGCAACCACTACAAGTATGATTGTTGGTCTGGTGTGCCTAGAGCTAATCAAGGTAATCTAAATCTATATATATAAAAAGACAGTGTTAAGCCCCGCGAGGATCCCCATTGGTCAATTTGAAAACACGTGTGTCACTGACCTATTTGGGCCTAGCCCAATATACCGTCTAATAATTTTTCACATCGGACATGTGTCTTCGATAGCTCAGTGGTAAACGTGGTGGACTGCTATACGGGCGACAAGGGTTCGATTCTCCAGTAAGACTATACTTTTTTTTTTCGACAATTAATTTTTCAAACTTTTAAAAACAAAAGACATTGTAAATCTATAGGCAATATAGATTTTGTTAAATAAAAATATTTGACTATTTTTTTTATCCTATTACAATATTTATTTACTTTCCTAAAAGTATTCAGTAAGTGTAGTTTATAAATTTGTTATCTGCACCCCAGACAGTCCTTTTTTTTTCACCCGGGCAACGCCGGGCAATGTAGCTTGTACTTTATATAACTAGCACTATACTTTATATAACTAGCACTATACTTTTTATAACTAGCACTATACTTTATATAACTAGCACTATACTTTTTATAACTAGCACTATACTTTATATAACTAGCACTATACTTTTTATAACTTACATAATTTTATTTGATTGTCAAAAGTTTTTTCCTCTAGTATTTTTGTTTATCTTTCTGTAGCTGACCCAAGGCCATAAGGAAATAGAAGTTTATAAGAATGGTTTTGCAAATCTTGCTTTGCCTTTCTTTGCTTTCTCAGAGCCAATCCCACCAACAAAGAACAAGGTAGATTGTCTTATATTCAAATAGTATTTTCTGTTGTTCTTAATATCCTTTTTTCTGTTGTTCTTAGTATAATATTTTCTGTTGTTGTGAGTATCATATTTTCTGTTGTTGTGAGTATAATATTTTCTGTTGTTCTTAGTGTAATATTTTCTGTTGTTGTGAGTATCATATTTTCTGTTGTTCTTAGTTTAATATTTTCTGTTGTTCTTAGTATCATATTTTCTGTTCTTAATATCATATTTTCTGTTCTTAATATCATATTTTCTGTTCTTAGTGTAATATTTTCTGTTTTTCTTAATATCATATTTTCTGTTGTTCTTAGTATCATATTTTCTGTTGTTGTGAGTATCATATTTTCTGTTGTTCTTAATATCATATTTTCTGTTGTTGTGAGTATCATATTTTCTGTTGTTCTTAGTATCATATTTTCTGTTGTTGTGAGTATCATATTTTCTGTTGTTCTTAATATCATATTTTCTGTTGTTCTTAGTATCATATTTTCTGTTGTTCTTAGTATCATATTTTCTGTTGTTGTATCATATTTTCTGTTGTTCTTAATATCATATTTTCTGTTGTTCTTAGTATCATATTTTCTGTTGTTCTTAGTATCATATTTTCTGTTGTTGTGAGTATCATATTTTCTGTTGTTCTTAATATCATATTTTCTGTTGTTCTTAGTGTAATATTTTCTGTTGTTCTTAGTATCATATTTTCTGTTGTTCTTAGTATCATATTTTCTGTTGTTGTGAGTATCATATTTTCTGTTGTTCTTAGTATCATATTTTCTGTTGTTGTGAGTATCATATTTTCTGTTGTTCTTAGTATCATATTTTCTGTTGTTGTGAGTATCATATTTTCTGTTGTTCTTAGTATCATATTTTCTGTTGTTCTTAGTATAATATTTTCTGTTGTTCTTAATATCATATTTTCTGTTGTTCTTAGTGTAATATTTTCTGTTGTTGTGAGTATCATTTTCTGTTGTTCTTAGTATCATATTTTCTGTTGTTCTTAATATCATATTTTCTGTTGTTCTTAGTGTAATATTTTCTGTTGTTGTGAGTATCATTTTCTGTTGTTCTTAGTATCATATTTTCTGTTGTTCTTAATATCATATTTTCTGTTGTTCTTAGTGTAATATTTTCTGTTGTTGTGAGTATCATATTTTCGGTTTTTCTTAATATTATATTTTCTGTTGTTTTTAGTGTAATATTTTCTGTTGTTGTTAGTACTGTATCAAGTTCAGCCTTTTATGAACTATTTGACTGGAGTCTAATGATATTTTATATTTCAATAATTTCAGTATTATGATCAAGAATTCACTTTGTGGGATAGATTTGAAGTACAAGGAGAAATGACTCTACAAGAATTTCTGGATTATTTCCAAGTTAGTGTTTGTTTTTTCATCAAGATTATTTATTTCATACAATTTATAACAAATCTATTGTATTGGTTTTTACATTTTTTGTATTGTTTCTTTAATATTATTAGCTTATTTCTTAGTATTTCCTTTGATTAAATTTAAACAAAAAGATTTGAGATTCCAAGTTTATGCTGGAACTAGTTGACATTACACCACAAAGGAAAAATAATGGTATTTTAACAATTAGAAATAACAAGATATGTGCAATAAATATCTAAACTAGGGATGTTAAAACCGGTTTGTTTTCAAAAACGTTTTTTCAGAGCATTCAAGAGGTTTATTTGTGTAAATACATTATGATTGTGTACACTTTACAACATTCAAGAGGTTTATTTGCGTAAATACATTATGATTTTGTACACTTCACAGCATTCAAGAGGCTTATTTGTGTAAATACATTATGATTTTGTACACTTTACAACATTCAAGAGGTTTATTTGTGTAAATACATTATGATTTTGTACTTTTTACGACATTCAAGAGGTTTATTTGTGTAAATACATTTTGATATTGTACACTTTACAACATTCAAGATGTTTATTTGTGTAAATAAATTATGATTTTGTACACTTTACGACATTCAAGAGGTTTATTTGTGTAAATACATTATGATTTTTTTTTTAAATAACTCTATCAGAACCAATAAAAAAAAATAAAAGTGTGCTAGTTGAAGTAATGATTACCTTCCAACCAAAAAACCAAAATCCGGTTTTAAAAATCAAAACCGGTTTTCAGATTCAAAACCAGAATCTGGTATTCCGGTTTTCGTTTAACATCCCTAATCTAAACATCAAACACAAACTTGAAATCTTATTCATGTTGCTTGTATTCTTTGAATCTCCTCCACAACTTGTTTACCCAATCTATTTTATTTGTCTCTCTCTCTTCATCTTTTTTTTTTTTCTTTAGTATGATTTGTTCCTTCTTCTTTGTATAGCCTCACCCTCCTCTTTCTGTTACTCTTTGTATAGCCTCACCCTCCTCTTTCTGTTACTCTTTGTATAGTATCACCCTCCTCTTTCAGTTACTCTTTGTATAGCCTCACCCTCCTCTTTCTGTTACTCTTTGTATAGCCTCACCCTCCTCTTTCTGTTACTCTTTGTATAGTCTCACCCTCCTCTTTCTGATACTCTTTGTATAGCCTCACCCTCCTCTTTCTGTTACTCTTTGTATAGCCTCACCCTCCTCTTTCTGTTACTCTTTCTAAAGCCTCACTCTCCTCTTTCTGTTACTCTTTGTATAGTCTCACCCCCCTCCTTCTGTTACTCTTGGTATAGCCTCACCCTCCTCTTTCTGTTACTCTTTGTATAGCCTCACCTTCCTCTTTCTGTTACTCTTTGTATAGCCTCACCCTCCTCTTTCTGTTACTCTTTGTATAGCCACACCCTCCTCTTTCTGTTACTCTTTGTATAGCCTCACCCTCCTCTTTCTGTTACTCTTTGTATAGTCTCACCCTCCTCTTTCTGTTACTCTTTGTATAGTCTCACCCTCCTCTTTCTATTACTCTTTGTATAGTCTCACCCTCCTCTTTCTGTTACTCTTTGTATAGCCTCACCCTCCTCTTTCTGTTACTCTTTGTATAGCCTCACCCTCCTCTTTCTGTTACTCTTTGTATAGCCTCACCCTCCTCTTTCTGTTACTCTTTGTATAGCCTCACCCTCCTCTTTCTGTTACTCTTTGTATAGCCTCACCCTCCTCTTTCTGTTACTCTTTGTATAGCCTCACCCTCCTCTTTCTGTTACTCTTTGTATAGCCTCACCCTCCTCTTTCTGTTACTCTTTGTATAGCCTCACCCTCCTCTTTCTGATACTCTTTGTATAGCCTCACCCTCCTCTTTCTGTTACTCTTTGTATAGCCTCACCCTCCTCTTTCTGTTACTCTTTGTATAGCCTCACCCTCCTCTTTCTGTTACTCTTTGTATAGTCTCACCCTCCTCTTTCTGTTACTCTTTGTATAGCCTCACCCTCCTCTTTCTGCTTTCTGTTACTCTTTGTATAGTCTCACCCTCCTCTTTCTGTTACTCTTTGTATAGTCTCACCCTCCTCTTTCTGTTACTCTTTGTATACTCTCACCCTCCTCTTTCTGTTACTCTTTGTATAGCCTCACCCTCCTCTTTCTGTTACTCTTTGTATAGCCTCACCCTCCTCTTTCTGTTACTCTTTGTATAGTCTCCCCCTCCTCTTTCTGTTACTCTTTGTATAGCCTCACCCTCCTCTTTCTGTTACTCTTTCTAAAGCCTCACTCTCCTCTTTCTGTTACTCTTTCTAAAGCCTCACTCTCCTCTTTCTGTTACTCTTTGTATAGCCTCACCCTCCCCTTTCTGTTACTCTTTCTAAAGCCTCACTCTCCTCTTTCTGTTACTTTTTCAAACTCTTTGTATAGCATCACCCTCCTCTTTCTGTTACTCTTTCTAAAGCCTCACTCTCCTCTTTCTGTTACTCTTTGTATAGCATCACCCTCCTCTTTCTGTTACTCTTTGTATAGCCTCACTCTCCTCTTTCTGTTACTCTTTCTAAAGCCTCACTCTCCTCTTTCTGTTACTCTTTGTATATCCCCACCCTCCTCTTTCTGTTACTCTTTGTATAGCCTCACCCTCCTCTTTCTTTTACTCTTTCTAAAGCCTCACTCTCCTCTTTCTTATACTCTTTGTATATCCTCACCCTCCTCTTTCTGTTACTCTTTGTATAGCCTCACCCTCCTCTTTCTGTTACTCTTTGTATAGCCTCACCCTCCTCTTTCTGTAACTCTTTCTAAAGCCTCACTCTCCTCTTTCTGATACTCTTTGTATATCCTCACCCTCCTCTTTCTGTTACTCTTTGTATAGCCTCACCCTCCTCTTTCTGTTACTCTTTGTATAGCCTCACCTTCCTCTTTCTGTTACTCTTTCTAAAGCATCACTCTCCTCTTTCTGTTACTCTTTGTATAGTCTCACCCTCCTCTTTCTGTTACTCTTTGTATAGCCTCACCCTCCTCTTTCTGTTACTCTTTGTATAGCCTCACCCTCCTCTTTCTGTTACTCTTTGTATAGCCTCACCCTCCTCTTTCTGTTACTCTTTGTATAGCCTCACCCTCCTCTTTCTGTTACTCTTTGTATAGCCTCACCCTCCTCTTTCTGTTACTCTTTGTATAGCCTCACCCTCCTCTTTCTGTTACTCTTTGTATAGTCTCACCCTCCTCTTTCTGTTACTCTTTGTATAGCCTCACCCTCCTCTTTCTGTTACTCTTTCTAAAGCCTCACTCTCCTCTTTCTGTTACTCTTTGTATAGCATCACCCTCCCCTTTCTGTTTCTCTTTCTAAAGCCTCACTCTCCTCTTTCTGTTACTCTTTCAAACTCTTTGTATAGCATCACCCTCCTCTTTCTGTTACTCTTTCAAACTCTTTGTATAGCCTCACCCTCCTCTTTCTGTTACTCTTTCTATAGCCTCACCCTCCTCTTTCTGTTACTCTTTCTAAAGACTCACCCTCCTCTTTCTGATACTCTTTCAAACTCTTTGTATAGCCTCACCCTCCTCTTTCTGTTACTCTTTCTATAGCCTCACTAACATCTTTCTGTTACTCTTTGTATAGCCTCACCCTCCTCTTTCTGTTACTCTTTGTATAGTCTCACCCTCCTCTTTCTGTTACTCTTTGTATAGCCTCACCCTCCTCTTTCTGTTACTCTATCTAAAGGCTCACTCTCCTCTTTCTGTTACTCTTTTTATAGTCTCACCCTCCTCTTTCTGTTACTCTTTGTATAGCCTCACTCTCCTCTTTCTGTTACTCTATCTAAAGGCTCACTCTCCTCTTTCTGTTACTCTTTTTATAGTCTCACCCTCCTCTTTCTGTTACTCTTTCTAAAGGCTCACTCTCCTCTTTCTGTTACTCTTTCTAAAGGCTCACTCTCCTCTTTCTGTTACTCTTTGTATAGTCTCACTCTCATCTTTCTGTTACTCTTTCTAAAGGCTCACTCTCCTCTTTCTGTTACTCTTTCTAAAGGCTCACTCTCCTCTTTCTGTTACTCTTTGTATAGTCTCACCCTCCTCTTTCTGTTACTCTTTGTATGGCCTCAGCACTCGTTTCATTTTCTGTCTTTCTGTAGCATCATTCCTTTTTCCTGCTACTTGTTTCCTACCTCTGTATTTTTCTGTGCTTTTATTTTTTTAAAATTTATATAAAGCTATTGCATTGAAATAAAACAATAATGGAAAAATACTTGCATAATATAATGACAAGTTCTTTTTAAAATTAAAATTCCTTGCAATGTGAACCGATCTGACACAAACTGAAAATTTTCAGAAATTAATTTGTTGTATCAACGTTTAAAACAAAAGACCAATACATTGACTATATTAATAAAATATTTTTTAAATTTTTTTTTCCAGAGGCAGTACAAGCTAGAAATCTCAATGTTATCTCAAAATGTTTGCATGCTCTACTCATTCTTCATGCCACCAGCTAAACGACAGGAAAGGATGGATTTACCGTAAGTATTTTCTTAAATCATAAACAGCTTACATGTATGCCTACCTTTCTGCATCTTCAGAATTCTTCTGAAAAGACTAAAATTTACACCCCATTTCTCAATTCTGCATTAGACCAGTTAGTTTCACAAGCTTAAAATACCAACATTTAAGTTAAGAAAGTAATAAAGCGAAATAAAATGTGTTTCCATTTAAATTTATTTCCTCATTTGGGGGGGGGGGGGGGGCAAGCTTCTCCACGTCGCCGCCATTGATGGCAAGTAAAAAAATGAAATTTATTTGAAAGTATGTCCGGATGAATTAAGCAAAGACTAACATGTGTTACTAATGCTCGTTGCAGCATTTGTATAATGAAAATGTCCATTCATAAAGTATTGAGGAATTAAATTATTTTTGTTAACCCACGAACTGTGTTGTAGAGTTTTCAGTAGTGTGGGTGAATTTTTGAGCATTTTGGGTGCCATCTGAAATAGCAATTAATGACAAGGAAATATTATTGCCAGACCCCAATAACTATATATTTTTGGAAAGTGGAATAGATGGGGAATCTAACAAACTATTTTGATTTTAAAAAAAATTATTTCATGGCCTTGACCTTAGAGTGGTCAAGAATGAAAAAAGTAAAAATATTTCTTCTTTTCAAGTACGTCTAACTCCATTTTTTTATCAGCACATTATTAAAATTGTTATTGAATATAATAGCTATATTATTTATCTTTTAGAAAGTGTACTATTATTTACATTGGTTTCTGTTATTAATAGCCTTTAAAAAAATAATTTGTGCAGATATCTCTAATTATTTCAAAACAACAAAGTAGGACGTCACGGACATAAAAAGTAGAAATCAACACAAAAAATGACAAAAGCTTGTCTAAAACGATTTAATTTGATGAAAAAATAGTATCAGAAGACTGAATAACATCCAATTTTTGTTTTATTAATTGCCACAATCGTCTAATAGGTACTAATATTGGGTACCGATTTTTGGGCGACGCCTAACTAGGGATGTTAAACGAAAACCGGAATACCAGGTTCCGGTTTTGAAACTGAAAACTGGTTTTGTTTTTCAAAACTGGATTTCGGTTTGTTGGTTGGAAGTTGGAAGGTATTCATTATTTCAAATAAAAGGCCCTTTCTTTTTCGTTCTAATGGAAATATTTTAATAAATAATGTTGGATTCGCACAAAACAATTCCTGAAATGCCTTGCTAACACTATTTAGTCTTAGATATCATGTTTTTTGTGTTTCCAAATACCAACTAGATCTATGGCTTGCGATAAAAACATCAAACCAATTGATAAGTTACAGTTACATTTTATATGATCCTTTTTACGTGTCGGCTATGTTAGATGTGCGCTACTTTTTGATGTACGCAATGCAGAGACGCAAACTAGCCCTTCCCTGTGACCATCAACAATTCGGCTAGACACCCCGTGTGTGCTTTATTATTAACGGCACTATTAAATACACATTCTTTTTATTTGTGCTACGCGAAACCTTTCAATACATTATTTTACAAGTTACCATATATGCCTCTTCTTTTTCTTCTATGTATGTTCAGGCCGATGCATGCAGAGTACTGTGCTACGTCGTTAGTTTTCTCTTGCATTTGTTGCTGTGTGTGTGATATTAGGGCCAGATCGTCTGCAAAATCCAGGTCATCAAGATGCTTCCATAATGTCCACTGAATGCCATTTCTCTTCTGCTCTGTAGACATTTTCATTATCCAGTCAATGGACAGCAGGAATAAGAAAGTCGAGAGCAGACATCCTTTTCTGACACCAGTCTGTACACCAAAAGCCTAGGTTGTTTGGTGGTCATGAACAATTCTGCATGATAGTCCTTCATAGGAAGCCTTTATTATGTTTGTTAATTTTTGTGGTACCCCGTAGTGTCTCAGCAGTTTCCACAGAGTACATCTGTCAACACTATCGAAAGCCTTCTCATAGTCGATGAAGTTAATATATAGTGGCGAGTTCCATTCCAGGGATTGTTCCTCTATGAGTCTCAGTGTGGCAATCTGGTCTGTGCAAGCTTTTCTGAAACCTGCTTGTTGGTCTCTAAGGTCTATTGCCTCCCTCAGTCTATTTAGCAGTACTCGACTAAATAGGGCGTTTGCAATCCCGTGACAAAAAGCATGTGATTTGTGTTTACTTTGAGTAATGGTGTACAATTAAATATGGCCGCTGTATTTATAAAGTTTCATATAGGCTCGAGATTTTTTTAAATGATGTGTTGTGTTTTAAGTCTTATTAAGCTTTAAGCTGTATTATGTATGTTAAATAAAATAGGCTATTTTATTATTATCATAGACATAGATCATAGACGATGTGAGCCTAATAGTTACTTGACTAGATAGCCTATTCACCAACAATATCGCTTGACATCGTAGCCTAGCCTACGAAACATTAAAAGTGTAGGCCTATAAAGTGAAATTGAAAGTGTAAATAGGTCTAGCCGGCCCTAGCCTAATCACATTAATCAATTAATCTACAGTACTACTATTTACCTCCTTATTTTTGAGTAGGATAGCCAATATTCAGATGTGAATTTTGCATGATAAAGAAGTACTTCACTTTCACCACGTTACGTTTGTACCTCAAGTGGGTTCTATATTTACACAAATACGTCACTAAATTTACACAAAAAAAATTAAGCTCCGCCTACTGAGAACGCTCTATACTTTACTTGGTATGGACAGCAGAGTTATTCCTCTATAATTTGAGCAATCACTACGATCACCTTTCTTTGGAACTTTAATGAGATGACCTGCTTTCCATTCTATCGGGATCTGTTCTTCCTCCCATATCTTCTTGAATAGAGTTTGTAGCATCTCAGTGCTGGTTGTAATGTTTGCTGTCAAGGCTTCTGCTGGTATTCTATCTGAATAGAGTGTGTAGCATCTCAGTGCTGGTTGTAATGTTTGCTGTCAAGGCTTCTGCTGGTATTCTATCTGAATAGAGTGTGTAGCATCTCAGTGCTGGTTGTAATGTTTGCTGTCAAGGCTTCTGCTGGTATTCTATCTGGACCTGCCGCCTTGCCTTTCTTTAATTGTTTAATTGCTCTGGATATTTCTTGTTTTGTGAGTGTGCTGCAGTCTATCTCTAGATCTTGTTTTGTGGGTGTGCTGCAGTCTATCTCTAGATCTTGTTCCGCTGGCTCTATGTTGAGAGTGTGTTGTGGGGCTGGCCGATTAAGAAGTTCTTGAAAATGCTCTATCCATCTCTTTTTCTGACCCTCTTTATCTGGTATCGGTTTTCCATCTTTTTTTTTTGACTGGTCTCTGGTTTGTTGAATTTTCCAGATAACTTTTTGATTGCACTGTATAATTCTCTTGTGTTTCCATGGTGAGCTGCTTCTTCTGCTTCACTTGCTAATCCTTCTATGTAGTTCTTTTTATCTGATTTTATACTACGCTTAACTTCTTTATTTGCTTCTGTGTATTCTGCTGATGCTTTGGTCTTTTCAGTTCTGGTGCGGCTGTTGTTTAGAATTTCTTTCTTCTTTTTCCTATATTGGATTTTCTCCCTAGTTTCAGCAGAAATCCATTCTTTATGCACTTGTTGGTGGGGGCCCAACACTTCTTCGCATGTGGTTGTGAAGATCTCTTTGATGTCTTTCCAATTTTGGTCTATTGTTTCCTCTTCATCTAGGTCTTGCAATATCTGGAACTTGTTAGAGATAGTAATTTGGAACTCTTTTAGTTTTAGTTTGGACTCATTTTTCAAGAGGTTGGTGTTGAAACGTTGGCGCTTCCACCATTTGTCCAGTTCTTTTTCAGTTTAAGTTTTATCTTGGCAATAAGTAGATGATGGTCTGATGCTACATCTGCACCTCTTTTAACCCTTACTACTACATAGAAGAAAAAGCAAAGTCCTTAAGATTCACACAAATCAACCCCTTGAATGCGCTGCAAACACTAATTGAGTGTGAACTATTTATCAAATATAACCTACCTACAAAACTACGCACATTTGGCTTTTCCGGCCTGTGACTTGTGACATTGCGTGGGGGTGGGGGTAGGGGAACCAAAATCCGGTTTTAAACCGGTTTTATAGAACTGAAAACTGGTTTTGGAAAAAAATGGTTTTAACATCCCTACGCCTAACTAGTTCTAGGCCTAGGCAAGCTTAAGCAGATTTCAGCTTTCTGACTCACTAGAAGAGTGACCTAAACTAATTTAAATATTATTTTCATATGTAGTTGAAAAATGATCTTCTGAATCAATTATATCATCACTTAAATATTCAAAATTGACTTATTGTGTAAGCCATATGGTACATCCATTTCACTAAAATGGCTAGCACAAATTGGTTCGACAACCATCATTGTAAAAATAACTTCAAAGTTATACAAATTGCGCAGAAGAGAAAAAAAACTGAAGTTTATTTATTAATAAACGGAAGTAGCTATAGTTTTTCTAAAATACTGGATTGAAAGTTGCTATTTCATCGTGATTTTGATCAGCCGATATTTTCGGCCCGTCACACTACTGAACGGGAATTGTCGGACCACAGTTCGTGGGTTAAAGCTAACTGAAATCTAAAACTGAGAATCGTATTTAGCCATAACAATGTTACTTGCTAGTTTCTAAAATAGCCAATAAATAAGACAAACTAAAGATTTTTTCCTTCTGCCTTAGACTTTGTAAACTTACGAAAAAAAACATTTTAACAGATGCTTTAAATTATTTAATGGCTTAAAAATCATAAATCGACAGTAATTGCTAATTTTTTTTTCTTTTTGTAGACCACCTACCTTAAGACTCAAATAATTTGATTTGCCCCCCCCCCCCCCCCAATTTTTTAACAATGTCTAACTGTAAATGGAACCATATTTCTCGTGTATTTTTATACAAATTTTTGGCATTTGTATTTGCATTGAAAAAGCTTCCTCTGCACTTGTGTTCAGGGTTCATACATCTCCTGGACACTCTTTGAAAATAAAAACTTGTGTTCCAGGACCTTAAAACTCCTGGAAAAACTGCATTTAGTTCTGGAAAAATACTAAAAAACTCCTTTTTTTTTTAGGGCGATTAATTAGTAATAAAAAAATTGTAATCACTGCTCTTAGATTATACTTTCACTTTTCCAGAAAGCCCTATTGGAGTTAACCCTCTTTTTTTTATTTCCGTGTGCAAACATTGATGACACCAGTGATGCCACTCCATGGTTCTTTTTTTTTTTTACTAGATCTTGTTTTTTTTAAAATCCAAACTTGGGATGTAGGCTATATAAGTCCCTCTAATGTCGTAAAACAAAAAGAAACTGTAGTGAGGTGTCTGTTTTTTTTAAAGAGCTCATCTCGACTTTTCAAAAAATGTACTCCTGAAAAACTTCTGGAACCCTCCTTGAAAACTCCTGTTATTTTTTAAAGAGCTCACCTCGACTTTTCAAAAAATGTACTTCTGAAAAACTTCTGGAACCCTCCTTGAAAACTCCTGGATTTTTGAGGCAATTTTTCTGTACGAACCCTACTTGTGTTTCTTAGTTAGGTTCTGTGTTCCTCATATAGGTCATGTGCTCCTCATATAGATCATGTGTTGCATTGAATGTTCCTCATTCTGATTAGTGGTGTAGGGGTAGGCATGCCTTCGCTTAAATCCAAACATTTTGTTTTCATTTCTCCGTTATTTTTAAATACTTCAACTTTGTGAGCCATTAATATTTGTATTGCCTTCATTATGGTAATGTAACCTTACCATTTAGTAAATGCTGATATAAAATTTACAATACATTACAAATCATTGATAAATACAATTTTACTTTAAAGACCAAGTGAAGAGCTTCTTTTTCAAAATTGAGTAACATTTGATTTTGATAGTAAATAGTATCTGAATGTTAATTAAATCATTTACACAAAATATGAAAATATTCAAGATAACTATTCCAAATCTCATCCTGCACTTGGTCTTTAACATTTACTGATTGACTATTTGATTTACTTTGCTGTTCTTTTTTTTTTTTTTTGTAGAATGTCTGAAGTAGTGAAGAAAGTTTCCAAGAAGAAAATTCCGTCCTATGTGAAAGCTCTTGTGTTAGAGATTTGTTGTAATGATGAGAATGGGGATGATGTGGAGGTGCCTTATGTCAAATACAACTTACCTAAATAACTCTTTTACCCAAACAACTCTTCTAGTGTTCATGTGCAAACTATTTGTACACATTCTATGACTACCGGTAACTGAAATTTGGTTTTGAAATAAATACACATTTTGATAATTTTACCCAAAGTTTATTCTAATGTGTTATTTTGTAAAGTTTATTCAAAATTGTTGTTTTTAAATTTATTTTAAGTTATTTGTATAGTTTATTCTAAGTAGTTTTTTTTTTTTAAGTTGTTTCACTATTGCATTTTCAGTTTGGAAAAATTTATTGCAATTTTGTTTGTTTTTTATCAGATTTTCTGTAGGTATTCATTAATCAATATATTGTATCCACACAAAGATGGTTAAATTATCAAATAATACTAGCTGTACTGTAGCTATACATTTTATAAACCCACTATTGATTGACCATAGGAAGTGTTTCTTAGAAATATTAAAGCATTTATCATCAGTATCTGATGGTGAACTAAATGTTGTCAATCTGCTGTTCATTTCCTTCTTACTAAATGTAAAAAAAAATATTTTGTTCTTGTAAACTTCAAATTTTGTTGTCATTTTTATTATGTTAACCTGGAGCCAAGCTGTTCATTGACTGCACACAGGTGAAATAAAACTATATGAAAATGTTGTTCATGGATTTGTTGTTGAAGTTGTTCAAGTAAATTAATTTTAACTAGCGTCAGACCTATTGTCCATACTACCAAGTGATATCAATACAAAATGAAGTAGAAGAGGACTCATGTTTAAAGTAGAAACTTTATTAATTATAAATCAGGGACAAAGTAAAACTAAAATCCAAAATATGTTATACATGTATATAGTACAATAAATGCAAAGCAAATATTGAAAAAAGCTTTGAACTAGTTTATATAGCAGGACTTCCACATTCTCTCGGACAAAATGGAAACAAAAATATAGGATGAAAATCCTTTCAGGTATCACAAATAGTAACATTTGAATATGATGGTGCAGTTGAAGATTTCAAGACACCAATTGATTCTGTTACCATCTGCATCAAAGCAAACTACACATTAAAAAATTACATTTTGGAAAAAAAGAAAAGCATTCTTTGATTGTGTGAAAATGTCAAGAGTTGTGACAATGAGTACCTTACAAAAAAACTACATCTAGTTTTTAAAGGTTTTCTTTCTTAGAAATATTGCTTAGATTGCTAGCTAATCAAATTGTTTTTAATGCAGGCCTAATGGAGAGAAAATAGTTTTGGGATAACATTTTTATTAAACTGCTATCTATATAAGGAAAATGTTTCTAACACTACATACTAAAAGTGTAAAAAACATATTTTGAAGAGTATTTGAATTAAAATACAAATCAATCTAGAACAATGATATCACATTTTTTGCTCTGATTTTGACAGTATTATGTCTTATCATCTAAACATAGAATAAAGAAAAAAGTGTTTCCCAACGGAACAAGCCACAGATATAAACTAATAAAAGGGAGAGGGAGAACAAAATACTAGGGTGGGTTAAAACGTTCATGCTACACAGACTTTGTTAACTGTGCAGACACAGCTATACAGACTTTGTAAACTGTGCAGACACAGCTACACAGACTTTGTTAACTGTGCAGACACAGCTACACAGACTTTGTTAACTGTGCAGACACAGCGACACAGACTTTGTTAACTGTGCAGACACAGCTTCACAGACTTTGTTAACTGTGCAGACACAGCTACACAGACTTTGTTAACTGTGCAAACACAGCTACACAGACTTTGTTAACTGTGCAGACACAGCTACACAGACTTTGTTAACTATGCAAACACAGACTTTGTTAACTGTGCAAAGTCTTGAGGTAAGAATTTTTAAATACAACTTTAGCAGCTGGGATAAAAAATCTAAAGGGCTTTAAAAAAATGGTGGCTTCAATCACACAATGTAACAAGAACAAATATTTTTCATGCATGGTGTTTTCATTTTAAGATACTTGGCTTCTTCTTGTGGCTCTCTTTGCTAATCAATCATAACACTTAATGCATATCTGATCCAACAGTGATTGATTATTTACAAAGGGTACTTTTTCAATTTTCTTATATCAATAAAACCCTTACACAACAAATAAAACAACAAACAAGAAGAATAAACAGTGGAAAAACACAATGGCTAGTGACAAGAGTCAGTCCATGGCTAGTGACAGAGTCATTCCATTATTTCAACCAAAACCTACAAACACAGGTCATTATAATAATAAATACCGGTACATGTAAAACAAGTAATTTATTTATTTACTGCTATACTATAAGTAAACCAAGAAAATGACACCATCTTGACACTGGACAAATTAAAACAGAGACGCTGTAAACATACAGAGACACTGTAAACATACAGAGACACTGTAAACATACAGAGACACTGTAAACATACAGAGACACTGTAAACATACAGAGACACTGTAAACATGCAGAATTACAATTACATTAATCAATCATTAAAATAAAGAATTTAACTTTTTATCAAATTTGAAAAACAAAATGATTTGAAAAGATGAATGAACTATCATTGTTTTAATCATTGGAACTCTTTTGCAGTTCCATTTTTCTCATCTGTGCATTAATCAATGTCTTTTATCTATGTTTTGCACATTCTTGTATTTCAGTTAAGATTTTAATTCAGTTTTCTGATTAGTTCAGGAAACCCATTTCAAGCCTAAATTAACTCTACAAGAAATATAACTATAGATAGATCTAAAGTGTTTTCTTCTTAGTGCCAGTCTTGTATTAGATCTACTGTAATGTATTCAACATTCTGTGTATCTTTTATTAGATCTACTTTAATGTATTCAACATTCCAACTTTTTCTCTTCTTTCATCAAATATTTATACATTTTGTGAAATTCCAAGTTTTAGTTTCTTTATTCTCTGATAGTTTCTTGATTTCATTTAATAAATATCTATCATCAAATCATAAATATATCAGAATATATAAAAATATCTACATCTTGTCAACTAATACTATATACACACATGGAGAGAAGTTGGAATACAACTTATTTTTTGGATGAATTTATTTGTCAAATTTTACCTTTTATACAGTTCCTATTTTGAAAACAGAGAAAATAGTTTAAGAAACTGAAGCTTTAAAAGTAACTAAATGTTATTCAACATTAGTTGAAACATCGAACTAGAGAAATTTATTAACAGAAATGTCCAAAGAAGCCCACACAATGAAAGTATGAAGCCCACACAATGAAAGTATGAAGCCCACACAATGAAAGTATGAAGCCCACACAATGAAAGTATGAAGCCCACACAATGAAAGTATGAAGCCCACACAATGAAAGTATGAAGCCCACACAATGAAAGTATGAAGCCCACACAATGAAAGTATGAAGCCCACACAATGAAAGTATGAAGCCCACACAATGATAGTATGAAGCCCACACAATGAAAGTATGAAGGTTTTAAAACTAACCAGATGATGAATGAGACGCCAGTGATGTTCTTTGTGGCATTGAATATGAGATCTTGAGGTAAACAATTAATTGTGTCAAACAATTAACCATGGAAATACAAGCTGTAGGGAAACCATGGGATGGTGATACAATGATACAAACTGTAGGGAAACCATGGGATGGTGATACAATGATACAAACTGTAGGGAAACCATGGGATGGTGATACAATGATACAAACTGTAGGGAAACCATGGGATGGTGATACAATGGAAATACAAGCTGTAGGGAAACCATGGGATGGTGATACAATGATACAAACTGTAGGGAAACCATGGGATGGTTATACAATGATACAAACTGTAGGGAAACCATGGGATGGTGATACAATGATACAAACTGTAGGGAAACCATGGGATGGTGATACAATGGAAATACAAGCTGTAGGGAAACCATGGGATGCTGATACAATGATACAAACTGTAGGGAAACCATGGGATGGTTATACAATGATACAAACTGTAGGGAAACCATGGGATGGTGATACAATGATACAAACTGTAGGGAAACCATGGGATGGTGATACAATGGAAATACAAACTGTAGGGAAACCATGGGATGGTTATACAATGATACAAACTGTAGGGAAACCATGGGATGGTTATACAATGGAAATACAAACTGTAGGGAAACCATGGGATGGTTATACAATGATACAAACTGTAGGGAAACCATGGGATGGTGATACAATTTTCTAAAGTTCCATTATAGAAGCTTTTTTGAATATATTTTTGTCTTTCATGCACTTAATTATTTGGAATGCCAGGGAAGAAAGAAAGGGGAGGGAGGGAGGGGGAAAGATTAATGTAAGAAAGAAAAGAACAAAACCTATGAAGCAGCCATCAACTTATATTTAATTGAACCAATCAGATTTATTCTTTCACTTGACAATGACCATTTTTTATTTTTTTAACTTCAGTATTCACATTATTGACTATGTCAAGAATTTCGTTGTCCCTTTCTCCATTGAGAAAATATTTCAGTTCCGTCCATTGCCCGGTAAAAATACTTTTTTATTGTTTTGGTAGTAAAATTGAGCCAACTATGTGATGTGCTCCATATTTAAGAGTGAATTCCTTCAGTTGTCTTTATTTGCCACTTTGTACTATTTGTCTTTCTTGTAATGTATTGCACCTGACACAATACACTCTAATATAGTTAGTCATGTTTTCATGAATATTTCTTGCCAATCTAGCACACTAAACCAACACAACTTGGACAGTTCAAGGTTGCTTATAGCCAAAGACAAAACATTCATTTTTTCTATGGGAAGTAGAAAGGTTTAGGGACATACACAGTTTGTAAAATTATTTAACTAAATTTTTACAACCAAGAATATCTCCATACATACGTATGCATAAATAGAAAATAGTTTTTTTCCTAGGTTCGGCTATTAACTGAAATTGACAAGGTAGGCTACCGTAAGCAACATCACTGAAAAGACGACTAAATAATAAATAACAAACATTTTATATCAACATTGAACAGTGTTTACCATCATCATGGTCATTTCACAATCGCCTAAGTCATTTTTTCATGTTTTGAAAAAACTACACAAAACTGAATGACATCTGTATTCCCTCTGTTGTTTAACCTAGATACCGGATACATTATGTAAAAAAAAAAGTTTTTCTGATTGGTTTAATCTATAGGTGATTTGCCATGTAATAGAAGACTGTGTAAACTATACTTTTGAGGTCTTAACTCAAAACCCCCCCAAAAAAACGATTGTGAAATGACTGTGACAAAATGTTGCTTTTTCGTGACCTGGTTAAGTCTGACAATGCTGCCATGGTTAAGTCTGACAATGCCGCCATGGTTAAATCTGACAATGCCACCATGGTTAAGTCCAACAATGCTGCCATTCTATTGGCAATTTATGTCTAGGCCTAAAGACTGACAAAATACAATTATTTTAAAAAGAATAACAAAAACCAGCTCATTTACTTATATTTATATGTTTTATGACATGTACTAAAGGTAGCAACCATATTGTGTGTTTTCAAGCTTTTTAACTGTTGTTTAGTCTGCAGCCAAAGTAATTTGTTTTGTAGCATCAGTAACATTGAGACTAACACAATTTTCTCGGCTTTGAATTCTTAATTATAAAATATTGCTAAGTCAGCTAACTTGTAACTTTCATATTGGGATCCTGGGCTTTCAGGGTTTAAAATAACGCATAATAATATATATTATATACCGGTAGCTGATATTCAGAAAAATCAAACAGTGAAATATAAAAATAAGGATCAAGCAATTATATAAGTACACCAAATAGATCTTCAGTTTTGCTTCTACACATGAACTTCAATTTTACTTGCATTTTGCCTGCCCATATATACCTGAGGCTTATACACAGGTGCTGCTTATACTAGGTATACTTGAGATTTTACAGTAAAAACAACAACTAGCTTTTTAATTATAAAAATATTCAAGTGGCAGAAAAAAATAATTTCCTTTTGCTATTTCAATACCTGGTACATTGTTTGGAAGTAGAAAGAGCAAAATCTCTCCACTTCAGTTTGTATTGAGTAAAGACTTCTCATTCACAGACTTGTTGACATGCAAGTTACAAGTTCAAAATTGAAGCTAACAAAATTCTACAATATATGAAATACATCTAGGCATACAATATATAGAGATGTGGAAAAGAAACAAAACTGTTCATTGGACACAGGGTTGCATAAATAGAATTTAGACCATATCTTAGAAATCAAAAAGAAGATTCCAGCTGTGACTGTGATAAGTAGATCCAACATTCTAGTTGTCTTATACATAATCATAGAGGGGTTGGGGGTAATATTTTATTATATTCAATATCATTTGTTATAAAATAAGATGGAAATGATTTCTTTAGAGTAAAAAACGTTATAAATATTTTATTATATATATATATATATATGTATAACAGTTAAGTAAAACATGTGTAAACATTGAAAAAGATGATTTCAAACTACTGTATTACATTGAATGAACAAAGACACTAATCAAGGGCAATTATACACGACAACTTGTATCTAGGACAAAAGGATGGTTGGAAGGGAGGCAATCCAAGCTTCACCACAATATACATCTAATTTGTAGAAGAAGAATTGAAATGTATAAAACAACAGTCTCCCCATGCACTATGCACATTTTCATCTTTCATTTAGGGGATTGGTACAAAAAATGCTTCAATAAAAAAAAAGTGTCAAAGATGAAAAGCAGTTGCAACTAATCATCAGCATATGGTATGCTTTCGCTGCGGCCAAACCATGGATTGCTGGTGTTTGTCTCGGCTGCTTCTGGCGAACTTGCCAGGTTGGGCTTCCTAGAGACACCCATCCTCTTCTCTTGCAGTGACTGTAGACTGATGACTGATGGCCGACTACGTTTGTCATAGCTGTCCATATGCTGCGAGTCCAAGTCCATTTGAAAAGCATTCACCACTCGAATCTGATGGGGAACAAAATAATTGGTCAGACTTTAAAGATGCAAAATGTAGAATTCATTAAATGAAACATCAATATATCAAATGTTAAAATAAAACATGGAATTATATTATGAAGATAATTTTATTAATGAATATGTCAAGAACTAGATTCTTAGAATTTCTTACATTTTGATGTTATGCAAATTACTTCAGTAAATTTTGTAAAAAAAAAAGTTTTGTTTAGAATGAAAAAAAAAATCTCTTAAATTAAAACTTGTAGATGAAACTTTGACTAATTGTAAATGAACAATAGCAATGGTGGCCAATGAAAGCACATGCCATAAATGACACCAGCCAGATGGACATAGCACCTTGTCTACCAGTTTCTTGAAATTGTACATTTTCTACATTACCTTCAACATTACTGAACAAAGTCATGGATATTTGACTCAAATGTCAATTTTAATCATTACTTTAACTCTTGTATATTACATCTTAATATTTGGCACCTCAAATAATCTGCTGATTATTATATATATATGTTGGGGAAAAGGGGAGGGGTGCACCAAATGATATTATTGAACATATTGGAAGTGATTTGCTAAATGGAAATTGATAGAGCAAAGAATGGTTAGTCATGCTTTCACTCAGGCAAGCAGAGATATGTAGGCAAGGGAAGATAATCTGAGCTACTGACAAACATTGAAGACATAACAATAACATGCACGTGCAATAGAAAAAAAACCCCAAAAAATAAAATTTTTAAAAAGTTATACAAAGAATATTTCAATAAAGTAGAACTCCCTGTAAAATACACCTACAAATGTAATCAAAGGTTTTTATGGAGGAATTCTTAAACAATTTAATAAGATATTTATTGCTGCACAAATTAAAGATATAAATTGTAATTTATGAACTCTTTTAACAGTTTATAGCTTACTTGTATATCATGGAATAATTAATTGCTGTACTTAAAAGTTGTATGTATTGGAATAGTTAATTGGTGTTTGTTGGAAGAATAGTTGGTGTTTGTTGGAAGAATAGTTGGTGTTTGTTGGAAGAATAGTTAATTGGTGTTTGTTGGAAGAATAGTTGGTGTTTGTTGGAAGAATAGTTAATTGGTGTTTGTTGGAAGAATAGTTAATTGGTGTTTGTTGGAAGAATAGTTAATTGGTGTTTGTTGGAAGAATAGTTAATTGGTGTTTGTTGGAAGAATAGTTAATTGGTGTTTGTTGGAAGAATAGTTGGTGTTTGTTGGAAGAATAGTTATTTGGTGTTTGTTGGAAGAATTGTTGGTGTTTGTTGGAAGAATAGTTAATTGGTGTTTGTTGGAAGAATAGTTAATTGGTGTTTGTTGGAAGAATAGTTGGTGTTTGTTGGAAGAATAGTTATTTGGTGTTTGTTGGAAGAATAGTTGGTGTTTGTTGGAAGAATAGTTGGTGTTTGTTGGAAGAATAGTTAATTGGTGTTTGTTGGAAGAATAGTTAATTGGTGTTTGTTGGAAGAATAGTTAATTGGTGTTTGTTGGAAGAATAGTTAATTGGTGTTTGTTGGAAGAATAGTTGGTGTTTGTTGGAAGAATAGTTATTTGGTGTTTGTTGGAAGAATAGTTGGTGTTTGTTGGAAGAATAGTTAATTGGTGTTTGTTGGAAGAATAGTTAATTGGTGTTTGTTGGAAGAATAGTTGGTGTTTGTTGGAAGAATAGTTAATTGGTGTTTGTTGGAAGAATAGTTAATTGGTGTTTGTTGGAAGAATAGTTGGTGTTTGTTGGAAGAATAGTTAATTGGTGTTTGTTGGAAGAATAGTTAATTGGTGTTTGTTGGAAGAATAGTTGGTGTTTGTTGGAAGAATAGTTATTTGGTGTTTGTTGGAAGAATAGTTAATTGGTGTTTGTTGGAAGAATAGTTGGTGTTTGTTGGAAGAATAGTTAATTGGTGTTTGTTGGAAGAATAGTTAATTGGTGTTTGTTGGAAGAATAGTTGGTGTTTGTTGGAAGAATAGTTAATTGGTGTTTGTTGGAAGAATAGTTAATTGGTGTTTGTTGGAAGAATAGTTGGTGTTTGTTGGAAGAATAGTTAATTGGTGTTTGTTGGAAGAATAGTTAATTGGTGTTTGTTGGAAGAATAGTTGGTGTTTGTTGGAAGAATAGTTATTTGGTGTTTGTTGGAAGAATAGTTAATTGGTGTTTGTTGGAAGAATAGTTGGTGTTTGTTGGAAGAATAGTTATTTGGTGTTTGTTGGAAGAATAGTTAATTGGTGTTTGTTGGAAGAATAGTTTATTGGTGATAGTTGGAAGAATAGTTAATTGGTGTTTGTTAAAAGAATAGTTTATTGGTGTTTGTTGGAATAGTTAATAGGTGTTTTTTTGGAATAGTTAATTGGTGTCTGTTGGAATAGTTAATTGGTGTCTGTTGGAAGAATAGTTAATTGGTGTTTGTTGGAAGAATAGTTATTTGGTGTTTGTTGGAAAAATAGTTTATTGGTGTTTGTTGGAATAGTTAATTGGTGTTTTTTGGAAGAATAGTTAATTGGTGTTTGTTGGAAAAATAGTTTATTGGTGTTTGTTGGAATAGTTAATTGATGTTTTTTTTTAAATATTAATTGGTGTCTGTTGGAGGAATAGTTCATTGGTGTTTGTTGGAAAAATAGTCAATTGGTGTTTGTTGGAATAGTTTATTGGTGTTTTTTGGAATAGTTAATTGGTGTTTTTTGGAAGAATAGTTTATTGGTGTTTGTTGGAATAGTTAATTGGTGTTTTTTGGAAGAATAGTTAATTGGTGTTTGTTGGAAGAATAGTTAATTGGTGTTTGTTAGAAGAATAGTTAATTGGTGTTTGTTGGAAAAATAGTTTATTGGTGTTTGTTGGAATAGTTAATTGGTGTTTTTTTGGAATAGTTAATTGGTGTCTGTTAGAATAGTTAATTGGTGTCTGTTGGAATAGTTAATTGGTGTCTGTTGGAAGAATAGTTAATTGGTGTTTGTTGGAAGAATAGTTAATTGGTGTTTGTTGGAAAAAGAGTTTATTGGTGTTTGTTGGAAAAAGAGTTTATTGGTGTTTCTTGGAATAGTTAATTGGTGTCTGTTGGAATAGTTAATTGGTGTCTGTTGGAATAGTTAAGTGGTGTCTGTTGGAATAGTTATTTGGTGTCTGTTGGAATAGTTAATTGGTGTTTTTTGGAATAGTTAATTGGTGTCGGTTGGAATAGTTAATTGGTGTCTGTTGGAATAGTTATTTGGTGTCTGTTGGAATAGTTAATTGGTGTTTGTTGGAATAGTTAATTGGTGTTTGTTGGAATAGTTAATTGGTGTTTTTTGGAATAGTTAATTGGTGTTTGTAGGAATAGTAAATTGGTGTTTGTTGGAATAGTTAATTGGTGTTTGTTGGAATAGTTATTTGGTGTTTGTTGGAATAGTTAATTGGTGTTTGTTGGAATAGTTAATTGGTGTTTGTTGGAATAGTTATTTGGTGTTTGTTGGAATAGTTAATTGGTGTTTGTTGGAAAAAGAGTTTATTGGTGTTTGTTGGAATAGTTAATTGGTGTTTGTTGGAATAGTTAATTGGTGTTTTTTTAAATTGTTTGATTGGTGTTTTTTTTAAATAGTTAATTGGTGTTTGTTGGAATAGTTAATTGGTGTTTGTTGGAATAGTTAATTGGTGTTTGTTGGAATAGTTATTTGGTGTTTGTTGGAATAGTTAATTGGTGTTTTTTAAAATAGTTAATTGGTGTTTGTTGGAATAGTTATTTGGTGTTTGTTGGAATAGTTAATTGGTGTTTGTTGGAATAGTTAATTGGTGTTTGTTGGAATAGTTAATTGGTGTTTCTTGGAATAGTTAATTGGTGTTTTTTGAAATAGTTAATTGGTGTTTGTTGGAATAGTTAGGGTAATTGGTGCTTGTTGAAACCCTGTCTGGCTTAGTTGAATGTTTTTTGTATACCAATAGTTTATTGTCAAACTTCAATGTGCTATATAAGTATCATGAAATGGACAGCAAGGCTACAGCCAAGTTTAAATAAAAGGAAACAAAAGTTGCCAGATTTAAGGTTAGTTGTAGGTCTAATTGTAAAATATCTGGCACGCTTGTTAACATGCCTAAATGGCTTTAAAGTTTACAAAATAATGACTATGACACCAAAGTATTTACTTAGTTATCTCCCTTGCACCACTTGTTAAAAAATATCACCATTCAACCATAGAAAAAGTAAAACTATTTTATGTCTTATGAAAGTTTCCACTCATCCATGTCAAAACCTAGGAGCCATTCATGCCTACATAATATAAATACTACACCTACCCTAATTCCCATGATCAGTAAAGCCATTATATAATATGGTACAATATAATATGGTACATGTTTGTTCTACATGCAATTTTATTATACTGTATTATTTTAACATTATCATCAGTGTTTTTGTCTCCATTTGAATCAGAAAGTTTCCAAGTCTTCTATGAGATAAAGCTGGAACCAAAGCCATAAATAAAATGGAGAAAAAAAGCAGCTCATAAAGTTGTCAAATATCTAATTAAAAAAATACACAGTGAAAAAAAAAAGCAAAAAGTCTTTATGCTAGAACTCATTAAAAAAGTTGAATGACATAATTTTAAAAAAAAGTGTTATTGTTCTTGATATAATAAATGTAAGGTGTAATTGTTTGTGATATAACAATAAGCAAGGGAAAGAATGCTAGCAGCAAAATAAGTCAAAATGAGTTACCTTCAAAATAAAAGTCTGTCCTGGCTTCAAGTTTATCTTTTAATCCAATCAATTAGTTTTCTTATTTGTTTTTATTTCACTACACTCTTAAATTGCTATATTTTCTGGCTAGTACAAAGACAACAAGGAGATTGTGTTGCAAAAAACAAGAGGGATGATGTGGGTTACAACAAGTGAATCTAGCTTGATGGTATTTAAAACTGTCCCAATGATAACTTTTTCTACTTTCCCAATGATAACTTTGACCACTGTCCCAATGATAACTTTGACCACTGTCCCAATGATAACTTTGACTACTGTCCCAATGATAACTTTGACTACTGTCCCAATGATAACTTTTCCCACTTTCACAATGATAACTTTGACCACTGTCCCAATGATAACTTTTCCCACTTTCCCCAATAATAACTTTGACCACTGTCCCATTGATAACTTTGACTACTGTCGCAATGATAACTTTAACCACTGTCCCAATGATAACTTTGACCACTGTCCCAATGATAACTTTGACCACTGTCCCAATGATAACTTTGACCACTGTCTCTATGATAACTTTGACCACTGTCCCAATGATAACTTTGAACACTGTCTTAATAATAATCTTGACCACTGTCCACTGGTAGTCAAGTCATTTTCTGATACAATACTTAGACAATAGCAATGTGCTCCATTAAACGATCTACATCAACAGCAATGTGCCCTGTTTACTGTAACAATCTATACCAACGTGCCCTGTTTACTATAACAATCTATACCAACGTGCCCTGTTTACTATAACAATCTATACCAACGTGCCCTGTTTACTATAACAATCTATACCAACGTGCCCTGTTCACTATAACAATCTATACCAACGTGCCCTGTTCACTATAACAATCTATACCAACGTGCCCTGTTTACTATAACAATCTATACCAACGTACCCTGTTTACTATAACAATCTATACCAACGTGCCCTGTTTACTATAACAATCTACTTGAAACAGAAATGTGCCCTGTGTTTCTAAGAAGCAGTAAGGGCCTCTCACATTCTGTGTATCCATTAGGGCCTCTCACATTCTGTGTATCCATAAGGGCCTCTCACATTCTGTGTATCCATAAGGGCCTCTCACATTCTGTTTATCCATAAGGGCCTCTCACATTCTGTGTATCCATAAGGGCCTCTCACATTCTGTGTATCCATTCATTCAGCTGTCAGTATTATCCAAGACTTGATTTCACACATCCATCATTTCCCCAAGAGATAAATGTAGCAATGATGATATACACTTCACCCAGTTGATTGGTTCACTGTCTATTGTCTTCATGTTTTTAAGAAACATTTCTATTTATGTGTAATCTTTAAACTGTATTCTTAGCTCAATTCTTTCAGAAATCTTCTTCAATCTAAAGGGAGGTAAGCTGACAGACTTTGTGTCTTCATTCATTGAAAACAAAGGGAAGTAATCAAAACAATACAAAACAAAAAAGCAAATTACCAAGAAAAAATACTTTTTTTTTTATTTAAAAAAAATTAAAGGAGTAAAGCATTATGAATAACATGATTGATTATAACCTCTATATTGAAATACATTAAAAAAAAGTTGGTCATTATTTTGAAAATAGAAAAAAAAATTAAAAAAGAGAGAAAAAAAAAAATCACTCCATAAACCAGAAGAGTTTACAGCTTTCTACTGGATTGAATTCTTCTATTGAAACTTGAGAGTGAATCAATCAATAAAGATGGCCAATGATGACTCCTTCACTAGTACAATGGAATTCTTTGCCGTCAGCTAAATAGAAAACCTCCTAAATATGACATACAATAAGTCTTTCTATCAATTCTATCTTCATACAATAAGTCTTTCTATCAATTCTATCTTCATACAATAAGTCTTTCTATCAATTCTATCTTCATACAATAAGTCTTTCTATCAATTCTATCTCTATCTTATGGCCTTTGTGAAGTTGTTAGTACCAGATTCGTTCATGCTTCAAACTTCATAATGAAATTCAACAAAATTAAAGGGAATGACAAAATGGAAATTATTAAAAGATAAACATCTATACAAATTGTAACCATGGCAACCAATGTCCCACAAAATCTCAACATTGATTAAATTTCTCCTGCTTATCTATAGTATGATAATATACATTACAGTGGAAATAAAAGGGCTAATAAAAATATTTGGGTCAATGATATTATAAAACCCTTAACTAGTTAAAAAAAAAATATTGACATCAACAAAATGTCACCAATTTGACACATTTGACTATTGGTGACAGAGATTTGTATAAGATAAAAAGTTTCAATGAGTGGTATATAGTACTTATAGAGCACATACAACATTCATAGTCAAAGTATTACATTCAAACGTCTCCTTAATGAGTAGTGGACATACTAGACAAATTCAATATAAAAAAAAGCTATCAAGGTAGTGGAATGCATTATTTCTAAACTCAGCAAAGAGTCACATAGCCATTAAAAGATGGACCAAATCTACTCAATTCATCTAATCCTGCCTCAATATGATTTTAATATGGAGCTGGTCAAGAACGGACATGTCCAGAGGCCAGGCGCTGTTGAATTGTGGGAAGTGTCAAACTGCGGGCATATCTGGGACTGCCGATGTGTTCAATCAATGAGTACAAATCAAAGTCTTGTCTTTCCTAGAGAATCAACAGATTGAAGGAGTTAATGGAATGGAAATAATGACAGCATTGATGATGGCTGCTGCAAGCATACTCAAAGCTGAGAAAGCAATGCACAAGCTCCTTACTTCCAACACAATCAGCCAGCAGCAAGGAAATAAATTGATCATGTTGTTTGGTTTCTTCTTTCACAGAAAGAAAGTAGCTCAGAATAAACAAAGAACACTTTCAATGAGCAAACAGCAAGGGACTTCATTGTTTTCTTTTTCTATCCATTTTATAGCCATTAACCATTTAATAGCCACTAACAATTTAATAGCTACTAACATTTTTATAGCCACTAAAGATGTTGGTAAAAAATTATTATAACAGAGTTGAAAAAATTGAAACAAAATGAAAAAAATAAAAACAGAAAAAAAAAAAAAAAAAGAACAAGAGAAAAGAAGGAATGAGTTTAATAGTAGTTTAGATTACTAGTCTAAATGATTACAATAGCTTTATGTCCCAATAATGGACAATGTATTCACTATGACAATGATTACAATAGCTTTATGTCCCTATAATGGACAATGTATTCACTATGACAATGATGGTGATTATTTGTGCCATCTATTTACTTTGAATGTGTTGCCACATTGGCTTTTTGTTACTGATGTAGTTGTGCTTACAGATGACCTACATGAGATGACATACTTAGCAATCAGTCAAAAGGTTGACACTACAAATATGTGATTCACTCATAGCTATTCTATCAAGGTCTAACATCTAATAATACTTTAGATGAATGAAGACTTAAAAAAAAACATGAAAAAAAAAAAACAACCTAACACCAAGCCAATGCTAAGGAAATTTACATGAGAAAACTAAACATTAGGACAGACTCTCTCACAGTTACATTTATTCAATTCTACATGTGAAAACTAAACATTAGGACAGACTCTCTCACAGTTACATTAATTCAATTCTACATGTGAAAACTAAACATTAGGACAGACTCTCTCACAGTTACATTTATTCAATTCTACATGTGAAAACTAAACATTAGGACAGACTCTCTCACAGTTACATTTATTCAATTCTACATGTGAAAACTAAACATTAGGACAGACTCTCTCACAGTTACATTTATTCAATTCTACATGTGAAAACTAAACATTAGGACAGACTCTCTCACAGTTACATTAATTCAATTCTACAGGTGAAAACTAAACATTAGGACAGACTCTCTCACAGTTACATTGATTCAATTCTACAGGTGAAAACTAAACACCAGGACCAAGTCTCTCACAGCTACATTGATTCAATTCTACAGGTGAAAATTAAACATTAGGACAGACTCTCTCACAGTTACATTAATTCAATTCTACAGGTGAAAACTAAACATTAGGACAGACTCTCTCACAGTTACATTGATTTAAATCTACAGGTGAAAACTAAACATTAGGACAGACTCTCTTACAGTTACATTGATTTAAATCTACAGGTGAAAACTAAACATTAATTCAATTGTTGCATACAGACTACACTCAAACTGCAAACATGACTCAACATTGTCTGGTCACTTAGTAGTGTATATTAGTTCACTTCTAGTCATCTTTTATCTAGCGGTTCTGCAAACTTCACACACATCATTCACTGGAAGAAACAAACTTCACACACATCATTCACTGGAAGAAACAAACTTCACACACATCATTCACTGGAAGAAATAAACTTCACACACATCATTCATGGGAAGAAACAAACTTCACACACATCATTCACTGGAAGAAACAAACTTCACACACATCATTCACGGGAAGAAACAAACTTCACACACATCATTCACTGGAAGAAACAAACTTCACACACATCATTCACGGGAAGAAACAAACTTCACACACATCATTCACTGGAAGAAACAAAGTTCTATTGGGCACAATCCTTGTATCAAATGATTTAAAAAAATGACATTTTGATCATAAAACCGTAAGAAAGCCTACACACCAAATAGCAAGATTACATTATGTAGACTTCAATTTGTGTTTCTTCACAATACATCTTTAACACAATACATCTTTAACACAATACATCTTTAACACAATACATCTTTAACACAATACATCTTTAACTCGTTAAAATTTGTTTCTATAAAATGCAGTATTTATTTCTTAAAACCATTTAAAACAATCTTGCTGAACTGCTACAGGTTTGGTGGACAAGTAAAAAATTGTGCAAAGAATTCTAAGGATGAAATCATATCACATTTGTTAGTGGTTAAAGTGCAGTCACCATGAACAAGAATGTTATCATTCTTACAATGAGCATAAGTAGAGTTTCAGGTTTAAGAATGGTGTTGAGTTCATTGACTAATCTAGCACAATAAGAAAATCAATGGAAGATTAACATTTTCATCTAGAGCTAATTTAAACAAAATACAATTAGTCTTATTATGGTATTTCTACATTTCATTCATCTATTAATACAAGAATAGGTTTGTATCCATGGGTCATAGTGTACAATTGTTGTCCTAGTTTGTATTTGTGTTTGTTAGTAAAGCTGCATAAAGATGAGAACAGACTGTTTCTGATCATGAATTGTTAGCACTGGAAGAAATCACATAGCAGTTGTTTCTGTAAACCTCCCCGGAGCTGTGGATGATGAAATGAGCCCCGAAGATGTGGGTGGGGGCTCAGCCATTTCTGTTGAGGACTGGTACAGGGGCCTTTTGCCCCCTCTTATGTTTTGTACAGAATGGTAGCTTTGCAAAGATGACATGCTACGGTTGTCGTAGCGATTGTCTAAAGTCATGCGGAAAGCATTTATTACACGGATCTGAAAGGAAATGGAGAGAAAAAAAAACACAAAAATAAAGCATCCAAAAAAAAAACCTCTAACTGGGGAAATGGGTTGTAAGTCAAATTCCAAGTTTAAACAAAGTTTCTCTCTGCATTCAACAAGCTCCTTCTGGAGGGTTGGATTTGGTGGTTGGTTTTTAAAACTACAAAAGGGTAAACATATTGGTTATTTTACAAAGCGTTGCCTATGAAGAAGTAGAAAGTTTGTCTGAGGTCTTAGAGTCAAAGCTACAACACAGTGCAGACAAAGAAGTTGTGCAGTTCAAATCAGATGAAATTAAAAGTTTGTCTGAGGTCTTAGAGTCAAAGCTACAACACAGTGCAGACAAAGAAGTTGTGCAGTTCAAATCAGATGAAATTAAAAGTTTGTCTGAGGTCTTAGAGTCAAAGCTACAACACAGTGCAGACAAAGAAGTTGTGCAGTTCAAATCAGATGAAATTAAAAGTTTGTCTGAGGTCTTAGAGTCAAAGCTACAACACAGTGCAGACAAAGAAGTTGTGCAGACAAAGAAGTTGTGCAGACAAAGAAGTTGTGCAGACAAAGAAGTTGTGCAGACAAAGAAGTTGTGCAGACAAAGAAGTTGTGCAGTTCAAATCAGATGAAATTAAAAGACAATGGACAAACTCAAAAGGTTTGCAAAAAAAAAAAAAAAAAGAAAAAAATACAAAAACATACATAATTGTTACATAATTGTTACATACATAATTGTTACAGTTGAAGTGCAATACAAATGTCAAATGTATAAATAGAATGCAAACACTTTATTGTCAACAGTAATCTGTAAAGTGGCTGATTGAGCCAACACTTTTCCTTTTGGCTCTGCTAGACACCAGTTGTATACAATGAATAGAGAGACACACCTTGGAGATCAACTAATAGAACAACAAGAGGGAGGAGTCAGAAATGGGGCTTTGTACAAAGATGCTGTGAGGATGAGCCACACACCAGCCAAACAGGCTGTACAACATGGTATGTGCTGATGGGAGGAAAGGTGAGAACTACTTTTTACATCAATGACGACAAAGATGCTAAAAATAGATATAAAAAAAAAACACCACCAGCACTGTTTCTTGGTATTAATTGGCTGACTTGGTACTTGCCCTGTGATTGGCTGGTTTGAAATGTTTTGTTCCATGTTCATCAGATAGAAAAATGTACACTTGTATGTAGAGTACAAGTAGGAGAATGTAGGACTAGAGAATTACAAACCCAAATGTACAGCCCAGCTCCACAGTAACCACAAAGCTGCACACACAAAACTCTCACTTTTTGTCTCCAGTTTCTTCCAGCACCTCTACCCCATGTCATTGGCTACACCTAGCACCTCTACCCCATGTCATTGGCTACACCTAGCACCAGCAACATAGTAACTAAATGGAAAAGGGGGGGGGGTCATTACAGCCAGCGGTTGCAATAGTGCAATACACACATCAGTACAGATTTGTTCAATGTAAAGCAAAATAGATGATCATTTTATGTTTCATTTCATTGTGAGAACTAAATACATTACAAACAACTTTGTATGTTAATGAATGAGTAAGAAAACAAAGTGCTTAGTTTGTTGCATATATTGCTAGTGTTAATGAATGTGAATATACTCTTGTGTTTAAGTGATGCATAGATCATTGACTTTAGAACAATGACAGGAAGTCAATGTGGACAGTGTCTAGACAATTCAATCAATTCTTTTGGGTCAAACTTTAGCTTTTTTATATTTTTATTTGGCTTTAACTGATCAAAACTAGCAACTGAAAGCACACATTTCTATTTATAGAAACAAGAACTGCCAACTAAATGTCATAATGACTTGAAAAGATGACCCATATTTCAAGCATTTGTAGCAACTAAGTCTAAAATAGAAATAAATATTCAAATATAACAGTATTTAAATAAGTATACACACACACACAGATATATATATATAGCTATAAATATATCAAAGACTTACTTTCTGTGGCTAGTGTAGACACCCACACAATTCAACAAAAAGGTAACAACACCAAAAATATGACAACACTGCAACACTATGTACACAGCCACACACTGGACACAGAGCTCCCCACCCCCCTCTTCCTCCAACAATATGGACACTGTCCAAACAACTGGTTTGTCCTCTGCATAAACACAATTCAATGCTAAAACTAATTTGATAATCAACTAGATCAAAAGAAATGGGTTGGGTTTAATTAATAAAAAAAAACTGGAATAATAATAATGATAAAAAAACGCCCATTAAAATATAAAAGAAAAAATTAGGTTACAATGCAAGTCTTTGAGAAGGGGATGGGGAGGGAAGAATGATGTTATTTGCTAAAAGCCTAAAGAAACAAACCAGTTGCTAAGAAAACTACAATAAGTAGCATTAAAACTAAAGAGATGCTTGTATAAGTATATCACCATGCAGCAATGTTTACAATATGAACAAGGATTGGAAGAAGAAAGTTGGAGAAAAAAAATCTAAATTAAAGAAGGGATATGACATTTCTTTTTAAAGAACAAAATGTGTGTTTATTAAAAAAAATGACATAAAAAAGATTGATCTGTTTCAAACGGGAATGACATCCAGCCACAATTGTACGCTGACTCACCCGCCACCCTCGCTGTAACCATCTTCAACAAGGGGGGCCAACTAAGGCCGCTCCATTGCCTCACTGTATTCATACAGCTTAAAGCTCTGCATGGGTTAGAAAAGAAAGAAAACTCAATATATCAACTAAGCATGACACTACAATCAGAATAACAACCTGTCAGTAATCTTGGAAGCAGAAAAGAAAACAGGAAGCCACTGGACAAAGCAATGTGCTCAAAGATTTAATCTACAACTACTCATGTAGTAACAAATTGTAGATTCTGATAGGAGGGGATAAAGGACTAACTTCTCCAGTACAAAAAGTAATGGTTCTCTAAAAAAATTAATGCAAGAATTGGCAATGACTGCTTTCACTACAACACAAAGAAAGAATAGAGGTCACCATGATATGAAATTGAGTTCATCATGACACAAAGAAATGATTGAGTTCATCGTGACACAAAGAAATGATTGAGTTCATTGTGACACAAAGAAATGATTGAGTTGATTGTGACACAAAGAAATGATTGAGTTGATTGTGACACAAAGAAATGATTGAGTTCATTGTGACACAAAGAAATGATTGAGTTGATTGTGACACAAAGAAATGATTGAGTTCATTGTGACACAAAGAAATGATTGAGTTCATAATTGCAACCACCATGACATAAATGATGAGACAACTAAAACAAACAGTAATAAACACCATTAACAGACACAATTCTATTACTATGAAAAATCAGCAAACAAAATGTTCTAAATGTGTTTTGTTGTTTCAAATGTTTGCAGTAATTTGTTCAAGATGTCAAATAGCTGTTTCAGACTGCTGGGTTACATCAGAATGGCTGAGTGTTTTACATTTCTTACAGGGAGTGAATGGCCTGGCTGGGCTATGTATGGTATAACCCTGAATACAAGAACCCTGATGAGATACTAGGGGCACATTTTCATAGGAATGACTTTTTAACTGAAGGTTGGGATAGGTTATTGAGGGAGAGGTGCTGTAGTAACGGGCACTATTACTGCGACCTGTGCCTCGTAACCCCGAGACCAGAGAGTGGGGCTGGCCAGAGGTGGTTCGAAGAAAGTGAGACTCGTAGTGAGAGCCTAACTCATCCCCGATATTTCTGGGACCATGGTGACTGCGTGACACACGCAGACTGTGAAAACTGTGGTAGCTGTTCACGCTACGTTTGTCTTCCAGGTCCTCCAACATACTCCTAAATGCTCTGATCACGCGTAGCTGTCAGAAGGAGAGAAGAAGAGATGTGGCTAGAAGCTAGAAAATGATGACAGACATAAAATACTACAGCCAAACTTCATACAGCTATCCTACTCATTATTTACATTGATTCATGGCTACTTAGTCTTAGAAAAGACTTGAGAAAAAAGTCAATTTAGTTTGCAAGTGAGAGATTCAATTCTAGATTTTCTTGTAAAAACTTTAAATTTTACATTTTAGGTTCATCCATCCAATGCCAACATTTTTCTTTCAAATTCCTCTGATAAAACCAGATTTAGTTGCCAAGCAACACTTTATCAAATCATTGGGAGACATCCCAGATAGTAAAAATGCTGTCACTCGGTACTCAGTATTCAAATCAATTTGTGTGTATAATTAACTTTTTTTTTAAAATGTTACATTTCTAGAGCAATAACAAAAAGCTGTGAATCTTTTCTGGTGTACAATATTGAAATATTGAAAGGCTTTTGTTCAAAGTCTCTTGTATGTAAAAACAGGAGTAAAAGTGAACATTGTTACAGTGATGTTCAGCTAATGTTACCTTGGGGAATGAAGCTCCTTCATACATATTCTAAAATAAATAGTTTTACATTGGCTTTAAAAGGTTTGAAAGAAATTTTTTCAGAATTAAAAAAAAACATCAACAAAAAGTCTGTCAACTCCAACTGTAAAAAAAATGAGAAAAATCAAACAGCAACAGCTTGACTTACAAGTAGAGATGGCACCACTGGCAATATACAAACAAACAGGGGACTAAAACAAAATATTTCACACAAAACTGTGGAAAAACACAATCTATGTTAGCTTTATGACTGGCTCAATGAGAACACACAATCTATGTTAGCTTTATGACTGGCTCAATGAGAACACACAATCTATGTTAGCTTTATGACTGGCTCAATGAGAACACACAATCTATGTTAGCTTTATGACTGGCTCAATGAGAACACACAATCTATGTTAGCTTTATGACTGGCTCAATGAGAACACACAATCTATGTTAGCTTTATGACTGGCTCAATGAGAACACACAATCTATGTTAGCTTTATGACTGGCTCAATGAGAACACACAATCTATGTTAGCTTTATGACTGGCTCAATGAGAACACACAATCTATGTTAGCTTTATGACTGGCTCAATGAGAACACACAATCTATGTTAGCTTTATGACTGGCTCAATGAGAACACACAATCTATGTTAGCTTTATGACTGGCTCAATGAGAACACACAATCTATGTTAGCTTTATGACTGGCTCAATGAGAACACACAATCTATGTTAGCTTTATGACTGGCTCAATGAGAACACACAATCTATGTTAGCTTTATGACTGGCTCAATGAGAACACACAATCTATGTTAGCTTTATGACTGGCTCAATGAGAACACACAATCTATGTTAGCTTTATGACTGGCTCAATGAGAACACACAATCTATGTTAGCTTTATGACTGGCTCAATGAGAACACACAATCTATGTTAGCTTTATGACTGGCTCAATGAGAACACACAATCTATGTTAGCTTTATGACTGGCTCAATGAGAAAACACAATCTATGTTAGCTTTATGACTGGCTCAATGAGAACACACAATCTATGTTAGCTTTATGACTGGCTCAATGAGAACACACAATCTATGTTAGCTTTATGACTGGTATAATGAGAACACACAATCTATGTTAGCTTTATGACTGGCTCAATGAGAACACACAATCTATGTTAGCTTTATGACTGGCTCAATGAGAACACACAATCTATGTTAGCTTTATGACTGGCTCAATGAGAACAAACAATCTATGTTAGCTTTATGACTGGCTCAATGAGAACACAATCTATGTTAGCTTTATGACTGGCTCAATGAGAACACACAATCTATGTTAGCTTTATGACTGGCTCAATGAGAACACACAATCTATGTTAGCTTTATGACTGACTCAATGAGAACACACAATCTATGTTAGCTTTATGACTGACTCAATGAGAACACAATCTATGTTAGCTTTATGACTGGCTCAATGAGAACACAATCTATGTTAGCTTTATGACTGGCTCAATGAGAACACACAATCTATGTTAGCTTTATGACTGGCTCAATGAGAACACACAATCTATGTTAGCTTTATGACTGGCTCAATGAGAACACACAATCTATGTTAGCTTTATGACTGACTCAATGAGAACACAATCTATGTTAGCTTTATGACTGGCTCAATGAGAACACACACTCTATGTTAGCTTTATGACTGACTCAATGAGAACACAATCTATGTTAGCTTTATGACTGGCTCAATGAGAACACACAATCTATGTTAGCTTTATGACTGGTATAATGAGAACACACAATCTATGTTAGCTTTATGACTGACTCAATGAGAACACACAATCTATGTTAGCTTTATGACTGACTCAATGAGAACACAATCTATGTTAGCTTTATGACTGGCTCAATGAGAACACACAATCTATGTTAGCTTTATGACTGGCTCAATGAGAACACACAATCTATGTTAGCTTTATGACTGGCTCAATGAGAACACAATCTATGTTAGCTTTATGACTGGCTCAATGAGAACACACAATCTATGTTAGCTTTATGACTGACTCAATGAGAACACACAATCTATGTTAGCTTTATGACTGGTATAATGAGAACACACAATCTATGTTAGCTTTATGACTAACTCAATGAGAACACACAATCTATGTTAGCTTTATGACTGGTATAATGAGAACACACAATCTATGTTAGCTTTATGACTGGCTCAATGAGAACACAATCTATGTTAGCTTTATGACTGACTCAATGAGAACACACAATCTATGTTAGCTTTATGACTGGTATAATGAGAACACACAATCTATGTTAGCTTTATGACTGGCTCAATGAGAACACACAATCTATGTTAGCTTTATGACTGACTCAATGAGAACACACAATCTATGTTAGCTTTATGACTGACTCAATGAGAACACACAATCTATGTTAGCTTTATGACTGACTCAATGAGAACACAATTCAGCCATTCTATCATCAGGTAGTTTTATCTCTACAACTTCTTTCAAACATAAACATTGGCAGTAATAAGGAACAAGTTGTCAAAGAAAATAAAACAAATTCAAATTGGAACTAGACAATGAAAGAAAACAAAAGGACCACAAAACAAGTGTATTGTTTCAAAGCATTTACTTACACTTTCAATGGTACAAGAATAGAATGGAGAGAGAGAGAAATTAACTATGTATGTGTAAAGTCCATCAATTTATTCTACTTTCAAAGGCAATCTCATAAGGTGTTGGCAGTTCATGAACACTGTATCTTTCAGAGGATCTTCGCTACAAGAATATTAGGAAGTGGATTGCTTCAATATATTGTACAAGGATAAATAATCTCAATAACTATTCTAATATCATGTTAACTGTGTCATATTATAATTCTATATTTCTTGAAAACAGCTATTTCCTATTACAGCTATCGCTAAAAAAACAAAACAACTCTTACTGATATGCTGTATAATGACGGGGTTGGATGATCAGTTTTATAAACTAACATTTAAGTGTATGCTGTATAATGACGGGGTTTGTTGATCAGTTTTCTAAACTAACATTCAAGTGTATGCTGTATAATGACGGGGTTTGTTGATCAGTTTTCTAAACTAACATTCAAGTGTATGCTGTATAATGATGGGGTTTGTTGATCAGTTTTCTATACTAAGTACATGCTAATATGTAATGTGTTCTTTTTTGTTTACTTTTTATTATGTAAATGAGTAAATTAGACAAATTTATAAACATTTCTATGCAAAAAAAAAAATGACAAAGGCAAAATAGGAAAAACTGAATGAAATGTTAAATGTAAAGAGTAAATGAATTCTGTATCTCCAGCTAGGACATCTACCATGTTCTTCTTTTAGTAACTCAAATTCAAATGGCTGTATTGTAATAGCATTTCAAATTGTACAAAAAATTCTTAAAAAAATACTAGAAGATGATAGAAAATAAACAAACAGGCATCCAGAAAAAAATTTGAATTAAAAAAAAAAGCTGTGTATCTAATAAAGTAAAAAGTAAAGAAAAGTCTTGAAGTCTAGAATGTAATTATCACACACATACACAATAGGATGGACTAGGTAGATGGAAGTTGAACACAAAACTATCATCAAGTAATCAATCATGCTCAATAAAGCAAATAAAGAAAAATTGCCTAAAGTAGAAGAAAACAAATTTAGACTCAAATAAATAAATAAATAAAACAAATTATCTACAGGTGAATGGGAAGTAAGCACTGTTAACAAACTGATCAACATTGAAAATAACATGTTGGAGTCATTGAAAACTTAAACTATTGAAATCAAATGTTTCCAAATTACACCTGCAAAACAATGGTTTATATTCAATAGTTATAAATAAACAAAATCAGAATAATGCCTACAATTTACACCTCCCCCCCAGACTCTGGGATGGTTTTGTATTGAATGAGGAGTTAATAGATGCATGAAGCAAGCTTAAAGGCAAGTCAGCTCAGCACTTGGCAATAGGAATGTAACAGTCAGTCCAGTGTGCAATCAATCAATTATTTCACGCAAACAAAACACTTCATTCCTTTAGAAACCTCTAGCAATACTCTTAACAGATGGTTAGTAGTGAGTTAATATCATGACACAGCTGAGTTTCATGTCAAACACACTTGACTGGATGAGTGCCAGTGACAATTTTATGGATGGTATGACAGCTCCATGGATGGTATATGTTGTTTCATTGTGAAATAACATTCCCACATACAGCATGAATGAACTACAGCTAGTCTAGCAGTGGAAATAAAATGTATACTTTCTTTTATGTAATGTGGGTATTATAGTTTGTGATTTGAACATGGAGAAAATTGCTGTGAAGTCAAAAATTCATTCTACTTGCTTCATTCCATGAAGTGAACTAGTAGTCAATTTGTTTTAAATCAGACCTGCCATGAAGTGAACTAGTAGTCAATTTGTTTTAAATCAGACCTGCCTTGAAGTGAACTAGTAGTCAATTTGTTTTAAATCAGACCTGCCATGAAGTGAACTAGTAGTCAATTTGTTTTAAATCAGACCTGCCATGAGTTGAACTAGTAGTCAATTTGTTTTAAATCAGACAAGTGAACATGAGATCAAAGTTAAACCATTTGAATAAAAATCTTAATGAGAGTTCTATTTATAGCTTCAACTTTTCACCACTCTAGTCTAATTTTTCAACATATTTTTTTAAATAATTTTTTTTTTTCAAAGTTGTGTAGAGGTTTGTTTATAAAGAGCCAGTTAAGGTTTTAAAGAGAGGATAATGATGAAAAAGAATCAATGCTGCAGATGATGAAAACATCTAAATGGACATCCAAAGCAAAGCCACAACATAAAGCCTTACCTGTTGCTGCAAACGTGTGAGTCCTCGCACCCAAAGGATCTGACCGCGACCACTGACAGGGTCATCTTCAGGGTTGTCCATGTCATGTTCATCTTCAATTTGGTCCTCCTTTGATCCCTTGCACCAGCTAAGTGATGGCAGAAGTTTCTCTGGAATCAGTGTGACCAACTGAAAAAGAAATAACAATAGCATATCTTCAAACAATTCAACTACATGTCCAATAAGATCTTCCATACATGTCCAATAAGATCTTCCATACATGTCCAATAAGATCTTCCATACAGGTCCAATAAGATCTTCCATACATGTCCAATAAGAGCTTCCATGCATGTCCAATAAGATATTCCATACATGTCCAATAAGATCTCCCATACATGTCCAATAAGATCTCCCATACATGTCCAATAAGATCTCCCATACATGTCCAATAAGATCTTCCATGCATGTCCAATAAGATCTCCCATACATGTCCAATAAGATCTCCCATACATGTCCAATAAGATCTTCCATGCATGCAGTCTACATCTGAAAGCTTGATGACTATATAGAGAACTGATACTTACACGTCCCCACAATAATGTACCAAATCCAAAAAATATACACCACAGCCATTGTGAGGGATTCAAACTAGTAGTGTGGAAGGCAACACCACCAAACTCAATAATAATGGCCTGAAAGTAGAAACATCACAGATTAAATCTATTACAAACAACTATTGGGTCAATGTTTCCTACAGTCATTGTTCATGTCACCATCTTCTACAAACAATTGGGTCAATGTTTCCTACAGTCATTGTTCATGTCACCATCTTCTACAAACAATTGGGTCAATGTTTCCTACAGTCATTGTTCATGTCACCATCTTTTACAAACAATTGGGTCATTGTTTCCTACAGTCATTGTTCATGTCACCATCTTCTACAAACAATTGGGTCAATGTTTCCTACAGTCATTGTTCATGTTAATAGCTTCAACCAACAGCCATTTTTATTGCCTGTAGGGTTGTCATGACCTACCTGAGCAAACAGAGTTCCAATCCAGATCCCAATGAAGATAGGATTACTAAAGATTCCATCAGCAATATTCTGCTGATTGTGAATTTTACGAGCGTTGATCTCATTGAATAGGGTCATCATGACAAATGTATTGAAGATCATAGTGAAGTGAACTGAAGGAGGGGCATGGACATTGTCCACGTCAAGTACACCATCATCAACACCCAGAAGATCAGGACCTGAAATACACAATCATTTAATATACAACATTCCATTGTGATTTCCATGGTGTCCTAACCCAATTAAGTGTCAACAATAAATAGGGAACATGTCTAAATTAGCAAAACTAACACAAAACAATATCTTAGTGAAATATATACAAGAAAATCAAGTGCTTCTAAATGAATGCTTCTTTCCTTTAAGCTTACCTTTAAACAACAGCATGGCACGAACAGTCAGCTGGTAAGCTTACCTTTAAACAACAGCATGGAAATAACAGTCAGCTGGTAAGCTTACCTTTAAACAACAGCATGGAAATAACAGTCAGCTGGTAAGCTTACCTTTAAACAACAGCATGGAAATAACAGTCAGCTGGTAAGCTTACCTTTAAACAACAGTGTGGCAATAACAGTCAGCTGGTAAGCTGCATGCAGCAAGATATTTTTAGCCATTGTGCGAGAGATGAGAGGTTTTGTCCGGCCATACGGTTTCCGCAGTAATAATTCATCCGTTGGAAGTTCTGTAGCAAGAGCCAAGGAGGCCAGTGTGTCCATAATAAGGTTCACCCACAACATCTGAATGGCTTTCAGTGGGCTGTCCTGTTCGGGAAATAGTTGAACAAGTAGTAACAAACCCCACTGGAATCATAACATCAAATGTAGATATTTTTGTTACATGACATGACTTACATTCATGTAACCCACTCCCATTCCTGATATGAAAAGTAGATAATTTGTGTACACAACTTACATTAATGTAACCGACTCCCATTCCTGATATGAAAAGTAGATAATTTGTGGACACAACTTACATTAATGTAACCGACTCCCATTCCTGATATGAAAAGTAGATAATTTGTGGACACAACTTACATTAATGTAACCGACTCCCATTCCTGATATGAAAAGTAGATAATTTGTGTACACAACTTACATTAATGTAACCGACTCCCATTCCTGATATGAAAAGTAGATAATTTGTGGACACAACTTACATTAATGTAACCGACTCCCATTCCTGATATGAAAAGTAGATAATTTGTGGACACAACTTACATTAATGTAACCGACTCCCATTCCTGATATGAAAAGTAGATAATTTGTGGACACAACTTACATTCATGTAACCGACTCCCAGTCCTGATATGAAATGTAGATAATTTGTGGACACAACTTACATTAATGATACAAGCACCGAAAAATGCCACCAAGACAGCAACAACATTGACAGTCAATTGAAACTGTAAGAACTTGGCAATGCTATCATAAACATTACGCCCCCACATGACAGCCTTCACAATGCTGGTGAAGTTATCGTCAGTAAGAATTATGTCAGATGCTTCCTTTGCCACATCAGTGCCGGAGATACCCTGGAAAACACAATAGACGAAATGTCAGAATTAGTCTCTGAAGTGTCAGAATTAGTCTCTGAAGTGTCAGAATCAGTCTCTGAAGTGTCAGAATCAGTCTCTGAAGTGTCAGAATCAGTCTCTGAAGTGTCAGAATCAGTCTCTGAAGTGTCAGAATCAGTCTCTGAAGTGTCAGAATCAGTCTCTGAAGTGTCAGAATCAGTCTCTGAAGTGTCAGAATCAGTCTCTGAAGTGTCAGAATCAGTCTCTGAAGTGTCAGAATCAGTCTCTGAAGTGTCAGAATCAGTCTCTGAAGTGTCAGAATCAGTCTCTGAAGTGTCAGAATCAGTCTCTGAAGTGTCAGAATCAGTCTCTGAAGTGTCAGAATCAGTCTCTGAAGTGTCAGAATCAGTCTCTGAAGTGTCAGAATCAGTCTCTGAAGTGTCAGAATCAGTCTCTGAAGTGTCAGAATCAGTCTCTGAAGTGTCAGAATCAGTCTCTGAAGTGTCAGAATCAGTCTCTGAAGTGTCAGAATCAGTCTCTGAAGTGTCAGAATTAGTCTCTGAAGTGTCAGAATCAGTCTCTGAAGTGTCAGAATCAGTCTCTGAAGTGTCAGAATCAGTCTCTGAAGTGTCAGAATCAGTCTCTGAAGTGTCAGAATCAGTCTCTGAAGTGTCAGAATTAGTCTCTGAAGTGTCAGAATCAGTCTCTGAAGTGTCAGAATCAGTCTCTGAAGTGTCAGAATCAGTCTCTGAAGTGTCAGAATTAGTCTCTGAAGTGTCAGAATTAGTCTCTGAAGTGTCAGAATCAGTCTCTGAAGTGTCAGAATCAGTCTCTGAAGTGTCAGAATCAGTCTCTGAAGTGTCAGAATCAGTCTCTGAAGTGTCAGAATCAGTCTCTGAAGTGTCAGAATCAGTCTCTGAAGTGTCAGAATCAGTCTCTGAAGTGTCAGAATCAGTCTCTGAAGTGTCAGAATTAGTCTCTGAAGTGTCAGAATCAGTCTCTGAAGTGTCAGAATCAGTCTCTGAAGTGTCAGAATCAGTCTCTGAAGTGTCAGAATCAGTCTCTGAAGTGTCAGAATCAGTCTCTGAAGTGTCAGAATCAGTCTCTGAAGTGTCAGAATCAGTCTCTGAAGTGTCAGAATCAGTCTCTGAAGTGTCAGAATCAGTCTCTGAAGTGTCAGAATCAGTCTCTGAAGTGTCAGAATCAGTCTCTGAAGTGTCAGAATCAGTCTCTGAAGTGTCAGAATTAGTCTCTGAAGTGTCAGAATCAGTCTCTGAAGTGTCAGAATCAGTCTCTGAAGTGTCAGAATTAGTCTCTGAAGTGTCAGAATCAGTCTCTGAAGTGTCAGAATCAGTCTCTGAAGTGTCAGAATCAGTCTCTGAAGTGTCAGAATCAGTCTCTGAAGTGTCAGAATTAGTCTCTGAAGTTTCAGAATCAGTCTCTAAAGTGTCAGTATTAGTCTCTGCAGTGGCGTACCGAGTGCTGGTGTCACCTGGTGCGGTAAACTTTGGGTGTCACCCCCCCCCCTGCCTTTCACCATAGTTTTCGTCTCCATAAAACAAGCCTACATTTCAAATATGACAAATAACAATATTAATTTGATATTCAAAAGTAAAAGCAATAAGCAACCGAAACAACCATACGGTTAGTTATTTTTACATTAAAAGTACTTTCTTTAATTTTCTTTTCCTGCTCTTCAAAACTGCAAACTTGTCAATCACCTCGTCAAAATTTATATGATTCACAGTATCCCTTTCAATCGATAACATGGCAAGATCAGAAAGTCTTGATTGTCCCATGGTGGAGCGTGAATAGCTTTTTTATAAGTTTTAGTGTTGAAAAGCTCCGTTCAAATGAAGCCACAGACAGTGAGACACACATACCGTTAGAAATAATTTAAGTCCTAGCAAGAGTGTTCAAAGAGATATTATTAAGTCCCATTTAGCTAGGAATTTCAAAATATCTAGTACTGACCAGTCCTTGGCTTTTTTTAGCTCAATATCAGCCGCTTTTAGGTGTCGTCTAAGCCGTGGTATTTCTTTTAAAAGCTCATCTTCGGATAGCTCATCGTAGAAAAAGGTTAATTTGGGAAAGCACACCAATAACTCTTCTTCACTTGCTGACAGTAGAATCTTGGGCTGAACAGCCTCAAACATATCTGCAACTTTCTTAAACGCTGTTGATCTGATCTGGAGTTCAGAATAAAAGCGATTAATACACTTTAACGTCTCCCTACTGCTTTCTTCTCGCATAGAAATTCCAGACTCTCTTACTCTTCCCCCCGCCATTCTCTTCTGGAATCTTAATCTTCTCTCTACCGAAATGCCATGTTGGTCTGATTTTATAAGTGATTGTTCAATAACATGCTTCACTAATTGACTCCGCTTTTCGTGCAAAAATATTTTTAAGGCGTCTAACTTGGTCCCCACTTTATCAAGAGTTAAGTCTTTAGTCTGCAGTACTGCTGTGTAAGATTAACTTCTTCAAGTATATCAGCCCAAAGGATAAGGTAACAGTAAACGTGAAATCACAGACATCATGTAAAAGTCCTTGTGCTGTATTTCTTGTGTCCAAATTTTAACGAGGCTCACATAAAGCATCAATCGCCGTAATACATTCATTAAACTTATCTTTCACTGGTTTAACAGCAGCTTGATGAACGCTCCAACGTGGTGTAGATAACCTTTTCAACCTTTTCAGTGTGATCAATTAAAACATCCCATCGATGAGTGGAAGCAGCAAAGAAGGAAAACATTCTCACAAGGGTACCAAAAAATGTTATACATGAAGTATTTTCAGCAGAGAGTGTTGACCACACAAGTTAAGGGAATGGCCCACATATCCATTAAAAATAGCTTTCTAGTTCTTTCTTTTCAAAATGGCTTGAACATCTCTTTGGATTGCAGACATTGTGGCAGCACTGTCGTAACCATAAGCTCTGCACATCCTTAAATCAAGTCCTCACTTTTTAAATTTTTAAGAATGTCAGAACTGAGGTCGTCAGCTTTTTTCCCCCTTAGAGAAAAAATCCAAGAAACACTTCTCTCACTTCAACTTTCCACAGTGGATTTTTACATATCTTATCACTTCAGACATTTGGTAAGTGTGTGGTATATCAGGTGTGCTGTCAAACACAATTCCAAAATACCTTGCGGCCTTTATATCCATAACAATAATTTTCTTTGCATGGTTGGCCAGTACATTTATAAATTCATTTTTTAATTTTTGGTGAAAGATAAGATACAGATGCTTTCCCTGTACATGTACTTATCTTTAGTCTCATTAGGTGCTCTTTCAGCACTGGGTCATATTTGGCATCTCAACCATTTCAAGAAATTTTCTTTTTTTAAACGAGGATTCATCTTCGTTGTGTTCACGAAAAGCCAGATTTTGCTTGGCAAGAAACAATGTAATATCTAGCAACCAACAATGTAATATCTAGCAACCAACAATGTAATATCTAGCAACCAAAAATGTAATATCTAGCAACCAACAATGTAATATCTAGCAACCAACAATGTAACATCTAGCAACCAACAATGTAATATCTAGCAACCAACAATGTAACATCTAGCAACCAACAATGTAATATCTAGCAACCAACAATGTAATATCTAGCAACCAACAATGTAATATCTAGCAACCAACAATGTAATATCTAGCAACCAACAATGTAATATCTAGCAACCAACAATGTAACATCTAGCAACCAACAATGTAATATCTAGCAACCAACAATGTAACATCTAGCAACCAACAATGTAATATCTAGCAACCAACAATGTAATATCTAGCAACCAACAATGTAATATCTAGCAACCAACAATGTAACATCTAGCAACCAACAATGTAATATCTAGCAACCAACAATGTAATATCTAGCAACCTGTGTAGGATATCCCTCCATTTGTACTTCTTTCTATCCATAACCCTTTACTGGGCAGACGTTTTTCTATTTTCTAGCTCTGTGCAGGCAAGATTTTTTTAGGATTTTTTGACGCCCGTATTTATTTGTTTGAGAAGCTATTTTATCCATTGTTACTTCTTCAAACAATTGATTGAAAGTAGTTTAACTGAGACTGATTATCCACAGGCCAATTGGGGCCAGTTTGTTCCCTAAATTCTTCTATTTATTTAATTTGTTACATTTTCCACCCATGGGGGGGGGGGGGGGGTGTCTCCCCGTCTTCTTCAAGATCAGACTCACAACTTTCAATATATATTTTTTCACTGTCAGAAAATTGAGAGTAGGCCACTATCGATGTCACTATCAAACTTAACTTCACCCGATTGAAAAATTCCACTAACTTAAATGCCCATTAAACTAAACCAGAAGAACGTTTAACTAACACCCGACGGCTACATCACACCACTTCGCGAAAAAAAAGGTTTAAAATATGAAAAAATAAACTTACAGTGATGAAAAATTTACTAGAGATACTTCAGACATTATATAAACCGGAAATAAACAAACGAAATGCTCCCGAGGTCTCGGACTAAACGAGAAAGCAGCCTGAACCATATAAATTGTCACGGACGTTTTGCCGATATTGGCAACGGACATATTCGGCCGCAATACCCGGTAAAAGGTTAAGGGGAATACTTTTGGCATCAATTTTTTTATGTATGCTGTATGGTGTTACGAAACATAAATTTCATACATTACATTGTTAATAAACAAATACTAATCATTATCCGAATTGCCGTAAAAGCGATACAAAACATTTCTAAGCTCAAGGTCTCCCGGTTTTCCCAAATTTAATTAGAACGCTATTGTTTTTTAACCTTAATAAAAGACATGATTTGATCACGCACGCACCAGGCCAAGGTCACTTGAAAAACCCGTGTAACTAGTCTACCTTGAATTTCCCGTTATTGGTCCGGACAAGATGGCGGATGATGTCAACAATCGATTATAATCATGTATCGCATTGAATAGTAATATTTTACTATATATTATAATGTACTCTCATGTAATCGGTGACAATATCGAATCGTAATAAAATTTACCTAAGCGACCACGCACATTTTTAGTTCAGTTCTTGGCTCGCAACCGATCGAGAAACATTTAATATTCTACGCTCTGAGTTTTCGTTCCTATATGATTTGTATTATGGAAGATTCTTTATTATTCTAATATTAGCTACAATGCTATATGTTTATTGAAGATATTCATTACTCATTGGAATATGTGTATTTCTTAATTGTGTGTATATAATATTATTTGGATTCCTACTGGATTGATTTTGTAATTAAACCAATCACTCGTTGCTTTTTACACAACTTGGTTACGTCAATATATCAAAGTTATATACATGTGTGTATGTGTGGTACTTATACAACTATATTAATAACCACCACTACAACTTATCATCATGATTCTTGCTGTATAATATGAGCCATGAAGGAAAATCAACTGAAACTCTAATCTACGTTATGTGAATTGCCAGGGGATACTTAGAACCAGGAATACCTTAGACTACTACAAATTAATTTCAGAACGAAATAATAAGACCTTCACTAAATACAAGGATAATCACACTAACAATAACAACACTATAACTATTATTTCATAAACTGAATGGGGGCTCTAGCCGTAATAACAAGATAAATTATAATTATACTTGTGTGATATAATCGAATAGTGGCTCGTTCCGGCATTTACAATACTGTGCTGTATAATTAAATGGTTGTCTCGTCTCGGAATCATCCACTTCATAATAAAATGGAAGGTCTCGTCCGTGATTTATTATAGTGAATAAATTCACACTGTAATAATGGTGATGACACACCGTGCTGCTAGTCATTTTCATCTATTTGATTTTGATCTGCCACCCGTTCTGTTATCAGACTAGACCAGCAGTGAGTGCTCTGTAAAATTATCTCATTTTTTTTTCATTCGGGTGTCACCCCATTAGAGGGTGTCACCCAGTGCGGTCCGCACCCCCCGCACACCCCTGAGTACGCCACTAAGTCTCTGAAGTGTCAGAATTAGACTTTGAAGTGTCAGAATTAGACTTTGAAGTGTCAGAATTAGTCTCTGAAGTGTCAGAATTAGTATAAGAATTGTCAGAATCAGTCTCTGAGTGTCAGAATCAGTCTCTGAAGTGTCAGAATTAGTCTCTGAAGTGTCAGAATTAGTCTCAACTAGTTGAATCCTACTATCATTGTATAATAGTGTTAAGACATTGTACTTTAGCTCAAGCTATTCTTTTGGCTTCTTTGCCTTTTATTAACTCCTAATAGAGCAGTGATCTGAAACAAACATTTGAACATCACATTGGACCTGCAATTTCAATAGGCTAGTTGTACTCAAACTTTAGTGAAAGAATAATTTTATTTCTTTATTATTTTTTGTTAGACTGTGTTTTGTTTATACTCACTACCTGCAAGTTGAAGTGTTAACATATTTCTGTCAACAATGTAATCACACTTAGCAATGTAATGAAGGACACTTAGCAATGTAATGAAGGACACTTAGCAATGTAATGAAGGACACTTAGCAATGTAATGAAGGACACTTACAATGTAATGAAGGACACTTACAATGTAATGAAGGACACTTACAATGTAATGAAGGACACTTACAATGTAATGAAGGACACTTACAATGTAATGAAGGACACTTACAATGTAATGAAGGACACTTACAATGTAATGAAGGACACTTAGCAATGTAATGAAGGACACTTAGCAATGTAATGAAGGACACTTAGCAATGTAATGAAGGACACTTACAATGTAATGAAGGACACTTACAATGTAATGAAGGACACTTACAATGTAATGAAGGACACTTACAATGTAATGAAGGACACTTACAATGTAATGAAGGGCACTTAGCAATGTAATGAAGGACACTTACAATGTAATGAAGGACACTTACAATGTAATGCAGGACACTTAGCAATGTAATGAAGGACACTTAGCAATGTAATGAAGGACACTTAGCAATATAATGAAGGACACTTACAATGTAATGAAGGACACTTAGCAATGTAATGAAGGACACTTACAATGTAATGAAGGACACTTACAATGTAATGAAGGACACTTACAATGTAATGAAGGACACTTACAATGTAATGAAGGACACTTACAATGTAATGAAGGACACTTAGCAATGTAATGAAGGACACTTAGCAATGTAATGAAGGACACTTACAATGTAATGAAGGACACTTACAATGTAATGAAGGACACTTACAATGTAATGAAGGACACTTAGCAATGTAACGAAGGACACTTACAATGTAATGAAGGACACTTAGCAATGTAATGAAGGACACTTACAATGTAATGAAGGACACTTAGCAATGTAATGAAGGTCACTTAGCAATGTAATGAAGGACAATTACAATGTAATGAAGGACACTTAGCAATGTAATGAAGGACACTTACAATGTAATGAAGGACACTTACAATGTAATGAAGGATACTTACAATGTAATGAAGGACACTTACAATGTAATGAAGGACACTTACAATGTAATGAAGGACACTTACAATGTAATGAAGGACACTTACAATGTAATGAAGGACACTTACAATGTAATGAAGGATACTTACAATGTAATGAAGGACACTTACAATGTAATGAAGGACACTTACAATGTAATGAAGGACACTTACAATGTAATGAAGGACACTTAGCAATGTAATGGAGGACACTTAGCAATGTAATGAAGGACACTTAGCAATATAATGAAGGACACTTACAATGTAATGAAGGACACTTAGCAATGTAATGAAGGACACTTACAATGTAATGAAGGACACTTACAATGTAATGAAGGACACTTAGCAATGTAATGAAGGACACTTACAATGTAATGAAGGACACTTAGCAATGTAATGAAGGGCACTTACAATGTAATGAAGGACACTTACAATGTAATGAAGGACACTTACAATGTAATGAAGGACACTTAGCAATGTAATGAAGGACACTTACAATGTAATGAAGGACACTTAGCAATGTAATGAAGGACACTTACAATGTAATGAAGGACACTTAGCAATGTAATGAAGGACACTTACAATGTAATGAAGGACACTTAGCAATGTAATGAAGGTCACTTAGCAATGTAATGAAGGACAATTACAATGTAATGAAGGACACTTAGCAATGTAATGAAGGACACTTACAATGTAATGAAGGACACTTACAATGTAATGAAGGACACTTACAATGTAATGAAGGACACTTACAATGTAATGAAGGACACTTAGCAATGTAATGAAGGACACTTACAATGTAATGAAGGACACTTAGCAATGTAATGAAGGACACTTACAATGTAATGAAGGACACTTACAATGTAATGAAGGACACTTACAATGTAATGAAGGACACTTACAATGTAATGAAGGACACTTACAATGTAATGAAGGACACTTACAATGAAAAGTTGAATGCTATAAACCAAACATACCATAGCGAAACCAACGTCAGCTTTCTTCAATGCAGGACCGTCGTTGGTGCCATCTCCAGTGACTGCTACTACCTGGCGTGTTGTCCCTAACTTACTGTCAATGATTCCCTTGACCAAGATGTATTTATCTGTTGGAGATGATCTTGCCAGCACACGGAGCTGAGGCCAGACCTTGTCCATTAAATCTTGATTCACCTAAAGCAATGAGGAATAAAAAAATATAGTCTTGGACACTTCAGAGCCACATTTCCCACATCTTTAGCCACAAAACAAAAGGAAGTTTTAAAATCTAGGTCAGATGTTACATGGACTAGTCATTGCAATAGAACAGTATTTTCAAATTAATTAATAGTTTGTAATTTTTTAACTACATTTTAGTTGAACCCTTAAGTAGAGCGGTCACAATTCTCAATATTGTGATATATATATAGAGAGAGACTAGTATAATAGTAAAGGAGATAGTTGATCAGTTACCAAAAAAAGAAGTTAAAAAAATATTCATGAAAAGGAAGTTTGGGAAGAATAGATTTAGAGAAATTATCCTAGAAGCAAATTACCTCCCCTGTACTGTCTCGGATGCGCCTGTTAAATTCTTTCCCTTCGAGGACCAAGCCTTCCTCCCCAGGCCGTAAAATTCCACATTTTGAAGCTATGCTGCGTGCTGTGTTCACATTGTCACCTGTAACCATGCGTACAGTGATGCCAGCCCTCTGGCATTTTCTAATAGCATCTGGCACCTGGAAGAATAGTTTAAATATCTGGTAAAATCATAAAACATTTCACCCATTCACAGTTTGATCAGATGGAAAACAATAAAACATTTCTCCCATTCACAGTTTGATCAGTTGGAAGACAATAAAACATTTCGCCCATTCACAGTTTGATCAGTTGGAAGACAATAAAACATTTGTCCCATTCAGTTTGATCAGTTGGAAAACAATAAAACATTTCGCCCATTCACAGTTTGATCAGTTGGAAAACATCTAGTACCAACATTGTGGACATTGAAAATAGATGATAGATGTAGTTCTTACTCTCCGTTGGTTAAGGAGACCTGATTCAATCATTTTATTGGTGATAGATGTAGTTCATATACTCCTTTGGTTAAGGAGACCTGATTCAATCATTTTATAGGTGATAGATGTAGTTCTTATACTCCTTTGGTTAAGGAGACCTGATTCAATCATTTTATTGGTGATAGATGTAGTTCATATACTCCTTTGGTTAAGGAGACCTGATTCAATCATTTTATTGGTGATAGATGTAGTTCATATACTCCTTTGGTTAAGGAGACCTGGTTCAATCATTTTATTGGTGATAGATGTAGTTCTTATACTCCTTTGGTTAAGGAGACCTGATTCAATCATTTCATTGGTGATAGATGTAGTTCATATACTCCTTTGGTTAAGGAGACCTGATTCAAGCATTTTATTGGTGATAGATGTAGTTCATGTACTCCTTTGGTTAAGGAGACCTGATTCAAGCATTTTATTGGTGATAGATGTAGTTCATATACTCCTTTGGTTAAGGAGACCTGATTCAAGCATTTTATTAAAGACATTTAGACTAGGAGAATAATACAACAGAATTTAAAAATATGACTTGCCTCTGGCCTTACAGGGTCCTCAATGCCAACAATACATACACAGGTCAATGAATGATAGATGGATTGCTCATCATCCCAGTCAACTCCACGCAGCTGTCCTTCATAGGGTGCAGCATCCCCTGACAGAATATTGGATCATAGTGAATTATTGAATATTTGTTGGTTCCACCACCCACAGCTAGTGGTATTATATATATTGGCTCATAATGAATTATTTAACATTTATTTGAACCCACAGCTAGTTAAATGGAATTATATTGTTTTATTTATTTTTGGACTATGAATTATGCATGAAACCTTTAGCCCAAGAAGTTAGGGAGTTATCTGTTAAAATATTTGAACATTTAAAATTAGATTTAAAAAAAAGCAGCATTTATTAGAGCTATCTAGGCTTTATGCATTTATTAGAGCTATCTAGGCTTTATGCATTTATTAGAGCTATCTAGGCTTTATGCATTTATGACCACCTTGCTTTAACATAGCAGTCAGTCAGTCAGTGACTTGTATTAACTCATTTTGTGCCGGGGGGGTTACCGCGTTTGTGCCAGGCCATTTTTAGGCCTCTAGAATTTTTTTGGGTGCCCTTATTTATTCATAAATTTCTAGAGGTATTTGTTTAGCAAGATACCTGTATTTCATATCACATTAAAGGAAATTAAACAGAGAATAATAATAAGTAGAATTTAAAACAATATTATAATAATAGTTACATCTTTATTAGTAATTTTTAGAGATCAAATTTTTTGTTTAAAAAAAAGGAGCAAAAAAAATCGTTCTTAACCCTAGCCGTACTTTGATATTTTGCATACATATTGTACTTCGTGTTCCATTTTTTGGGTCATACTTTTACATAGAGAAAATATTAGTGTTCCCTTTTTTGGGTCATACTTTTTATACAGACAAACTATTTCTAACACAATTTAGCATTGGAGAATAAGATAAAATCATACAGACAAACTATTTCTAACACAATTTAGCATTGGAGAATAAGATAAAATCATACATCTTATTGACTTCAAGCACATAAAATGTCATTTATTGATGAAAAATCTCAAAATAAAAGATTTAAACAGAAATAACATCAAATATATCTTTCTTTGAGCCTTCATAGTCATCATGGTTTAAGCCTCACAATTCTTGCAATTCGGCATGGCCTTGGCTCTGTCCTAAAACTCGTGGGATTCGGGACATCGCACCTGTGTATATGATACACTTGAGAGGGTAGTACGTTTCTGAGTCACAGATCCAGAACAACTTCAGGCCGTACTTTGCAGGTTTGCTTGGTATGTACTGTATAAATGAGCAATGCCATCTGAAGGGTATGAGCTGCTCATCCACAGTCAGTAAAGCTCTAGGAATATAGTACTTTTGGAGGTTGGCAAGGTGGAGGTCCAACACTTCGCTGATTGGAGCAAGCTTGTCAGTTTCTTGTCTTCTGTGACGGGTGTCTTTGTTGTCAAACCTCAGCTGGAAACATCTGTTCTTCGACATTGTGGCTCGCACAAAATCTTGCCCGATGAGGGGCTCCCAAATTGTAGTCAGGTTTACTTTGCTCTGTTTCTGAGCACGCAGGAAGACAAGAATACCGATGAGCCCTCTGATCTCTACATCGTCTGTCTCCTTCCATGCATCTCCTCTCTGCCTTTTTCCTTCTTCATTTGTGTATTTAACAATCAGCTTGATCATGTCTCGAGAAATGAAAAGATCAAAAGTCTCTGCAGGGCTTGTGGCATTGTGTGTGTTTGGAATACGATTTCACAGAAGAGTCACAATATTTGACCTTGTAGTTTGAGTATTTGGTGCCATAGGGGTACTTTTCCACTCTGTGCCATCTTACCCATAGTAAATTCTTGTTCTGACTACAGTTCCATCAACTAGTTCTTCAGAAATGGAAGAGTTCAAGTTTAGGTCAATGCTTTCTTCCTCACTACTATCACTAGATCGAGACTCATCATCACTATCATCACTGAAAGGGACAAACTCATCTTCATCACTCATTTCACCTTCACTATACTGATCAGCATCAGCATATCTTCTTCTCTGTCAATAGCTCTGACTTGATCAACATGATCTCCTGCATCATCAACTCCAACTTGAAGTAAATCAAAAATATTTCTGCTTGAACCAGGCCTAGCTTCTTCACCAGCCGCCATTTTGATTTTACTCCAGGGGAGATAATTAACAATGCCTGCTTGAACTAACATAAACAAAGAATAACTATAACTTGTGATATATGACTCCTCTATATAAAAGTATGACCCAAAAAGTGGAACATGAGGTGTGACTGTGCATTTACTTTTTTTTCCCTATTTATGAGTATGACCCAAAAAATGGAACACGAGGTACGATTTGAGTATTTTTTTTTGTTTGTCAATTGCTCTAAAATGGAAAACCTAATATCAAGGACAATATTATTTTATGATGTAAAAATGGTTAATTGGAGATGTCACAGAAGATGGATAGTGTAGATTGACTGGTTGCTGAGCAAGTGTGTAAACAAACCCTTGTGTTCCCTTTTTTGGAACACGAAGTATGGCTAGGGTTAACAGATTTTTATATGGTATGCGTAGCAGATATCCTATTCGGCTTAAAACCACTAAAATTATATCTATTCCTGATCAGAATGCATTTTAAATTTTGAAAATATCCCATATAGTTACTGAGTTATACGCATGCATTTTTGTAATATTAGTATCAGCTGGCAAACACTGATCCTGTATATTTCTATGTAGCTTACATAGGCCTAGGCCTGACCACCAATGTCGGAATCTTTAATTAGTAAATAAACCGAACGTCTTCAAAACCAGATTTAAAAGATTTAAAGTTACTGTCTGATGAATAGAATTTAATAATTAGCAATAAAAGTTATCTTACTAGCAAATTTGACAAGCTCCAAGGCCTAGAAACATTTCGAGTAGGCGTGGCTATATTTTGTTTACAAACGTTTTCACAGAAATTGATTAAAAATTGTCATTATTATTTAAAAACCGAAAGTAAACCAAGCAGAAAGGAAGCATAAAGAGTTGTTATTCGTTTGGGAATATATTAGGCTATAGCAACAAAATAAGCTATGAAAATGAAATCGACCATACATGGTGGATTGGCACGGAAGCGCTGAGCCTAATCGACTATACATGGTTGATTGGCACGGAAGCGCTGAGCCTAATCGACTATACATGGTTGATTGGCACGGAAGCGCTGAGCCTAATCGACTATACATGGTTGATTGGCACGGAAGCGCTGAGCCTAATCGACTATACATGGTTGATTGGCACGGAAGCGCTGAGCCTAATGGACTATACATGGTTGATTGGCACGGAAGCGCTGAGCCTAATCGACTATACATGGTGGATTGGCACGGAAGCGCTGAGCCTAATTGACTATACATGGTTGATTGGCACGGAAGCGCTGAGCCTAATTGACTATACATGGTTGATTGGCACGGAAGCGCTGAGCCTAATCGACTATACATGGTGGATTGGCACGGAAGCGCTGAGCCTAATCGACTATACATGGTGGATTGGCACGGAAGCGCTGAGCCTAATCGACTATACATGGTGGATTGGCACGGAAGCGCTGAGCCTAATCGACTATACATGGTTGATTGGCACGGAAGCGCTGAGCCTAATCGACTATACATGGTTGATTGGCACGGAAGCGCTGAGCCTAATCGACTATACATGGTTGATTGGCACGGAAGCGCTGAGCCTAATCGACCATACATGGTTGATTGGCACGGAAGCGCTGAGCCTAATCGACTATACATGGTGGATTGGCACGGAAGCGCTGAGCCTAATCGACTATACATGGTTGATTGGCACGGAAGCGCTGAGCCTAATCGACTATACATGGTTGATTGGCACGGAAGCGCTGAGCCTAATCGACTATACATGGTTGATTGGCACGGAAGCGCTGAGCCTAATCGACTATACATGGTTGATTGGCACGGAAGCGCTGAGCCTAATTGACTATACATGGTTGATTGGCACGGAAGCGCTGAGCCTAATCGACCATACATGGTTGACTGGCACGGAAGCGCTGAGCCTAATCGACTATACATGGTGGATTGGCACGGAAGCGCTGAGCCTAATCGACTATACATGGTTGATTGGCACGGAAGCGCTGAGCCTAATCGACCATACATGGTGGATAGGCACGGAAGCGCTGAGCCTAATCGACCATATATGGTGGATTGGCATGGAATGAGTTAATAAACTTACAAATGTAATTTAGAGACTTTAGAAAGCTTTGTTTGTGTTAAAATCTTAATCACTAATTTTGCATTTTGTTCTTATTTATAACAATAGAAAACTTATCAATTTGACCTATTATTAGTTCCAAGTCTTAATTAATTAATAGTACAAGTCTAGTAAAATTGTAGTCATTTAATTATAGTATATTTTATAATAGACAGTGTCAGAGTTATTAATATTTTATATTAAGATTTATTTACATACTGTAAAAATTAAAGTTTCAACATTACGATGGAACAAAAAATTCAATAATCCAAATAGTTCAATTTAATCCACTAAAAGGATGTGTATTCTAAGGGTTCATTAGATAAGTGAAGTCTGCATTGTTCAGCTTGTATTTAGTCCACAAAAAGGATGTATTTTCTAAGTGTACATTAGATAAGTGAAGTCTGCATTGTGTATTTAGTCCACAAAAAGGATGTATAGTCTAAGTGTAAATTAGATAAGTGAAGTCTGCATTGTGTATTTAGTCCAAAAAAAGGATGTATATTCTAAGTGTACATTGGATAAGTCTCACCTAAAACAAAGTCTTTATAAGCAAGACAAATAGTTCTCAGTCCATCACTAGCCATAGGCTCAATAACACTGTTGACTACCCTCTCCTGCTCTCTAACAGAAAAGTGTATTGGATTGCCATTGTTGTCCAGCATGTATTCACACCTAGAAAGAAACAGTGTCTTTATTAGAAACAGTGTCTTTATGAGAAACAGTGTCTCTATGAGAAACAGTGTCTCTATGAGAAACAGTGTCTTTATTAGAAACAGTGTCTCTATTAGAAACAGTGTCTCTATGAGAAACAGTGTCTTTATGAGAAACGGTGTCTCTATTAGAAACAGTGTCTCTATGAGAAACAGTGTCTCTATTAGAAACAGTGTCTTTATTAGAAACAGTGTCTCTATGAGAAACAGTGTCTCTATGAGAAACAGTGTCTTTATTAGAAACAGTGTCTCTATGAGAAACAGTGTCTCTATGAGAAACAGTGTCTTTATTAGAAACAGTGTCTCTATGAGAAACAGTGTCTCTGTGAGAAACAGTGTCTCTGTGAGAAACAGTGTCTGTATTAGAAACAGTGTCTTTATGAGAAACAGTGTCTTTATTAGAAACAGTGTCTCTATTAGAAACAGTGTCTTTATTAGAAACAGTGTCTCTATTAGAAACAGTGTCTCTATTAGAAACAGTGTCTTTATTAGAAACAGTGTCTTTATTAGAAACAGTGTCTGTATTAGAAACAGTGTCTTTATTAGAAACAGTGTCTTTATTAGAAACAGTGTCTTTATTAGAAACAGTGTCTTTATTAGAAACTGTGTCTTTTTTAGAAACAGTGTCTGTATTAGAAACAGTGTCTTTATTAGAAACAGTGTCTTTATTAGAAACAGTGTCTTTATTGGAAACTGAATAGGATACTTTTGTAGGATAATATAATACAATACTCAAGAAAAATCTTCTTAGCAGTAAAAGTTTAGCAAGAAACAATCATAGAATAGAATGTAGTAAGATGAGATTTTTGCAAAATTAGCAGACTCCTGTTCTCAAGTCATTGGTGGTAAGGCCACGGTAATGGAGACAGTTTTGGACCATCTGTATTGCATAAATTGTTAGAGAGCTTTACATGACATTATGGCACCAGATACTTAAGATTTTTTGTCTAAGTTAGCAAGCAACTTTTAGAATACAGAGCAAAATACTTGTGCTGTGTTTGGGATATGAATCAAATAACTCTATATGTCCTGCTTGGGTTGTAAAGATAGTATGGCCACTAACAGAATTATGTTTCATAATTAGGCTGCAGGATGTTTCCTCTCCTGTTTTTTTCATTGACAGATATGGCCAACAGTGTTCAAAGTATTTTATCTCCTAAATAAGCTACCATCAAGATATGACCAACAGTGTTCAAAGTATTTTATCTCCTAAATAAGCTACCATCAAGATATGACCAACAGTGTTTAAAGTATTTTATCTCCTAAATAAGCTACCATCAAGATATGGCCAACAGTGTTCAAAGTATTTTATCTCCTAAATAAGCTACCATCAAGATATGACCAACAGTGTTTAAAGTATTTTATCTCCTAAATAAGCTACCATCAAGATATGGCCAACAGTGTTCAAAGTATTTTATCTCCTAAATAAGCTACCATCAAGATATGGCCAACAGTGTTCAAAGTACTTTATCTCCTAAATAAGCTACCATCAAGATATGACCAACAGTGTTCAAAGTATTTTATCTCCTAAATAAGCTACCATCAAGATATGGCCAACAGTGTTTAAAGTACTTTATCTCCTAAAAAAGCTACCATCAAGATATGACCAACAGTGTTCAAAGTATTTTATCTCCTAAATAAGCTACCATCAAGATATGGCCAACAGTGTTCAAAGTATTTTATCTCCTAAATAAGCTACCATCAAGATATGGCCAACAGTGTTCAAAGTACTTTATCTCCTAAATAAGCTACCATCAAGATATGACCAACAGTGTTTGAAGTATTTTATCTCCTAAATAAGCTACCATCAAGATTTACTGGGTCCAAAACTGACTGCTTGCCACATATTCATTTTCCCTAACCCTGAGCCAATAAGATCCTGGAGCTAAGTTTTGGCAAGAAAAGACCAGGAGTTGAGTTTTGATTATCAAAGACTGCTTGAGCTATTATTTTTAAAGGTAATACCTGAACCAATATGAACATCTAGTAAAAAGACTTACTTCTTGACCACTACTTCTGATGCACCTTTACAAAAAAATCTATATGTATCTGGCTTGTTGTGCAATTTGACCACTGTGCACATAGATTTACGGTCTGAGTTAAAAGTGTAGACTTTCACTAAACTTTCTTCTGGATATTGTTCTCGAATCTAAGGACAACAGAATTTAACACACAGTTATACAATTGTTATCTGCATGTCAAGGTTAAACTTAAGATATTTACATAGTGCAGTAATCCCTCCATTATGCAGGTCCTGATAAAAACAGGTGCTCATTATTTGGTTTCAATTTTCAGATAAATTATCTGTATTGGTATCTGGACTAATAGACATTTAGAAAGGAATGGGAGAACCTTTGCAAAAGTCCAACCAGTCGACTGACCTTTCTCTACTGTTATCAAGTTAATTATTATTATTTTTGTTAGACTTAATAATATTAATAATAAAATTATATTATGAAAAACATACCATTTAAGCTAGGAAATTCTTATTTTTAAATAAAAGTTTTGTTTACGTGTCTAAATATTGAAAATTACCAAAATAATTCCCCGTAAGAAAACCTGAAATTGGACCGCAATTACTTTAATTATAAAATGGTTCACTACAAAAATTACAAAGTACTTACGGTTTCATAGCTTTGGTGCAAATTTTGAACAAATCCTAAAAGCGAACATTCTGTTTTGTTGCCAAGTTGTTTAGGAAGTTCTCCTTCTTGTTCTGGAGGCTAAAATAAAAAAACAAACAAATGTCTTCAATTGAATTCCAAATGAAATATCAACACTCTGGAGGCTGGATGGAAAATGTAGGAATAGAGATATTAACTTCTTCAATGTAGAATAGAGATATTAACTTCTTCAATGTACTTAGCATTGTTTCATTCAAAAGAGAAGGCAAAGTAATATTTGAAACAAATAATAAAAGACTTTAAAATGTGTCAATCACACCATTGTTTCTTTAGCATATTATTTATTACTATGTCATGTTAAATATGAAGTACATTATCTTTTATATTTGTAGTAAACAAAAAAATATGACCCGTTCCCACAAAAGGAGACATAAGTGGTTTTTTCAACATTTTAAGTTATATATATCGTTTGAAAGGGCATTGAATAGGCTTTATTTTAATACCAAATTTATTATTATACGTCAATATTTCATTTTTCTATGACACTTACTATCACTTAGAACTAGTCAGACAAAAAAACAAGAGTTTCGAGAAAAGCGTTTTAAAGTTAATGCATTTGAAAATGTCTAAACTCTATAGCAACCAGATTCGTAATATCTATATTTACATACCAATCGAAAGGGCATTCAATTATCTTTTTAGTGGTGTATATACGATATTATTTTATAATAAAACTGAAAAAAAAATAAGAAAAAATCACATCTCTCAAAGAATTTAGCAGTGAAGCTATGCCGCTCTCCATTGTGTGAAATTTTCATAACCTCTAAAACGGAAAGTCTAATTGATACCGCCTTGTATCCCAATAGCCAATCAGCGAATTTGTATTGGAAAAATATGGTATCGTAACCAATGATCAATTTATAAACGAATTTTCATTGGATAGAAAGAAAGGAATTGTTTATCCCAAACTTCAGGCTTTAATATTTTCTGATTGGTTTCTATAAATAAATAGGGATCACATAGAAATTCCCGAAAGTCTGCCCTTTTCAAGGATATATAATGTTATGGGGTTCTGTCAGGGGCTTGATACAAAACAATAGGTTAAATAAAGTCAAATTTTAGTGAACTTATACTAAATTTTAAATCACACGTTGATCAAAATAATTAATTAAAATATTTTTAAGTAGAAAAAAAATAAAACACATGGCAGGTTTCACAAAATGGCCACCAAATGATGGAGATTTATTGTTTATTTAAAAAATAAAAATTGATAATACAAAATGCTGTTTTTTTTACTTGTATGTGTTTATATGTCCATAAAGTATCAGCTGCATCAGTATTGTATGTTTTAATTATATTTTTGTGTTGTTTATATTAATTTAAACACCATCAAATGTTACATAATCCACCGATCCCATTTCCCGATTTTTTGTATACATTTGAAAATCACTTACCAGGAATAAATAAAGCCGAAATATTATGTTTTTTAATGTTTAACATTCATAAACATGTTAATTTTCCCTAGGCCACCATTAGAAGCACAAAAAAAATGTTTATCTTTTGAAAAAAAACGTGTTTTAAAAAGCCCTAATTTTTACGGCCTATCGGTGGATTTTTTCCGCCGCCGAGACTAAGTCTAAAACTAGATCTAAAATAAGATTTATCTATGTAATTTCGTAAAACTCTTTTAATTTTAACCAGAAATTTAATTCTTTTCATAAAAACAAAGTTTGTTTTAAATATTTAGCCGAAGAATTCATTTTATTAGTAAATAAATGAAAATCGATTGGTACAAAAAAGGCTTCGGACTAGCAAAGATAACGTTCGCTGTCAAAACAAGATTCGAGATTACGGTCAATTTAAATGCACACGTGTGAATTATAGAATGTAAATCCGATCGGATAGCTTAAAAATTACATTTGATGCACTTTTTGAGTTCGCAAAAAGAGGATTTTTATTTTTTTTATTTTTTAACTCCATTCGGTGCAAAACGTTTGCTTTTTGGAACGTTCGATCGATGTCGAAAAAGTATTTTCTAAAACACTATTTACACATTTATTTTCCGATTTCCAACTATTTGTGTACTATCTACGGCAACAAAATACTATTATTTATAGTTTTAAACTAAATTTACGCAAACTATTGTGGTTTAAACGTTAAAAATCCTTTTTTTCGCTTTTAACACACACGCTTTGTTTACGTCCAATAAAGCCACGTTTTTTTCAAAATGGCGGCGACTTCGGTAGTTCTAGACTTTATGATGTCAGAGTGCCAAATCACGTTTTATTGTAAAAATAATAATAAAACACAACACAAACACTGATATATTTACGTTTTGTGAGTTTATTTGTCATAAAAGAATCAATTTCAACAATATTGTATGTTTTAATGCTAGTTTGATGATGTTTAGTCTAACTCATTTTGTAGCCCCAGGAACTTTTTGATAGAGGGAATTTCCCGATTTTTAAATGATTAATTATAAAATATTGAAATATCAGCTGACTTTATAAGTGTCATATTTGGATTTCTGGGCTTTTAGGCTTTAAAATGACATATAATACTATACTATAGCTTAACATTATTTAAAAAAAAAAAAAAAAAAAAAATGGGAAATCCTGAAATCTTTATTGTGAAACCTGCCACATATAAATTGTGATTTAGAAATGGATAAACTAGTATTTACAAAGATTAAAAAAAAATTCACCGGAAAGACCCCCACAACACAAAACCTCGTGTAGCACAAAATGGTATTTCCGACTTATGTCTCATTTTATCAGAACGGGTCACAAATATACTTTTTAAAAAAATTCATTAAAATAATATTCCAATGTTGAGTGTGTGTTGTACAAAGAATTGAGTACCTCTATTTTAGAAGTATATCCACTGTTAATAGCTATAGACTCTAGAATCAGCTGTCTTACTTTACTGTTCAGTTTGTCAAATTCTGGGGTTTGTTTGTAATGATGTTCTAGAAAATAACAAACAAAAAAGGCATATTATGAAGCATTGTCTCACAATTCATTGTCTACTTTCTCTATTGGCCAATCTATTTCTGTTTCCGTAGGCCATAGACATTCTACTACAGCAGGATCCTGAGTAAATCTCTGCCTGGATTTTACAATCAGCATGTTAATTAACATAAACTCAAAGGCTACAAATAGTTCAAGCTCTTTGCATTAGCATATTAATTAACATAAACTCAATAAATTACAATAAAAGCCATGTGATAACACTATGAATTATGACAATTCACTATACTTATGACTGTCACTATAGACTAATGTAGAATAAAGTCAGTTATCCCAAAACTCCCCCCCCCCCTCCTCCCAAAACACTTACGTCCAATGTAGCTTTGAACAACTGTCATCCTGTTTGTTGTTAGTGTCCCTGTCTTATCTGAACAAATTGCTGTTGCATTGCCCATAGTTTCACAAGCATCTAAATGTCTGACAAGATTATTGTCATGCATCATTTTCTGCAGAGAAAGACATGTCAAAGTATGTATTAGTTCTGTGACTTAAATATTTCATCCTTAATCTTCTTTAATGAAGTTTATCTAGGCAGCTGACCTTGACAGAGTAAGCCAAGGCCAGGGTCACAGCCAGGGGCAGACCCTCAGGTACAGCAACCACTAAGACTGTTACACCGATGATGAAATACTTGACAAACATCTCAATGTTGCGTGTAGTGTCTTCACTGGTCCATGTCTTGCCACGGACGACAAACTCTCTAATGCAGAACTGCACAATGAGTATGACGACCGTAAGCACAGCTATGGCAGTACCTGAAATAAACAATTTTATAGCCATGGATGTAATTTTATACACACACAAATGGCTCTTTATAATATTTCAGATAAGTAAAATAAAAAGTCATAAAATAGAGAAACTAAACAAACTTTTCATAAAATTGGCATCAGAGACATTTCTTATTATATTCAAGGACTAATGAATTCTATTTATTCCAGACTAGGATTTCAGCTTTCAATAGTCTGTCTGAACTAGTTTTAAGAGCCATCTTGAGCCCTGAAAGGACACAGTCCCAGAGTCATAATATAGATTTCTATCTTAGAGCTGGATTTAAGTTAAGAAGTAGCAGGCCATGCAAGTTATGGAGGCAAGATTTGAGGAAGTCATCTTTGAGCAGGTTGCATGTTATGTCTACTTGCTTACTCCCTCCCCATATGACACATTTTGAAATCCCTGCCTCTTACACCTATAATATAGTCTGTGGGTGGGCCAGCCAAGAAGATAGTGGGATATAAGACCAGAAACCTTAACATCATGTCAAATTGAAAAACAAGACTTGAACTAAGACTATGTAAAAATCTTTCAATAAATTTTAATGTGAAAAGACCAACCAGCATATCCAATTTGTATGGCCAGACGAGTCAATTTGGTTTGTAAAACAGATTTCTCTTTTCTAGAACCACCTTTGTGTTTTTGTTCCGGGTCAGCAGGAGTTCCAGAATCAGATTCACCTTTGTTACCCACCTAGGAAATAGAAAAGAACAAAAGCACAATGTCAGATCAATGAATACTCTATGTCCAATAGATATATACTCTATGTCCAATAGATATATACTCTATGTCCAATAGATATATACTCTATGTCCAATAGATATATACTCTATGTCCAATAGATACATACTCTATGTCCAATAGATATATACTCTATGTCCAATAGATATATACTCTATGTCCAATAGATACATACTCTATGTCCAATAGATATATACTCTATGTCCAATAGATATATACTCTATGTCCAATAGATATATACTCTATGTCCAATAGATACATACTCTATGTCCAATAGATATATACTCTATGTCCAATAGATATATACTCTATGTCCAATAGATACATACTCTATGTCCAATAGATATATACTCTATGTCCTATAGTAAACAACTGATGGGTCTGAACCAATAGATATATACTCTATGTCCAATAGATATATACTCTATGTCCAATAGATATATACTCTATGTCATATAGTAAACAACTGATGGGTCTGAACCAATAGATATATACTCTATGTCCTATAGTAAACAACAGATGGGTCTGAACCAATAGATATATACTCTATGTCATATATTAAACAAATGATGGGTTTGAACACTGCACCAATAGATATATCACCTGATTGTTGTCAGCACTGTGGGCGTTACTGGCACCATGGGAGTTACCCTCATGAACTTTCAGCTGAATGTTTTCTATATCTGTTCAATGGAGAAGAAAGATACAAGTCAGTGAAATTCTAAAGTCACATATACAAGTACAGCTATTCTAATGAAGACTGAATGGATGTTGCACAGAGAACAACCTAAAGCAATTTCATTACTCAACTCTACACAAAGATACTTTTTAAAAATTATTTATGGACTTTACAGATCTATGAAATAAATGATGAAAATGAAACAATTTGAAATGAAAAGTAAAACCATTGAGACCTAACTACCAAACAATACATTCAGTCAAGATGCAAAATAAATAATATTGTTTTTTTCCTCATCAGCAAACACAGTGCACAATGCACGATTATGTTTCGTACATTGCAGTTCTTTGTTCTGACTTCAATTATCAGCAGCATTTCTATAGCTTTCTTTCTCTTACAATAAATGACTGGCTCAAAACTAAAATATTTAGAGATAAAAACAGAAGAAAGAAAGAATGTACACAACAACAACAGCCACAAAAAAAACTATCTCTATATCACTTGGTTATGATAATATAGGATAATCTCTATATCAATTGGTCATGATAATATAGGATAATCTCTATATCAATTGGACATGATAATATAGGATAATCTCTATATCACTTGGTCATGATAATATAGGATAATCTCTATATCACTTGGTCATGATAATATAGGATAATCTCTATATCACTTGGTAATGATAATATAGGATAATCTCTATATCACTTGGTCATGATAATATAGGATAATCTCTATATCACTTGGTAATGATAATATAGGATAATCTCTATATCACTTGGTCATGATAATATAGGATAATCTCTATATCACTTGGTCATGATAATATAGGATAATCTCTATATCACTTGGTCATGATAATATAGGATAATCTCTATATCACTTGGTCATGATAATATAGGATAATCTCTATATCACTTGGTCATGATAATATAGGATAATCTCTATATCACTTGGTCATGATAATATAGGATAATCTCTATATCACTTGGTCATGATAATATAGGATAATCTCTATATCACTTGGTCATGATAATATAGGATAATCTCTATATCACTTGGTCATGATAATATAGGATAATCTCTATATCACTTGGTCATGATAATATAGGATAATCTCTATATCACTTGGTCATGATAATAGAGGAGAAACGTTCAACTTTCACCACCATACACATGAATACAAACATTCATGAAGTTCTAAAATAAAATATTTTTATACTTTTTCCTTCACTTCACTAACACCAAATAAATCCACAGTCATGCCAAACAACTAAAGTTATGTCCCTTGTCTCAATTCCTGCTCCACCCAAAAACATTTTCTTAAAGAGGTGGTAAAACACAAGATGGGGGAGGCCGGGGGAGGACAGAGGTAAATATACAACCTAAAAAACAACAACCACACACACCCTAGTCAGATTGATATACAAGTTAGATATACAAATTAAAATCAAGCTACTGTACAGTTGAAGTAAAGACATGAAATGCCAGTGTGGGGTAAACCGATTCTCAGTTAATTCAACAACACCAATGAAATCTTCCAATGGCTTCTTGTGCTCCAGCCAATGTTCACTTTAGTCTCAAGATGTTTTCATGCACTTAAATTTCATATTCTTTGAACCCAACACTAGGTTGTTGGGACATGTTGCTATAGCAAGACATTTTCACTGCCATTTTTAAAGTCTCCATTGAAATTCAGCCACAGAGTGTCCTTTAGTCAGCTGTGAGTTGTATCTGATATAGTTGTATCTGATATAGTTGTATCTGATATAGTTGTATCTGATATAGTTGTATCTGATATAGTTGTATCTGATATAGTTGTATCTGATATAGTTGTATCTGATATAGTTGTATCTGATATAGTTGTATCTGATATAGTTGTATCTGATATAGTTGTATCTGATATAGTTGTATCTGATATAGTTGTATCTGATATAGTTGTATCTGATATAGTTGTATCTGATATAGTTGTATCTGATATAGTTGTATCTGATATAGTTGTATCTGATATAGTTGTATCTGATATAGTTGTATCTGATATAGTTGTATCTGATATAGTTGTATCTGATATTAATTGTTCTGACCTCATAATGCCCTAGTATGTCATACACCAAGAAGAATACTGCTTCAATAACCAAACAGATTTATACACTTTAAGCCACTGCCTTTTACTCAAAACTATTTACTTATTTTATTTCAAGTGTCTATTTCATTTTAACCTACTACCCATTTCACATTGGTTCAGTATTCTGAGGGAATCAGTGTTAAAGGTTTTTCAACAACAATCAAACCAAAAATAAAACATTTATAAAAAAAAACTCTAAACAAATTCAACAAAAGTACAACAATGAATAAACATTTTGCAATACTTTCTAGTTCTAAATATTTGCAGAAATACTTTAGAGGTCAGTATTGTTTATTTTTATATTTTTTTAGTGTCATTCTGATTTCTAATAAAAATGTTGCAGACAAAAATCCACAGAATGTTCTGAGTGTTGGGGAGACTAGATAGTGACAACAAGACATGGAACATTAACACATTGATCTACATCCACAGTAACAAAAAGCATTCACCTACCGGTTTTCGCATCACTGTCGTTAGAGGGAATCACTAAGAAAAAAAAATTGAAAACAAAAAAATCACAAACAAGGAAAAGTAAAAAATTGACAACTAAACAAGAAAACTAATGGATCACTTGCCTAGGAAAACAATGGGCAAGTCATATCAAGCAAAACTTAAAATCAAAACAAAAAAAACAAACAAAAAAATTAAAAGTTAAAGAAAATGGTTTTGAAAGAATAGTTTGTATGAAGCCTCTATTAGTTGAACTTACACAGAAGTAGCCTTTTATCAAATAAAGCTGTGCAATGAGTGGCCCACCTCTTTATCAAATAGAGCTGTGCAATGAGTGGCCCACCTTTATTAAACCAATGTCCCATGAACAAATGATGTATATAATTATTTAGAGTTCCTTTAAGTTATCCCAACAACTACTAGATTTGCTGAGTTTGAAATGACATGAGCTCTATCAAGCAGCAGTTTGTTATTTACACCACTGAGTTGAATGCATCTTGCTTTGTTTGGCTAAATCTCTAACTCTATTGCTGAATGCATCTTGCTTTGTTTGGCTAAATCTCTAACTCTATTGCTGAATACATCTTGCTTTGTTTGGCTAAATCTCTAACTCTATTGCTGAATGCATCTTGCTTTGTTTGGCTAAATCTCTAACTCTATTGCTGAATACATCTTGCTTTGTTTGGCTAAATCTCTAACTCTATTGCTGAATGCATCTTGCTTTGTTTGGCTAAATCTCTAACTCTATTGCTGAATACATCTTGCTTTGTTTGGCTAAATTTCTAACTCTATTGCTGACTGCATCTTGCTTTGTTTGGCTAAATCTCTAACTCTATTGCTGAATACATCTTGCTTTGTTTGGCTAAATCTCTAACTCTATTGCTGACTGCATCTTGCTTTGTTTTGTTAAATCTCTAACTCTATTGCATGCTTAACAAAGCTCATTCTAAATAAGACATGTTTCTTCTGGTTCTTGTTAGCTTTCATCATTTACTAGGTTTACCATGGAGCAAAGACAATGAAGCAGATGCTTTTAACAAAATATTTCATATGCCAGAAGCCAACATGGAATGATTATAGTTTTATTTGCTCACTCAGAAAGCTTTATAATTAAGTATAATTTCAGAACTGGTATACTAGCCAGTTTGTTCAATGCCTAACAGTAACCCAGCTTCTGCATCACTACCATAGTACATTACAATGACTTAATGAACAACAACAGAGAAATTATTCTTATTCAACTAAATAGCTGGAAATGTTTCTTGGAGAAAGAAAAGCAATTCAATATTGACACTATTATTTCTCCTAGAGCCACATATTAAAGTTATCATTCTATTTAACAGACATTATTGGTTTTGTTCATAGTAATTGGCTGTTTATATTCAAAGACTTTAGTGCCATAAAATAAATAATTTATACAAGTTCAACCAAAGGTATCTTGTTAATTTATTAACAGATTAGGTTTTAAGACAGATGGGAGTTAGTGACTAAAGTTTCAACACATAAAATGGAAGATGTGCAAAAGTGAAAAATAAAAGAGAAAGAAAAAAAAGCAAAGCTACAGAAAAACAGTATATTGTGATCAATGTTTTTCTAACTTTTAATAAACAGTATATTGTGATCAATGTTTTTCTAAGTTTTAATAAACAGTATATTGTGATCAATGTTTTTCTAAGTTTTAATAAACAGTATATTGTGATCAATGTTTTTCTAGGTTTTAATAAACAGTATATTGTGATCAATGTTTTTCTAAGTTTTAATAAACAGTATATTGTGATCAATGTTTTTCTAAGTTTTAATAAACAGTATATTGTGATCAATGTTTTTCTAAGTTTTAATAAACAGTATATTGTGATCAATGTTTTTCTAACTTTTAATAAACAGTATATTGTGATCAATGTTTTTCTAAGTTTTAATAAACAGTATATTGTGATCAATGTTTTTCTAAGTTTTAATAAACAGTATATTGTGATCAATGTTTTTCTAGGTTTTAATAAACAGTATATTGTGATCAATGTTTTTCTAAGTTTTAATAAACAGTATATTGTGATCAATGTTTTTCTAAGTTTTAATAAACAGTATATTGTGATCAATGTTTTTCTAAGTTTTAATAAACAGTATATTGTGATCAATGTTTTTCTAAGTTTTAATAAACAGTATATTGTGATCAATGTTTTTCTAAGTTTTAATAAACAGTATATTGTGATCAATGTTTTTCTAAGTTTTAATAAACAGTATATTGTGATCAATGTTTTTCTAACTTTTAATAAACAGTATATTGTGATCAATGTTTTTCTAGGTTTTAATAAACAGTATATTGTGATCAATGTTTTTCTAACTTTTAATAAACAGTATATTGTGATCAATGTTTTTCTAAGTTTTAATAAACAGTATATTGTGATCAATGTTTTTCTAAGTTTTAATAAACAGTATATTGTGATCAATGTTTTTCTAGGTTTTAATAAACAGTATATTGTGATCAATGTTTTTCTAAGTTTTAATAAACAGTATATTGTGATCAATGTTTTTCTAAGTTTTAATAAACAGTATATTGTGATCAATGTTTTTCTAAGTTTTAATAAAAAGTATATTGTGATCAGTGTTTTTCTAAGTTTTAATAAACAGTATATTGTGATCAATGTTTTTCTAAGTTTTAATAAACAGTATATTGTGATCAATGTTTTTCTAAGTTTTAATAAACAGTATATTGTGATCAATGTTTTTCTAAGTTTTAATAAACAGTATATTGTGATCAATGTTTTTCTAAGTTTTAATAAACAGTATATTGTGATCAATGTTTTTCTAAGTTTTAATAAAAAGTATATTGTGATCAATGTTTTTCTAAGTTTTAATAAACAGTATATTGTGATCAATGTTTTTCTAAGTTTTAATAAACAGTATATTGTGATCAATGTTTTTCTAAGTTTTAATAAACAGTATATTGTGATCAATGTTTTTCTAAGTTTTAATAAACAGTATATTGTGATCAATGTTTTTCTAAGTTTTAATAAACAGTATATTGTGATCAATGTTTTTCTAAGTTTTAATAAACAGTATATTGTGATCAATGTTTTTCTAAGTTTTAATAAACAGTATATTGTGATCAATGTTTTTCTAAGTTTTAATAAACAGTATATTGTGATCAATGTTTTTCTAAGTTTTAATAAACAGTATATTGTGATCAATGTTTTTCTAAGTTTTAATAAACAGTATATTGTGATCAATGTTTTTCTAAGTTTTAATAAACAGTATATTGTGATCAATGTTTTTCTAAGTTTTAATAAAAAGTATATTGTGATCAATGTTTTTCTAAGTTTTAATAAACAGTATATTGTGATCAATGTTTTTCTAAGTTTTAATAAACAGTATATTGTGATCAATGTTTTTCTAACTTTTAATAAAAAGTATATTGTGATCAATGTTTTTCTAAGTTTTAATAAACAGTATATTGTGATCAATGTTTTTCTAAGTTTTAATAAACAGTATATTGTGATCAATGTTTTTCTAACTTTTAATAAAAAGTATATTGTGATCAATGTTTTTCTAAGTTTTAATAAACAGTATATTGTGATCAATGTTTTTCTAAGTTTTAATAAACAGTATATTGTGATCAATGTTTTTCTAAGTTTTAATAAACAGTATATTGTGATCAATGTTTTTCTAACTTTTAATAAAAAGTATATTGTGATCAATGTTTTTCTAAGTTTTAATAAACAGTATATTGTGATCAATGTTTTTCTAACTTTTAATAAACAGTATATTGTGATCAATGTTTTTCTAGGTTTTAATAAACAGTATATTGTGATCAATGTTTTTCTAAGTTTTAATAAACAGTATATTGTGATCGATGTTTTTCTAAGTTTTAATAAACAGTATATTGTGATCAATGTTTTTCTAAGTTTTAATAAACAGTATATTGTGATCAATGTTTTTCTAAGTTTTAATAAACAGTATATTGTGATCAATGTTTTTCTAAGTTTTAATAAACAGTATACTGTGATCAATGTTTTTCTAAGTTTTAATAAAAAGTATATTGTGATCAATGTTTTTCTAACTTTTAATAAACAGTATATTGTGATCAATGTTTTTCTAAGTTTTAATAAACAGTATATTGTGATCAATGTTTTTCTAAGTTTTAATAAACAGTATATTGTGATCAATGTTTTTCTAAGTTTTAATAAACAGTATATTGTGATCAATGTTTTTCTAACTTTTAATAAACAGTATATTGTGATCAATGTTTTTCTAAGTTTTAATAAACAGTATATTGTGATCAATGTTTTTCTAAGTTTTAATAAACAGTATATTGTGATCAATGTTTTTCTAAGTTTTAATAAACAGTATATTGTGATCAATGTTTTTCTAAGTTTTAATAAACAGTATATTGTGATCAATGTTTTTCTAACTTTTAATAAAAAGTATATTGTGATCAATGTTTTTCTAAGTTTTAATAAACAGTATATTGTGATCAATGTTTTTCTAAGTTTTAATAAACAGTATATTGTGATCAATGTTTTTCTAAGTTTTAATAAACAGTATATTGTGATCAATGTTTTTCTAACTTTTAATAAAAAGTATATTGTGATCAATGTTTTTCTAAGTTTTAATAAACAGTATATTGTGATCAATGTTTTTCTAACTTTTAAAAAACAGTATATTGTGATCAATGTTTTTCTAAGTTTTAATAAACAGTATATTGTGATCAATGTTTTTCTAAGTTTTAATAAACAGTATATTGTGATCGATGTTTTTCTAAGTTTTAATAAACAGTATATTGTGATCAATGTTTTTCTAAGTTTTAATAAACAGTATATTGTGATCAATGTTTTTCTAAGTTTTAATAAACAGTATATTGTGATCAATGTTTTTCTAAGTTTTAATAAACAGTATACTGTGATCAATGTTTTTCTAAGTTTTAATAAAAAGTATATTGTGATCAATGTTTTTCTAACTTTTAATAAACAGTATATTGTGATCAATGTTTTTCTAAGTTTTAATAAACAGTATATTGTGATCAATGTTTTTCTAACTTTTAATAAAAAGTATATTGTGATCAATGTTTTTCTAAGTTTTAATAAACAGTATATTGTGATCAATGTTTTTCTAACTTTTAATAAACAGTATATTGTGATCAATGTTTTTATAAGTTTTAATAAACAGTATATTGTGATCAATGTTTTTCTAAGTTTTAATAAACAGTATATTGTGATCAATGTTTTTCTAACTTTTAATAAACAGTATATTGTGATCAATGTTTTTCTAAGTTTTAATAAACAGTATATTGTGATCAATGTTTTTGTAAGTTTTAATAAAAAGTATATTCTGATCGTTTTTTCCCAGTTTTAATAAACAGTATATTGTTATCAATGTTTTTCTCAATTTTACTCAACAGCATATTGTGATCAATGTTTTTCCCAGTTTTAATAAGCCTCAAGTTTAGAAATATTCATGTATCATTTTCAAACATTCTGTACTAGCTAAAATTAAACTAACTAAATCAAACTTTGAGTAGAGAGGGATCTACATACAAGAAAAATAAAATGTTTGCAATTTGAATATATAAGGTAACAGATTTGTAGACATCTTTGAAAGGAAATTTTCATTATTCAGAATTTTATTTTTCGTCTGAACAACTAGTTTATGAAAGATAATAGTATGAATGAATGTGGGCATTGTTTAAATTGATCTAACCATTTTAATTTTGACTATTATTTAATACACTTGTGTGCGCTTGACTGCTTTCTTGAATGACTACATTAAGCTAAAACTAATGGGAACAACTTCATCTGAAACTGATGTATTTGCTTTTTGTTTTTTTTAACCCAAATAAATAATTCTTACATTAGATAATAAATAAAAATGTTTCATTATTAAAGAAAAGCAAACCAAATTATTTCCTGATGAGTTTGTTAGAACATTGGTCACAGAGTGAAGAATTATTAAAACAGAAAGCCATAAGCCACAACATTCATTAAATAAGAAAAACATGGAAAGCTTCAAAAAGCAACATAAGATTAGCTTTGATCTTCATTAAGAAAACCACACATATAAAAAAGGAGGGGTCATATTGATTCAAATAACTAAAAAAAATATTTTGTTATGTATGTGGCTAGCACAAATGCCAACCAAATATGTCTGCATGCTAAGTAAAGAGAAGCTGCAATGCAGGGGACATTTGGTTATGCTATTTACAGACAGTAGTTTTAAGTGAGAACAAATTCAAACATAAAATACAACAGCCTTCAAATGCTAACTGAACTTTTCAAAGCATTAAAATGAACACAATGAAAAAAAAAATAGAATAAATTGGTTTAAAAAAAACCTTCTCTACTGAATCCCCTGCAACATATGAATGCAAAATGATCACACTAAAAGTGATTTTTTAACCCCCCCCCCCCCCCTGATAGTTGTAAAGTGTGACTCTAGACTCTAGTCCCAGTCTAATGGAAAGAAAGAGATTAGCTTTGCATGCAACAGCAAGGTCAAGGTCATCAAATCAATACACACAAGCAGTTTGAGAGAAACAAATATTAGGGTAGAGGTGAACTTTTGGATGTAATGGAAACTTCCTCCTACACCTTCTAGTCACAAAACATATCTTCATTCACTCTTATATATTATGTTCACTATTTCTTGAAACAAAAATCTTCAACACTTTCAGCTACTCAGTTCAAGAATCCATTCATCCAAACAGTTTGGTGAAATAAACAGATGAATTCATCTTTATGAAATGATAAAACAAATTGTGTCTTAACAAATTCATCCACTCAACTAAATGTTATCTTGAAGGACACAATTAATGCTTCTTATAAAGAAGAAAACTGATACATTTGTATGATTTAATAAAGGTAAATTAATTAAATACTATAGTACATTTGTTTCTGTGGCCACAGCGTACTAGGGGATATATGGCCAGCACAATGCCCAGCCACCTTTACTTTTCCCCAACTAAGTTCAGGTACTCATCAGAGTTAGGTAACCCTATGATCAGTTTGGTCCGAAGAGTATTTTACTAGAATACATTTAAAGGCTAGACTAAATTAGATGAGTTTCAAGAAATGATTAGGATGAACAAAAAATAGATTATTGGCAACAAAATAAGTTTGTATCTTTCTTTCCTCCAGGAGATATGCACAAAAAGGAAGTTTCCATGTACACAAAGGAAGTTTCCATGTACACAAAGGAAGTTTCCATGTACACAAAGGAAGTTTCCATGTACACAAAGGAAGTTTCCATGTACACAAAGGAAGTTTCCATGTACACAAAGGAAGTTTCCATGTACACAAAGGAAGTTTCCATGTACACAAAGGAAGTTTCCATGTACACAAAGGAAGTTTCCATGTACACAAAGGAAGTTTCCATGTACACAAAGGAAGTTTCCATGTACACAAAGGAAGTTTCCATTCATAAAACAAATTATACAAGGAAATAAAAGGGTTTGAAAACTAAATAGCAAAGCTGAGACCAAATTCACCAACCTATATAATAGAGCACACAGCACGCACTCAGTCCAAATTCAAAATACACTTTTGTTTAAACTTACACTTTGTAGAAGCTTTGAGTTCATAGTTCTAGTATTTCCTAGCATTAAATACTTCTATACTTTGATTCATTCAGCTTTAACTGACTTAAAAAAAAAGCTGACAAACTAACCTTGCATTCAAACAAAATAAGCATGATTAAAAAAAATATAAACAACTACAATAATACAATTATTTTTGAACCAAATATGATGTCAGCAAAATGCCAAATATGCAAGTAAAAGTTTAGAATAGATACAAGTTATTCTCATTGTTAGAACTAATGCATGCAATGAGGTATGATGTAACAAATAGATGCTCATTCACTTACATGGTTTCTTTTGCTCCAGGTCCTTTCTGTCCACCCCTGAAAGTTAAGAGAGTTAGAGACTATGGCACAAAACACACAAAAAATTTTGTCAGGAGATTGTGTGGTTTTGTTGATACATCAAGACAATGCAGATATTTGCTATGCTTGTGTATACATTGATCAAAAGGTGACAGGTTGGGAGCACAATTATTCAAACAAGGAATAGTGAAAACACTAAATCTGCCAACACAATACAGTTTGACTTGTTGAAACTAGATCACAGTAACATTTGTAAGTGTAAATGTAATGAGACATTAACTCTACTCATTATGCCTTTGTTTCAGATTTGGCCAATGCACTAAGTAATCCAATGTCTTTGTTTCAGATTTGGCCAATGCACTAAGTAATCCAATGTCTTTGTTTCAGATTTGGCCAATGCACTAAGTAATCCAATGTCTTTGTTTCAGATTTGGCCAATGCACTAAGTAATCCAATGTCTTTGTTTCAGATTTGGCCAATGCACTAAGTAATCCAATGTCTTTGTTTCAGATTTGGCCAATGCACTAAGTAATCCAATGTCTTTGTTTCAGATTTGGCCAATGCACTAAGTAATCCAATGTCTTTGTTTCAGATTTGGCCAATGCACTAAGTAATCCAATGTCTTTGTTTCAGATTTGGCCAATGCACTAAGTAATCCAATGTCTTTGTTTCAGATTTGGCCAATGCACTAAGTAATCCAATGTCTTTGTTTCAGATTTGGCCAATGCACTAAGTAATCCAATGTCTTTGTTTCAGATTTGGCCAATGCACTAAGTAATCCAATGTCTTTGTTTCAGATTTGGCCAATGCACTAAGTAATCCAATGTCTTTGTTTAATCATTTTCTATACAGCCTGTGTAGTTTACTTTATATAAATATATTACTTCTAACTTGATGAGAATTTTCTATACAGCCTGTGTAGTTTACTTTATATAAATATATTACTTCTAACTTGATGAGAATTTTCTATACAGCCTGTGTAGTTTACTTTATATAAATATATTACTTCTAACTTGATGAGAATTTTCTATACAGCCTGTGTAGTTTACTTTATATAAATATATTACTTCTAACTTGATGAGAATTTTCTATACAGCCTGTGTAGTTTACTTTATATAAATATATTACTTCTAACTTGATGAGAATTTTCTATACAGCCTGTGTAGTTTACTTTATATAAATATATTACTTCTAACTTGATGAGAATTTTCTATACAGCCTGTGTAGTTTACTTTATATAAATATATTACTTCTAACTTGATGAGAATTTTCTATACAGCCTGTGTAGTTTACTTTATATAAATATATTACGTCTAACTTGATGAGAATTTTCTATACAGCCTGTGTAGTTTACTTTATATAAATATATTACGTCTAACTTGATGAGAATTTTCTATACAGCCTGTGTAGTTTACTTTATATAAATATATTACGTCTAACTTGATGAGAATTTTCTATACAGCCTGTGTAGTTTACTTTATATAAATATATTACGTCTAACTTGATGAGAATTTTCTATACAGCCTGTGTAGTTTACTTTATATAAATATATTACGTCTAACTTGATGAGAATTTTCTATACAGCCTGTGTAGTTTACTTTATATAAATATATTACTTCTAACTTGATGAGAATTTTCTATACAGCCTGTGTAGTTTACTTTATATAAATATATTACTTCTAACTTGATGAGAATTTTCTATACAGCCTGTGTAGTTTACTTTATATAAATATATTACGTCTAACTTGATGAGAATTTTCCTCACCAAATGTGTGGCTGTGTGACAGAATGATCCATCTTTAAGACTAAAATAAAATGAACATCTCAAATGAAAATGTTCACTGGGACACCAAGTCTTCACAAGTCACCAGCATTAGATCTTACTAGTGAAGCAGTGAATAACACTTAGTCACCAGCATTAGATCTTACTAGTGAAGCAGTGAATAACACTTAGTCACCAGCATTAGATCTTACTAGTGAAGCAGTGAATAACACTTGACAAACCCTAGCTAAGCTGTATAGAAACCATATAAGAGTATAGCAGTTGATGGGAGATAATCTACATCTGATGATCAGCTAATCATTGAATTAAATCCACAACACAATCAACTACATCTACGAACTTGTCATATCCTACAGTGAAATAATTTATGACTTTCAATTGATGGGAGATAATGTTGAACCTATAACTTTATATAAAATCATATCTTACAGAGGCAGCTAGTTGTCCCATTCTCTAAACATCAATTGTGCTCATTTGCCTGTGACCAAACAAGTTTATACTGTCAATCTACTCAAAGACTATAATTCCTATCAGAAGCAACTACTTAGAGAAGTTAATAGACCAACTTGTAGAAGGACTTAATGATAAATATATGAATGACAATCAAAGCCAGTAACACAGATATTCCTATCTAACAACTGTACCCATAGACTACTTGTTGAAATACTAACAATTGTGCCTTTACCGTGCTCTGACTGACTCATTGTTATGTGCAAACACAATAATGAAAAAGAAAAACAAACAAAGAAAAAGATAAACAAATGTTATTATTGAATGAGTTTTGGTCAACACTTAATGGAATTAATATTGACATTGTGCTTTTTTTTTAAACATTTGAGAAACTCCTCCTTTTTTCTGAGAAAATGAAAAGGGCAAAAAACACAAAACACAAATTGTGGGTCTCATTCACAATAGAGCAAAATGACAACTATGGCAGACAACATTCAGTAGAAGAAACTAACCTAAGTTATACACACAGACACAATGTACAGGGCAGAACTTATGACAGGACTAGGGAAATAAGGCATCTAGAAAGACAACAATGAGCCAGGGAGGAAACTTGGACAATGTCTACATCATGGATTCATGTGGATTGCCACAACAAGTGTAGTAGTAGCCCACACACAGGACTGTAGTGGTGTGTCAAACAAAACAAACTACTACATCCAGGGTCACTACTACATCAAGTTGGAAGAAGCAGGAGGATTAATGATTGTATCCAATAAGAAATAAAAAGTTGTATTGTAGAATAGACACTTTACCTTTAACTGCTACTAAGCGAATTTCTGAACATGAAGGGTGAGAGACACAATTTTACTTTGGTCATTGCTTCTTTTCACAATTGTGACTAAACTTATCATTTTAATCTAACAATGTTTAGTGCAATATAGGTTTTGTACACATTTCTAATGTATTAATTGATTGAATACAGAGTGGTTCAGTGGTTCTGGACCTGAAACTGCTTCCTGTAATGGTCATGCTTCCCATTTGATACATTTCATAACAAACAATTCACATTGTGCACTAGATAAAAGGTATTTGATGATAGATTGACACAAAATAATGAAAAACATTTGTTTGTTTTGGTCATGCAGATAATTCCCTGTCAACATTATACACGACTTCATTATTTTCTCTGAAGCAAAACTGAGTCCCAGCAAGACAGCATGCTCAACATGTCCACCAATAAAATATTTTCCCATAATTTAACACTAACTCAGCTGTAAGCCATTGCTAATATAAAATACATTTCAAATCAACAAGGTGAAATAAAGTCAATGTATCCATGGATTTGTGCATTTGTTGGAGCATTCCAGTTTCTTGTGTGTATGTACAATGGTTGAGGCAAGAGATGGTGTAAACAATGTTTTTTTACCAGCTTCCTTGTCAGCATCTTTCTTGTCTTTCTTCTTTTTCTTGTCCTTGCTGTCTTCTGAGTTTTCATTCAGCAGAGCAAAGATGATACCAGTCTGTGAGTTGGGCCCAACAGCAGTAACCAGCATCTTACCACTGCCTTCCATCACATGGGTACCTGTGGACACAGTCATCTTGTTTATGTAACAGTCCAAAGGATCATTGCACACAGTGGTTTTAATGTTTAAGTGTTATTTCATCAATAAAGGAATTTTAATCTCATTTAAGTAATTCTATCTCTGAAGATCTATACTTTTCATTTCTCTTTAAGCATTATTAAATACACATATTAATATATAGAAATATATATATATGTTCTAATGAATAATGGTCGATGTATAACTTTTCATTTAACCTACATGTTCAATTGTATTTGTTAAAGTGTCAAAATTAACTTAGAAGAGTGTTTATAGTTAACTATCCCTTGTTTATCTAGCATGTCTATAGTTAACTATCCCTTGTTTATCTAGCATGTCTATAGTTAACTATCCCTTGTTTATCTAGCATGTCTATAGTTAACTATCCCTTGTTTATCTAGCATGTCTATAGTTAACTATCCCTTGTTTATCTAGCATGTCTATAGTTAACTATCCCTTGTTTATCTAGCATGTCTATAGTTAACTATCCCTTGTTTATCTAGCATGTCTATAGTTAACTATCCCTTGTTTATCTAGCATGTCTATAGTTAACTATCCCTTGTTTATCTAGCATGTCTATAGTTAACTATCCCTTGTTTATCTAGCATGTCTATAGTTAACTATCCCTTGTTTATCTAGCATGTCTATAGTTAACTATCCCTTGTTTATCTAGCATGTCTATAGTTAACTATCCCTTGTTTATCTAGCATGTCTATAGTTAACTATCCCTTGTTTATCTAGCATGTCTATAGTTAACTATCCCTTGTTTATCTAGCATGTCTATAGTTAACTATCCCTTGTTTATCTAGCATGTCTATAGTTAACTATCCCTTGTTTATCTAGCATGTCTATAGTTAACTATCCCTTGTTTATCTAGCATGTCTATAGTTAACTATCCCTTGTTTATCTAGCATGTCTATAGTTAACTATCCCTTGTTTATCTAGCATGTCTATAGTTAACTATCCCTTGTTTATCTAGCATGTCTATAGTTAACTATCCCTTGTTTATCTAGCATGTCTATAGTTAACTATCCCTTGTTTATCTAGCATGTCTATAGTTAACTATCCCTTGTTTATCTAGCATGTCTATAGTTAACTATCCCTTGTTTATCTAGCGTGTCTATAGTTAACTATCCCTTGTTTATCTAGCGTGTCTATAGTTAACTATCCCTTGTTTATCTAGCATGTCTATAGTTAACTATCCCTTGTTTATCTAGCCTGTCTATAGTTAACTATCCCTTGTTTATCTAGCATGTCTATAGTTAACTATCCCTTGTTTATCTAGCATGTCTATAGTTAACTATCCCTTGTTTATCTAGCATGTCTATAGTTAACTATCCCTTGTTTATCTAGCATGTCTATAGTTAACTATCCCTTGTTTATCTAGCATGTCTATAGTTAACTATCCCTTGTTTATCTAGCATGTCTATAGTTAACTATCCCTTGTTTATCTAGCGTGTCTATAGTTAACTATCCCTTGTTTATCTAGCATGTCTATAGTTAACTATCCCTTGTTTATCTAGCATGTCTATAGTTAACTATCCCTTGTTTATCTAGCATGTCTATAGTTAACTATCCCTTGTTTATCTAGCATGTCTATAGTTAACTATCCCTTGTTTATCTAGCATGTCTATAGTTAACTATCCCTTGTTTATCTAGCATGTCTATAGTTAACTATCCCTTGTTTATCTAGCATGTCTATAGTTAACTATCCCTTGTTTATCTAGCATGTCTATAGTTAACTATCCCTTGTTTATCTAGCATGTCTATAGTTAACTAGCTCTAGTATATAACTTACGGTGATAAAGAATGTGTTCAAATGAACTATTTCAATACTGTGAACATTAAGTCATTTGGATAATTTACACTGAGTTGTTTTTATTTTTTATTTTGACAATTCCACAATTATATCCTTACATTGAAGAATATCTAAGTCTAAAAGATAAACAATCTAATGTATCATGTGCTACTTAGTGCTATTTGAAGCCACTATAGTCTAATAGATAAACAATCTAATGTATCATGTGCTACTATGTGCTATTTGAAGCCTCTATAGTCTAATAGATAAACAATCTAATGTATCATGTGCTACTATGTGCTATTTGAAGCCACTATAGTCTAATAGATAAACAATCTAATGTATCATGTGCTACTATGTGCTATTTGAAGCCACTATAGTCTAATAGATAAACAATCTAATGTATCATGTGCTACTATGTGCTATTTGAAGCCTCTATAGTCTAAAAGATAAACAATCTAATGTATCATGTGCTACTATGTGCTATTTGAAGTGCTACTCTAGTCTAAAAGATAAACAATCTAATGTATCATGTGCTACTATGTGCTATTTGAAGCCTCTATAGTCTAAAAGATAAACAATCTAATGTATCATGTGCTACTATGTGCTATTTGAAGCCACTATACTCTAAAAGATAAACAATCTAATGTATCATGTGCTACTTAGTGCTCTTTGAAGTGCCACTATAGTCTAAAAGATAAACAATCTAATGTATCATGTGCTACTTAGTGCTATTTGAAGCCACTATAGTCTAAAAGTTAAACAATCTAATGTATCATGTGCTACTATGTGCTATTTGAAGTTACTCTAGCCTAAAAGATAAACAATCTAATGTATCATGTGCTACTATGTGCTATTTGAAGCCTCTATAGTCTAAAAGATAAACAATCTAATGTATCATGTGCTACTTAGTGCTCTTTGAAGTGCCACTATAGTCTAAAAGATTAACAATCTAATGTATCATGTGCTACTTAGTGCTATTTGAAGCCACTATAGTCTAAAAGATAAACAATCTAATGTATCATGTGCTACTATGTGCTATTTGAAGCCACTATAGTCTAAAAGATAAACAATCTAATGTATCATTATCATGTGCTACTATGTGCTATTTGAAGCCACTATAGTCTAAAAGATATAAACAATCGAATGTATCATGTGCTACTATGTGCTATTTGAAGCCACTATAGTCTAAAAGATAAAAAATCTAATGTATCATGTGCTACTATGTGCTATTTGAAGTGCTACTATGTGCGATTTGAAGCCACTAGTCTAAAAGATAAACAATCTAATGTATCATGTGCTACTATGTGCTATTTGAAGTGCTACTATAGTCTAAAAGATAAACAATCTAATGTATCATGTGCTACTTAGTGCTATTTGAAGCCACTATAGTCTAAAAGATAAACAATCTAATGTATCATGTGCTACTATGTGCTATTTGAAGCCACTATAGTCTAAAAGATAAACAATCTAATGTATTATGTGCTACTATGTGCTATTTGAAGCCACTATAGTCTAAAAGATAAATAATCTAATGTATCATGTGCTACTATGTGCTATTTGAAGCCACTATAGTCTAAAAGATAAACAATCTAATGTATCATGTGCTACTATGTGCTATTTGAAGCCACTATAGTCTAATAGATAAACAATCTAATGTATCATGTGCTACTATGTGCTATTTGAAGCCACTATAGTCTAAAAGATAAACAATCTAATGTATCATGTGCTACTATGTGCTATTTGAAGCCACTATAGTCTAAAAGATAAATAATCTAATGTATCATGTGCTACTATGTGCTATTTGAAGCCACTCTAGTCTAATAGATAAACAATCTAATGTATCATGTGCTACTATGTGCTTTTTGAAGTGCTACTATGTGCTTTTTGAAGTGCTACTATGTGCTATTTGAAGCCACTCTAGTCTAATTGTTACCTGACAGTAACATGGGATCTTTATTTTCTCCCTTTTTGACATGGTCAGACTCTCCAGTCAGAGAACTTTCATCAACCTTGAGATCATTGCTCTGTATGACGATACCATCAGCAGGTAACAAATCACCTGAAAGGCAAACAAGCAATACAGGAGTCTTACTGGAACCTAAGTTTTACATTTCAATAACTTTACACAACTTTCACAAACCTGACACAGCTTTCACAAACCTGACACAACCTTCACAAATCTGACATATATATACATAGTCTTTCACAAACCTGTCACAACTTTCACAAACCAATTTATCCTGGTATTTGTGATATAATCTGGTAGTGTAGATACATTGTCCAAATAAGATATTTCTCTCCCTTCTCCCCCTCGCTGTCCACTTAAACAAAATTGACAAACTTTCTCAAACTTGAAAAATCAAAATCAATTTTTGCAAACAGTAAAAATTCTGCAATCCTTCTTTGCTAGTCTACAATTACGCCAAGGACAAAGAGTTGTGTCATCAGGTTCCATGGCTTATATTATCCTTAAAAAGACAATGTGTTTCCTTCAATTTAAGCCAAACAAAACAACACCAAGAAGGACAAATGGAATGTTTCTTGTCACATGCAAAGAACAGATTCTATTCAATTACGGAAACCAGTTGATTCATGTCAAACTTGAAAATTTCATGATTATATTGAGACATTGAGAAAATTGTTCATTCTATTAATTCTACCAAGGTTGCTTTAGAAAGGTGTGAGGTCAGGAAAAGTCTAATGACTAACCTGCTGAGTAAAAAAAAACTTTTATGGAGAAATGGAGGGGGGGGGGGGGACATTATTTCTATTATCAAAAGCCAAGACCATTTTCATGTTTTAATATTAAATAGCCTCTTCTGTTCTCCTTGAATAAACAGCGTTTTAACTCTTAGGATAACTATTTGAATAAATTTAGATAAGCCTATACCTACGGTGAAGGGTAGGCTCATAATTATTAATTTTTTCAAAGTTATAATGAATTTTAAACAAATTCATGCCTTTTCTTCCAACAACAATTTCATATTCCCGCATTTTTTAGGCCTAAAAGTAAATGCATAATGCGCAACTTATCACTCAAATGTAGGCCTATAAAATTCATCCTCTTTAGCAGCTCATTAAAAAATCTACACATTTCAAAGAAAATAAAGTGTTTTACTATTTTAACTGTTGACAAAAACAGAGCCATTTGAAAAACAAAACTGCACATTTTTTTAGACACAATATATCTGCAATATTTCAAAAGGAAACAAGACAATCGGAGAGTAACAGATTTGAACATTAACATAACACTGTAACATTATGGTAAAAACCATCATAGTCTATAGTCAAATTAGGTCCATGTATTGGATGTATTCCAATCTATCATAAAGGAAATATAGTCTAATGAATAAAACAAATGTTAATACCAAATGCTCAACTTCCTCCTTAATTATTTTTCCGTTTCTGATTTTTTAGTATGGATTAAATCAAAGTTAAAAAGTTATGATGATCTGAGTATTAGGGGCCTTTAGGGTTAGGGCCTTTATAAAAACAGGGTAAAAAAAAATCAGATGAGTTGGCATGTCTGTAAATGACAGGTACTCAGTACAATTTTAAAGGCTATTGTTGCAAGTATTACAAGTAGTGTGTAGTGTGCCAAATGCCAAGTTGAACTACCAGGTTCTACACTCAGCACGACTTCCAATGCTGATAATTAAACAAACATGACTTTTAGATCAAACAACATATTATGCTTAGTTACAGACTGGAACAATGCCAACACATCACACACAGGTGATGTAATAAATCACACACAGGGGATGTAGATAAATCACACACAGGTGATGTAGACAATAAATCACACACAGGTGATGTAGACAATAAATCACACACAGGTGATATAGACAATAAATCACACACAGGTGATGTAGACAATAAATCACACACAGGTGATGTAGACAATAAATCACACACAGGTGATGTAGACAATAAATCACACACAGGTGATGTAGACAATAAATCACACACAGGTGATGTAGACAATAAATCACACACAGGTGATGTAGACAATAAATCACACACAGGTGATATAGTAAAATTACAAGATAGTTGACAAAACAATGTTTCCCTTATTTTGATTTATTCATCTAGAGCATAGGTTCTCAACATTTTTTGGCTCACTGCCCCCTTTTAAATTGTGTTTCCGCTAACCGCCCCCCAACTTAATTTTAATTTAACATAAACATAATTAATTCTAAAACAATTTTTTTATTATTATTATTTAGAAATATAAGAGACTTATTTAATAGCACTATATCATGTAATTTCTGTAATTATTAATGTTTAAAATATAAACTCCTTAAATGGACAAAACAATGTAATGCAGGAATTTTTTTTACAACTGTTTAACCTAAATTTTTTAATCCTCTAATAAATAAATCTTGTTATGAATACCATAATGTTGAATATATATAAAGAAATAATAATAATCAGTAATATTTGTTATATTACAAAACAGAACTTGTTCGGCATCACTATTGAATCAAATGGGGAAACATTTGTTAATTAAAGGGAGATAATTAACCCGTTTCATTGGAGCTAATATTTCTGTATTTTTTGTCTTTTATAAAAAAGATAAATGGCTTACATTTATAGCTTTGAAATGATCACACTGTAAAAAGTATTTGAAAATTAAATAAATATTAGAGTAAATCACCTCAGCGCGAACACCAGCGCGTTGCGAACACCACTAGAAACAACTTTCGCAGTTTCTCTATTTTCATGTCTACTACGAAAGCAAGCGTCAATATAAAGAAACAGTTATTCCTCAATATTCTTAGGCCGTTTCAGTTACGGGAAGAGCCTTTTTGTGATCAAAAAGTGCTGACATTTGGAGCCATGGTGGTGGCTATGCTAAAAACCTCCCACCGTATGAACGAGGGTGGTATCCGGGTTAAGACTACTTTTCCTTTCCTTTTTACATTTAAATGTGTTTGCTATCGGATTATCACTAGGATATAGTTAAGGAACAATGCTGTTATGATTTACAATACTTATTTAGAGTAATGTTCGTTTTAAAGGGGTGTTCGCAATGAAGTATGCAAAACTTAGGATTGATCCTCATAGCGAACACTTTTTTTTCTGTTGGTGTGGGTATCTAAAAACTGTCAAAAATGCACCTCAAAGGGATTACTACTAGATTATTAGATGAGCTGTACTTAGAGCAAGACACGGGAGAGAAGATGAGCAGAAAAAAAAACACTGAAAAGAGAAGGGTCAAGAAACGTAATTGAAGTAAGCTCTGATAGCAGCTTCTACATATATTATATATATGATACTACATTTAATGGAACTAGAAATGGCTTCAATTTCAATGTTGTTGTTTAAAAATACAGTACAGATATCATGCATTTATCAAAAGGCGCATGTAGACTATAGGAACACTAGCTTGTCTTTCTCTTTACTGTCGGTGCAGAGGTTTTCTTGACTCATAAATACATCTAGGTTTAGATTTTACACCATAAAACTCATTGGTTTAGAAAAAAAATATTATAAAAAAGAATTTAAACGATCTTTAAAGTCTAGACAAATGCATGTGGCAATACAATAGCATAGGCATCTCCAGTGTTCGTTACATTAAGAAAATAATAAATATTTGATGACTTTGGCTTAGTGTTTGCTCTGATATTAAAGTGTTCGCTGTGAAGTTTAATGAAAAACAAGTGTTGGCTATGAAGCAGCAAACATGGTGTCTGAGTATGCAATATACACCCTAACCCTGCATAGTAATACAATAATGTACGATCAATCAAGTAGCCACGTTGTCGTACTATCTTTTGGTACTTTTGTTTTTATCCTACGTCTAACGGTTTAGAAACTAGGTCACAAAAACTAAGTAAGGTGCTATTTTTAGCCTTATGGTGTTCGCAAAGGGTGATTTACTCTATATGACTAAATAATTTATATACATATTTTCAAGCATTACAATAACTACCCAGTTTGTATGATTACTACGTATCTATACCGCTTAATCAAGGATTCAAAACGGATTAAAGGACATCTCGGTAAAATCATTAATATTAGCATATATGTTAAGGCCAAAGTCTGGTGAACCAACAATAGGACCAGCCGGCCGCTCACCCTATTTGCCAAATACGGACCCCTACTTCATCAAAAACTCAATAACACTACAAGTTGAGACTAACTTGAGACCCTGTGATCTAGAACACAAGTATTAGGCTAGGAAACCAAAATGAACAGGTTGAACAAAGAAGAAGAAAGTTGGTTATCTTTGATGGGTTATGGACCTACAATAATGGTTATCTTTGATGGGTCATGGACCTACAATAATGGTTATCTTTGATGGGTCATGGACCTACAATAATGGTTATCTTTGATGGGTTATGGACCTACAATAATGGTTATCTTTGATGGGTTATGGACCTACAATAATGGTTATCTTTGATGGGTTATGGACCTACAATAATGGTTATCTTTGATGGGTTATGGACCTACAATAATGGTTATCTTTGATGGGTTATGGACCTACAATAATGGTTATCTTTGATGGGTTATGGACCTACAATAATGGTTATCTTTGATGGGTTATGGACCTACAATAATGGTTATCTTTGATGGGTTATGGACCTACAATAATGGTTATCTTTGATGGGTTATAGACCTACAATAATGGTTATCTTTGATGGGTTATGGACCTACAATAATGGCTATCTTTGTATGGTTATGGTGATTGACCTACAATAATGGTTATCTTTGATGGGTTATGGACCTACAATAATGGCTATCTTTGTATGGTTATGGTGATGGACTTACAATAATGGTTATCTTTGATAGGTTATGGACCTACAATAATGGCTATCTTTGAAAGGTTATGGTTATGGACTTACAATAATGGCTATCTTTGTATGGTTATGGTGATGGACCTACAATAATGGTTATCTTTGTTGGGTTATGGTGATGGACCTACAATAATGGTTGTCTTTGTTGGGTTATGGTGATGGACCTACAATAATGGCTATCTTTGTATGGTTATGGTGATGGGCCTACAATAATGGTTATCTTTGATGGGTTATGGACCTACAATAATGGCTATCTTTGTATGGTTATGGTGATGGACCTACAATAATGGTTATCTTTGTTGGGTTATGGTGATGGACCTACAATAATGGTTATCTTTGATGGGTTATGAACCTACAATAATGGCTATCTTTGTATGGTTATGGTGATGGACCTACAATAATGGTTATCTTTGTATGGTTATGGTGATGGACCTACAATAATGGTTGTCTTTGTTGGGTTATGGTGATTGACCTACAATAATGATTATCTTTGATGAATTATGGTGATGGACCTACAATAATGATTATCTTTGATGAATTATGGTGATGGACCTACAATAATGGTTGTCTTTGTTGGGTTATGGTGATGGACCTACAATAATGGCTATCTTTGTATGGTTATGGTGATGGACCTACAATAATGGTTATCTTTGATGGGTTATGGACCTACAATAATGGCTATCTTTGTATGGTTATGGTGATGGACCTACAATAATGGTTATCTTTGTTGGGTTATGGTGATGGACCTACAATAATGGTTGTCTTTGTTGGGTTATGGTGATTGACCTACAATAATGATTATCTTTGATGAATTATGGTGATGGACCTACAATAATGATTATCTTTGATGAATTATGGTGATGGACCTACAATAATGATTATCTTTGATGGGTTATGGTGATTGACCTACAATAATGATTATCTTTGATGAATTATGGTGATGGACCTACAATAATGATTATCTTTGATGAATTATGGTGATGGACCTACAATAATGATTATCTTTGATGAATTATGGTGATGGACCTACAATAATGATTATCTTTGATGGGTTATGGTGATGGACCTACAATAATGGTAATCTTTGTTGGGTTTTGGTGATGGACCTACAATAATAAACAAAATACTGGAAGGGGGTGGGGGAGGGGGTGGGGAATTATTTGGGGGTCAGCACTAACCACATATGTTTTCCTGTTTTGTGTAAATTTCATTTTTTGTTTAAGTTTTATAATTGTACATGTATTGGCTGAACAAATGTTTACATTACAAATGTGAAGATATCAATAAGTGAGTTCTGCCTACCATATTTCACTTGACATATATCTCCAACTACCAATGCGCCAACTGGAATCTGTTCCACCACACCTTTACGAATGGTGGCAAATTTGTGCTCATGCTCTATTCGACTCTGTAAACCTCTAAACTGTTTCTCTTTGCTCCAGTCATTGAAAGCTGTAACAAGGACGACAACAACTACAGCTACCAAAATGGCCAGACCATCAATCCAACCAGCAGCCTCCTCTATGTTAGAACCCGCTGACTCGTAGGTGTCTTCTTCTCTTATGCCCGCTGGAAAAAATACGTCACAATGTTCAGCATACAGAATATACAAATGTTCAGTATTCTAAAATGTTCAACAGAATGACACAAGTTCAATCACATTTTTGGGGAGTTCAAATGTCTACTTCTATGTGCTAGAAATTAACCAACATTGAACGCATCATTATAGTTTAGGATATATTCTAATGTGTCACAACCTATACATTACAATGAGTAAATCAGAATGGAAATGTTGATTTTTTTACAATAGTCCCCCCCCCCCCCCCCCCCCAGGGGCGAAGCCACAGGGGGGGCCGAGGGGGGCTAAGCCCCCCCCTGGAATTAAAAAAAATTATTTTTTTCCAACTGATTTTTTTAAATATGCACTAAATTCGCTAAAAATTTGGTAAATCTTTGTCACGCGAAAGTTTAGCCCCACCCCCCCCTGGTATTTGGTAAATATTTGTCACGCGAAAGTTCAGCCCCCCCTGAAAAAAATTTCTGGCTTCGCCCCTGCCCCCCCCCCCAGTATATTCAGTAATTCTTTCATGGGAAAGTGAGGGGGGGGGGTGTTAGAAATAACTATTGCCTTGTATACATTTTTTTAAATAAAAATTAAATTAAATTAAAAGTAAAAGAATAAAGGTTTCAAAATACATTTATTTCTCTAGAGAATTATTCCAACAACTTTACATTAACTCAAGTTGAAACTGGTTAAAACAGTGGTTCCCAAACTTTTTTAGGCTGTGACCCCTTTTTACAGTTTATCATGCTTTGGCAACCCCTCCCCCCCATAAAAAAAAATTAATAATTTTGTTTCTAGTTTATTACTGCATTTTGCGACTGTTATGAATTGTAATGTAAATATCTAATATGAAGGATGTATTTTTATTCTTACAAATTGAATCTAATTAAAGCATAGCGATTAATCATTTTAAAAAAAAGAAGACATAAAAACAAATGTCATTAAATATTGCAAAATACCGGTACAAGTTTAGGCTTAGGCCTATATTTCTAATTACAACAATAACATCAGCTATTGTGATGGTTGACATTGCGTATTTCTCATCGGTTCAGAAATTCTTGGGACAGTCTTTGCAAGAGCACAACTAAGCAGTTCACCTCCAACAATAAGTCTACTGTGTTTAGACTTGATAACCAACAAGGTGGAAAAGCATGTTTACTAAGATATTTTGTTGGAAATGGAAGAAAATGGCGCAACACAATCTCAGTCAAAATAGTTTATGACTGCAAACATTTGAATCATAATTTTGTACCTGGCATTATAGAGAAATCAGTTCTCTATGCATCGTTGTTAATACGCTCAATGAACTTTGTGCTTTCTCATGAATATCTTAAACTTTGAATGTGAATGGGCTTCTGGCAAGTACATAGATATGTAGTGGCGGGTAGATTTGGAAAGTATCATGAAATTTCGGCTGCAAGCATGTAAAAGTGTTATTTCACAGAATTTATCATCGTAATCATTTTGTCATGTTTTTCAAAGAAAGCAGATAAAGTAGACCAGGAGCCGCATGAGAAAAAAAGTGCGGTTCAATCCCACTTTTCAACACTAGTCAAATCTAGATGATTTTTTTGCATTACATACTTTTATAGAAATCAGGAATCTTTTAAAAGGTCTGTGGACCATTTTATGAAACTGCCATAGGAATTACCATTAGAATGTAATCATATCATTCACAACCTTACAAGCCTATTCACAAACTTTAATCAAGTACAGTTTTTAATTTAAATTAATGTAACTTTTCCTAAACTTCAGCATTGATCTTACAAATAATATTACAAAGATAAACTCTAATGGGCCCCGGTGCAGCACATTAACTACACACACACAAACAAACGCTTTCTTCGAGGGGCCTGAAGTAGACAGCATATACATTTCATTTTCATCAAATTTTTTATGCAAAAGCTAAATTTCATTTGGAATGATCGGATTTTTGTAGATAAATTTATTATATTTTTGGAGCATCATACTCGTTGCACAATTGAGAAAACAGTCGACTGTTTAAAGATCTTGTTTTTACAAAAGGGCACAACTTATGACGCTTTATATTACTTCTTTTAACTGGTGCGACAATGTCTTTGTTGCTAATATTTGTCCATATATCATAAAGTGAGCTCCGATTACTTTTGGTCACTAATTGTTTTGAAATCCAGACCGAACAGAATCTACACTAAATTCCAAAATATTCATGAAGTGTCGGTCGTTTTATTGCCAATACTAAGCCTACTGCTTTTAACACAATGGCTGTTTTTAACAGAGAAGAGGCTTTTTAACACAACTCTCTACAGACGTGTTACTGGTCCGCATGCGTGCATTATGGTGCCAACCTTGTCACATACACCTGTATTTATGACATTATGCCAAGTAGCCTACACGTATTGTGCGGATGTATCTGCATGTAGGTGGACTCTCTTGGAGACGGAAAGATGAACTGTGTTTCGGCTCCTAGGACCATCAAAAACATAAGTTTTCCGAAGGTCCTGGGCGACCCCCGCGAAATGGTCATTCGACCCCCAAGGGGGTCGCGCCCCCCAGTTTGGGAACCGCTGGGTTAAAACCTCAAGAAAAGAAAACATTGCCAGTAGAAGTCTTGTTTTTTAGATTGATGCAAATGTTTCAACTTGTGGGCCAGCCAAAGTTTTCTAGTATAACAACATAGAAACTCTGCAACTCATTTAATACAAAATGTGCACATTGAAGTTTTTTTCCCTAAAAATACACATATTTTTCTGTCAACAAAATGTTTGTGACATATTGGAACTTAACAAATATTTGATTTATTTTTTATCTTACATATTTTATTTTCTAAATTCTTTACAGGCTAAATATTCTAATTCTGCTGTTCTCATCAGGTGCTTAGGGAACACAATATTCTCATGAACTGCTTAGGGAACACAATATTCTCATGAACTGCTTAGGGAACACAATATTATCATGAACTGCTTAGGGAAGACAATATTCTCATGAACTGCTTAGGGAACACAATATTCTCAACAACTGCTTAGGGAACACAATATTCTCATCAACTGCTTAGGGAACACAATGTTCTCATGAACTGCTTAGGGAACACAATATTCTCATGAACTGCTTAGGGAACACAATATTCTCAAGAACTGCTTAGGGAACACTATATTCTCATGAACTGCTTAGGGAACACAATATTCTCATGATCTGCTTAGAGAACACAATATTCTCATGAACTATTTAGGGAACACAATATTCTCATGAACTATTTAGGGAACACAATATTCTCATGAACTATTTAGGGAACACAATATTCTCATGAACTGCTTAGGGAACACAATATTCTCATGATCTGCTTAGAGAACACTATATTCTCATGAACTGCTTAGAGAACACAATATTCTCATGAACTATTTAGGGAACACAATATTCTCATGAACTATTTAGAGAACACAATATTCTCATGAACTATTTAGGGAACACTATATTCTCATGAACTATTTAGGGAACACAATATTCTCATGAACTGTTTAGGGAACACAATATTCTCTTGAACTGCTTAGAGAACACAATATTCTCATGAACTGCTTAGGGAACACTATATTCTCATGAACTATTTAGGGAACACAATATTCTCATGAACTGCTTAGGGAACACAATATTCTCATGAACTGCTTAGAGAACACAATATTCTCATGAACTATTTAGGGAACACAATATTCTCATGAACTGCTTAGGGAACACTATATTCTCATGAACTGCTTAGGGAACACAATATTCTCATGATCTGCTTAGAGTTAGAGAACACAATATTCTCATGAACTATTTAGGGAACACAATATTCTCATGAACTATTTAGGGAACACAATATTCTCATGAACTATTTAGGGAACACAATATTCTCATGAACTGCTTAGGGAACACTATATTCTCATGAACTGCTTAGGGAACACAATATTCTCATGATCTGCTTAGTGAACACAATATTCTCATGTGGCATAAGTCATAATTGCAGTATAAAGTAGTTCTAGAAATCAAAAGAAAGGTAAAACATCAAATGAACTGAATAATTCCAATGTGGTGTGAATTCTTGTCAACAGTTAATGTTTGAATGAAAACATAAAACAAAACTGAATAAATCCAACAAATCACTACTTACTGTCACCTAGTGGAACAAAAATGCACAGTCAATCCAATGGGTTGGCAATGTATTCATTAGAAACTAATCGTATTCATCACATTAAGTACACAATTGTATTCATCACAGTAAGTACACAATTGTATTCATCACAGTAAGTACACAATTGTATTCATCACAGTAAGTACACAATTGTATTCATCACATTAAGTACACAAGTGTATTCATCACAGTAAGTACACAATTGTATTCATCACATTAAGTACACAAGTGTATTCATCACAGTAAGTACACAATTGTATTCATCACAGTAAGTACACAATTGTATTCATCACAGTAAGTACACAATTGTATTCATCACAGTAAGTACACAATTGTATTCATCACAGTAAGTACACAATTGTATTCATCACAGTAAGTACACAATTGTATTCATCACAGTAAGTACACAATTGTATTCATCACATTAAGTACACAATTGTATTCATCACATTAAGTACACAATTGTATTCATCACAGTAAGTACACAATTGTATTCATCACAGTAAGTACACAATTGTATTCATCACAGTAAGTACACAATTGTATTCATCACAGTAAGTACACAATTGTATTCATCACAAAGTACACAATTGTATTCATCACAGTAAGTACACAATTGTATTCATCACAGTAAGTACACAATTGTATTCATCACAGTAAGTACACAATTGTATTCATCACATTAAGTACACAATTGTATTCATCACAGTAAGTACATAATTGTATTCATCACAGTAAGTACACAATTGTATTCATCACATTAAGTACACAATTGTATTCATCACATTAAGTACACAATTGTATTCATCACATTAAGTACACAATTGTATTCATCACAGTAAGTACACAATTGTATTCATCACAGTAAGTACACAATTGTATTCATCACATTAAGTACACAATTGTATTCATCACAGTAAGTACACAATTGTATTCATCACAGTAAGTACACAATTGTATTCATCACAAAGTACACACATTAATGACCCAATGTACCACTGTAAAAAACAAAATACTTGAAAACAAACTTTAATTAGTGTATTCTATTTACAACTGGCATTAAGGGTTATGATAAAAAAATGTCCAGGACAATTTTAAATATACAAGTGGTATTCAGAACCAGTGCAATGTTTGATAAAACAATGGTATTTATAAAGAAAAATTGGTATGCAGAACCAGTGCAACGTTTCTTGATAATATTTTAATGCCAGATCACTAAAAATACATTTTCTATGCTTTGTCCATTCTAGCCAAATTCACAAATGTTCCCAAACCTTGGTAAATCTTTTCAGAAACTTTCTGAAGCTAGTAAATTTGACCAATCCATATGAACCTTGCTAATGCCTAGCCTAACAAAGGTTTGAATAAAAAAGACCATACATGTGAAAGTGATCAAGGCAAACAATAGAACAAACAACAACATCAATGGTTCACTTACTTTGGTCCTCTTTTGGAGGTTTGTAAAATGATAATCCTAATGAGATGATGGCAGCAACAATAAGAATAATGAGAGTAACATCTTGTAATGCCTCCCAAACTAACTGCAGAAATGTCTTTGGAGGTTTAGGGGGAATAACATTAGAGCCATAAATTTTTTTCCTTAGCTCCAGATCAGATTCATCAAGACCTTCAAAAAAAAAGAATGACAATAAATCAATATTAGTTTAATTATCTGAATGCAGGGTTCTTACTATAAAATCATTTTGAAAATACAAACATAAACAAAAATCAAAAGCCCAATATATATTAATATAATAATATATATAATGTTATGTGAAAATTGTGTTTACATTAACCACAAGTGTGTATTGGTAGTTCCAAAATTTAATTATTTTTTAGTAGTATTTATACCACTTATAAAAACAGCTCTGCAAAAAAAAACAAAAAAAACTTTCATTTTGTCTTCTATTAATATTTTTTGTGCTGCTTAGTAAAATCCAATAAAGCATAATTCATTGACTTGCACAAACTTGAATAAATAAGTCAGTATCTTCTAACTTTCCCAGCCCATATGAACCATGTGAATTTTGTCTATGTTGTCTATGTTCTGTTGCATTTTATGTCTCGAGATCTTTTTCCCCTTGCAGAAAAATATCTTTTTCCCCTTGCAGATTCTCGTGTGGCTGAATAGCACAATGCTGGAAGTACAGACATGGTCACACTGGGTGCAGATAACTGGAGGGAGCCACATTTTACACCACCTTCTTGTGCATTGCTCAATCTTCTCCTTGATCCCTGCCCTTCAGGTGGGCCTATCCTGTGCTGTGTTCTCCAGGTGGGCCTATCTTGTGCTGTGTTCTCCCAGTGGGCCTATCCTGTGCTGTGTTCTCCAGGTGGGCCTATCTTGTGCTGTGTTCTCCAGGTGGGCCTATCTTGTGCTGTGTTCTCCCAGTGGGCCTATCCTGTGCTGTGTTCTCCAGGTGGGCCTATCCTGTGCTGTGTTCTCCAGGTGGGCCTATCCTGTGCTGTGTTCTCCAGGTGGGCCTATCCTGTGCTGTGTTCTCCAGGTGGGCCTATCTTGTGCTGTGTTCTCCAGGTGGGCCTATCCTGTGCTGTGTTCTCCAGGTGGGCCTATCTTGTGCTGTGTTCTCCAGGTGGGCCTATCCTGTGCTGTGTTCTCCAGGTGGGCCTATCCTGTGCTGTGTTCTCCAGGTGGGCCTATCCTGTGCTGTGTTCTCCAGGTGGGCCTATCCTGTGCTGTGTTCTCCAGGTGGGCCTATCCTGTGCTGTGTTCTCCAGGTGGGCCTATCCTGTGCTGTGTTCTCCAGGTGGGCATATCTTGTGCTGTGTTCTCCAGGTGGGCCTATCCTGTGCTGTGTTCTCCAGGTGGGCCTATCTTGTGCTGTGTTCTCCAGGTGGGCCTATCCTGTGCTGTGTTCTCCAGGTGGGCCTATCCTGTGCTGTGTTCTCCAGGTGGGCCTATCTTGTGCTGTGTTCTCCAGGTGGGCCTATCCTGTGCTGTGTTCTCCCAGTGGGCCTATCCTGTGCTGTGTTCTCCAGGTGGGCCTATCATGTGCTGTGTTCTCCCAGTGGGCCTATCCTGTGCTGTGTTCTCCAGGTGGGCCTATCTTGTGCTGTGTTCTCCCAGTGGGCCTATCCTGTGCTGTGTTCTCCAGGTGGGCCTATCCTGTGCTGTGTTTTCCAGGTGAGTGTTCTCCAGATGGGCCTATCCTGTGCCATGTTATCCAGGTGTGTGTTCTCCAGGTGGGCCTATCCTGTGCTGTGTTCTCCTAACCGTTGGTGTCAATATTGAGGCTTTTCATGTCTTGTCTGCAGACATCCACATATCTCAGTTTTGACCTCCAGCAGGTCTCTGTCCCTAGAGAATGTCCGGTGGGAGTAGACCAGTGGCATTCAGTGTACATGACCTAGCCAGCTGAGTCCTCTGTTGCTGAGAATAATGCAGGTATCTTGACACCCTGTTCTTTGCAGGACCTCTGCATTTGGGATTTTGTCCTGCAATCTTATATTTAGGATACATCTAAGACACTTGAAATGAAAGGTGATCAATTTCCTTTCCTGTATGTGTTGTATGTGTTTCCTATGTTAATTGTGTTGTATGTGTTGTATATGAAGTGTTTTCTATGTTAATTGTGTTGTATGTGTTTCCTATGTTAATAGTGTTGTATGTGTTTCCTATGTTAATTGTGTTGTATATGAAGTGTTTTCTATGTTAATTGCGTTGTATGTGTTGTATATGAAGTGTTTTCTATGTTAATTGCGTTGTATGTGTTGTATAAGAAGTGTTTTCTATGTTAATTGTGTTGTATGTGTTGTATATGAAGTGTTTTCTATGTTAATTGTGTTGTATGTGTTTCATATGTTAATTGTGTTGTATGTGTTGCATATGAAGTGTTTTCTATGTTAATTGTGTTGTACATGTTTTCTATGTTAATTGTGTTGTATGTGTTTTCTATGTTAATTGTGTTGTACATGTTTTCTATGTTAATTGTGCTGTACATGTTTTCTATGTTAATTGTGTTGTACATGTTTTCTATGTTAATTGTGTTTTATGTGTTTTCTATGTTAATTGTGTTGTGTTTTCTGTTAATTGTGTTGTTTATGTTAATTGTGTTGTATTTGTTGTATATGATAAATGTGTTGTGTTTTCTGTTAATTGTGTTGTATGTGTTGTGCATGTTAATTGTGTTGTATGTGTTGTGCATGTTAATTGTGTTGTAAGTGTTGTGTTTTCTGTTAATTGTGTTGTGTTTTCTGTTAATTGTGTTGTGCATGTTAATTGTGTTGTATAAGTTGTATATATTAAATGTGTTTGTGTTTTCTATAAGTCGGACTTACCTTGTATTGGGTCAGTCTTCAGTTTCCTGCACATCTCATGCACGCCTCCATATCTTGTGCTGAGCAGTTCTAGGCCCTCTTGACCTCGGTGTTCCATGAGAAGCCCAAGCTCTTCCACCGAGAGGCCATAGGGGGACGGGCCCCCCGAAGCATCCATGCTTAATGCTTAAATCACCTCCTCACACTTCTAGAGAGAGATAATTTTAAGGTAAAATTTAAAACACTGAAATTTTTATATGAACATATAGCTACATAATAACAAAGACAATTATATGGACATATTAATCTTATTTATTCAAATTATTTCTTTTTATATCATAAATGAAGAACATAAGGTAATTTATTCCAAGCAGATAAAAAGATTCGAAATATTATTTTATATGTTAAAGATTAATATTTTCTATACAGAAGATTATTGAGTTTATGATCCATGGTTTGTGTCTAGTAGTCTAATTTGATATGGGTTTAAAGGGATGTTAAAATGTTTTTTCCTGATGTTTTTTTCAGGTACTGTACCCCATTCCATGAGCAGGCCCCCCCTCCTAAAATTTTTTTTATACCACTGTGCCTTTCCTAGTATTTTAATAGATTAAAGTGTGGTATTTCTAGGTAGAGTTAAATGTTTGGGCTTATAGTATTATTATTACATGCTCTTTACCCCTCTTTCCTTTAGTCTTGCTAGAATTAGTGTTTTAATGACCTGATTGAATATTAGATTAGTGTTTTAATGACCTGATTGAATATTGGATTAGTGTTTTAATGACCTGATTGAATATTAGATTAGTGTTTTAATGACCTGATTGAATATTAGATTAGTGTTTTAATGACCTGATTGAATATTAGATTTGTGTTTTAATGACCTGATTGAATATTAGATTAGTGTTTTAATGACCTGATTGAATATTAGATTAGTGTTTTAATGACCTGATTGAATATTAGATTAGTGTTTTAATGACCTGATTGAATATTAGATTAGTGTTTTAATGACCTGATTGAATATTAGATTAGTGTTTTAATGACCTGATTGAATATTAGATTAGTGTTTTAATGACCTGATTGAATATTGGATTAGTGTTTTAATGACCTGATTGAATATTGGATTAGTGTTTTAATGACCTGATTGAATATTAGATTAGTGTTTTAATGACCTGATTGAATATTAGATTAGTGTTTTAATGATATGATTGAATATTAGATTAGTGTTTTAATGACCTGATTGAATATTAGATTAGTGTTTTAATGACCTGATTGAATATTAGATTAGGGTTTTAATGACCTGATTGAATATTAGATTAGTGTTTTAATGACCTGATTGAATATTGGATTAGTGTTTTAATGACCTGATTGATTATTAGATTAGTGTTTTAATGACCTGATTGAATATTAGATTAGTGTTTTAATGACCTGATTGAATATTGGATTAGTGTTTTAATGACCTGATTGAATATTAGATTAGTGTTTTAATGACCTGATTGAATATTAGATTAGTGTTTTAATGACCTGATTGAATATTGGATCAGTGTTTTAATGACCTGATTGAATATTGGATTAGTGTTTTAATGATCTGATTGAATATTGGATTAGTGTTTTAATGACCTGATTGAATATTGGATTAGTGTTTTAATGACCTGATTGAATATTGGATTAGTGTTTTAATGACCTGATTGAATATTGGATTAGTGTTTTAATGACCTGATTGAATATTGGATTAGTGTTTTAATGACCTGATTGAATATTGGATTAATGTTTTCTATTTACTAGTTGTGAATATTTACTGATATTTATAAAAACCTTGGCAATCATTTGCCTTGCAGCTATTTTGTTTTTTTGAATTTTTGTTCTTTAGTTAATTTAGATAAAATAAACGTTTTGAAAACAATAAAAGAAATAAACATGGTTTAGTTAAAGTGGCCACACTTTACACCTTTATTAGCTTATAGAAATCATTTAATATAGAGATGAACTTTAAAAACAAAAAGAATCATCATTCTGTATTGAATGGCCAAAAATTGACAATATTTAATAGGATTCAATTTTGACTAGGACTAGGTCATCAATGATGATTATGATGTAGGCTACAAAAATAGGCCCAGCTATTGTTATTTAAATTACAAATGTGGCCTACAAGATCAGAATTTGCACACACACACAAATTATTAGTTTAACTACAATGTGTAGAGAAATGGTACAATCTTCACAAATTTAAATGTGTAGGCCTAGATGATGGAAGTATTTGTATGTTTACATTCATAAATCAAGTTGTGGAACTGTAAAATAGATTTGTTTCCCTTTGTGACATACCTACCATAAAGGGCGATTTTTGTGACCATTTAAAGCATGGCTGGTGCTCCCATGAATATACAAATGACAACCAGTGAACCAGGGAGAACATTGCACCAAAGAGAAAATACTTTTAGTAACACTTGAACTAACATAAGAAAAACTCCTTCAGTTCCAATGAACAATAAACTACCCAATCATCTGATTGAATCTTCAGTTCCAATGAACAATCAACTACCCAATCATCTGATTGAATCTTCAGTTCCAATGAACAATCAACTACCCAATCATCTGATTGAATCTTCAGTTCCAATGAACAATCAACTACCCAATCATCTGATTGAATCTTCAGTTCCAATGAACAATCAACTACCCAATCATCTGATTGAATCTTCAGTTCCAATGAACAATCAACTACCCAATCATCTGATTGAATCTTCAGTTCCAATGAACAATCAACTACCCAATCATCTGATTGAATCTTCAGTTCCAATGAACAATCAACTACCCAATCATCTGATTGAATCTTCAGTTCCAATGAACAATCAACTACCCAATCATCTGATTGAATCTTCAGTTCCAATGAACAATCAACTACCCAATCATCTGATTGAATCTTCAGTTCCAATGAACAATCAACTACCCAATCATCTGATTGAATCAGCCAATTCATTTATTCAGCTAAATAGATATGACAGTAATACAACTCTCCATTGGAAATATTAAAATAAATGGAGGCAAAAGTTACTATTGACAATCAATGTCTATACATGTCTATACTGATGTGTAGAAATTGTTCAAGTAGCTAATATTGTTGCATTGAGTGTAGAGATGTATGTTCTGTAATTCTACTGTAGATATGTTGCATTGAGTGTAGAGATGTATGTTCTGTAATTCTACTGTAGATATGTTGCATTGAGTGTAGAGGTGTATGTTCTGTAATTCTACTGTAGATATTGCCTTTCCCAAAGTAATTATTATATTAATGAGTTAATTGATTTGATAATTATATTAAGACATTTGCATTTTATTACATTAATTATTTAGTATCCCTTATTAAAATTGTATAGGTCAGTGCACCCAATATATGTTGGGAAATCTTCTATAGAAAAAGATTATGTTTTTGTAAGAAGATAGACGGAGAGTAATAACTGTAAAGGGATAGTCTACTTCTGCTTTAAGCCCCAAGTCAGATGGGTGCTGATTTAATATCTCCATTGTAAAATAATTGTTTAATTAAAGTATATCATATGTGCCTACAATTCCTACATTTTGATTCTTAGAAAAATACATATACCTGTGTTTTATGTTTTGAAAATAAATTTGAAGTAAGTGAAAGAAATATTGTTACTTCATCATTATAAGTTTATGAATTGTGATCAAACTCAAGTTGTGAGCTTGGTTGGATAATTATATATTATAATAAAACTGAAGATAAATGTTTAGCTGCCCATAGGCTACCATGCTACCATAATAATAATAAACTAAATAATTATGGGCACTAACATCTACTGTGTTCTCAAGTCAAACATTCCATTCACTCTACATTAAAAATGACCCACTAAATACATTGAACAAGAACACAATAACAACCATTGCACTGGACCAAATGCTATGCATCCATATATTAAACAAGAACACAATAACAACCATTGTGCTGGCCCAAATGCTATGCATCAGCTAAAGTTATTATAGCTTGGTCATAGCCCAATACAATATCTACCTCAACAAACCTTTGCTATTAGGCGCCCAATAGAATCAATACTTTCTCACAATGGTGAAGATGGAAATCAAATTCAAGTGACTTTCTAAATACATTTTTCGTGTATAGATCTACACAAAAAGTTGCAAAAGGCAAAATATAGAGAAATATAACTCAATGAAATAACTCTAATAAAAGCTGTGTTTTGGTGAATGCCTGTTTTGATGTGTTTTGATGAATGCCTGTGATGCTAAAAATAGTCACTGTATGCTTCAGCTAACTGGTGGGGTAAAAGAGAAACCAATGGGTAAAAGGGAAACATTGATCAATGATTTATTTAGGATGGGAGCTTATTACCATCAGCTAGAAAACTATTCAACCAACACCTCAATGCTGGGTAAACTGTCCTACATACATTCCACATTTCATCTCAATATACAGCTATGTAAGCCATGGCCATGTTCTTTAAGTCATTCTGGCAGTATATATAGTGAAAGCTTACTAGTGGCTCCAAGTCTTGTCCAACTCCAAATTGCAGAACACATGTAGAAACTTACAATGTGAACGAAGCATTGCTTGACAAGTAGTTAAGTTTATGTTACAAGGAGGGGAACAAGTACAGGTTTGACAAACTGAAAGTTGAAATTTTGATCGATGTTACAGCAGGCCACTGGAGTTCAATAGCAGTGTGAAGTTATTTTGGTCAACCAATTCTCCATGCTGAGATTGCCGAGGTATTGTCACAGTTGCTAGGCGTCACCCGCCCCACCCGCACAAAGAGAGAGGGGGGGTAGGAATAACGGCGGGGTAATTTTAAAAAAGTGAAAACAAAAAAGGATATTCTAAATTTTGGTTTAAAACAACTAAACCGCACATGATGATGAATTATTGAAGTGGCTGCTTATTTTTTCATCACTTCATATCAGTGTTGGCAGTAAGGACATGATTAATAGATGAAACTATCACTACAATACAAAGATGTCAATGTGTTTGCCATGTTGCACCGGTCCAGACATTTACTGCGCATCAAATGTCATGGATCAAATGTCATGGATCGGAGCTGTTAGGGTGTGGCATAGTATACAAGACCCCTCGGCCTTTAGTGGAATGTCACTCATCGTTTATCTCTTTACCCCTAAATCTCCGTACCAGTTCCTAGGGATTTGGGGTCCCGGGGGGCCTGGCCTCTTTAGGGGCCCCTACATTTAGACATTTGACGTTATGACATGAGAAAAACAAAATTCGGACACTCATTTGGTCCCACACCTCAAGTAGGGGCCCGGGTGGACTTTTGACTTTGGACCCCCCCCCCTCCCCTAGCTGCCAGTGCTCCGTACAGCACTTTGTAAACTACCAGACGTCTGGCTGGTGGGTGTAGCCTGTGTGGTTAGACGTCTGGCTAGTGGGTATAATGAAGCCATTGCCCCTACATACATACATTCAATAGTTGAGTCCCATTGTATAATGAAACCATTGCCCCTACATACATACATTCAATAGTTGAATTCCATTGTATAATGAAGCCATTGCCCCTACATACATACATTCAATAGTTGAGTCCCATTGTATAATGAAGCCATTGCCCCTACATACATACATACATTCAATAGTTGAGTCCCATTGTATAATGAAGCCATTGCCCCTACATACATACATACATTCAATAGTTGAGTCCCATTGTATAATGAAGCCATTGCCCCTACATACATACATTCAATAGTTGAGTCCCATTGTATAATGAAACCATTGCCCCTACATACATACATTCAATAGTTGAGTCCCATTGTATAATGAAGCCATTGCCCCTACATACATACATTCAATAGTTGAGTCCCATTGTATAATGAAGCCATTGCCCCTACATACATACATTCAATAGTTGAGTCCCATTGTATAATGAAACCATTGCCCCTACATACATACATTCAATAGTTGAGTCCCATTGTATAATGAAGCCATTGCCCCTACATACATACATTCAATAGTTGAGTCCCATTGTATAATGAAGCCATTGCCCCTACATACATACATACATACATTCAATAGTTGAGTCCCATTGTATAATGAAGCCATTGCCCCTACATACATACATTCAATAGTTGAGTCCCATTGTATAATGAAGCCATTGCCCCTACATACATACATTCAATAGTTGAATAGCTACAAGTTATGTTGAGCAAGGGCCAAAATATCTTTTCTTTTCTTTTTTAACTTCCCCTCAAGAATGTCTCCATGGTAAGTAGCAGCCAAATATTTCCCACCAGACGAAAGATGGGAGTGAGTAATGGAACATTGAACCAGCTCAATTACACAATGTACAAGTTAGTAACAATGACTATAGTTAAGATGGTGGTCAGTTTTCATCAAGGCAATACACGAGATGGTGTAAGCGTCGTTCCCACCGAGTAATATCTTTTGAATTCTTAGCAATAGGCCAAGTTTTTGTTTAGAACTGCATGTTAAACAGAGGCATGCCAAAAAGTCTTGTCAGTTTTTGGCACATCTTCCAATCGGGAATGGAGGAGGGAGGCTGTCTAATACACTTGACGTAAATGAACTTTGTGTTTTTCTTCAAGGCTGGCAAAAATCTTTCCCATCTAAAATTAATATTACTCTACTTAGGTAGTTTGAGTTTAAATTGTTTCTAATATTAACTCTTAGATCTTTAGAATATATTACTGAAATAAAACTCGGCACTTAATTTTCTATTTTATTTATTTTTTAAGGAAAGGCTGTAACAGTACATTGCCATAATGCTAATTAATTAGTAAGAGCAGCAGCAAAAAAAAAAGTTCAAAGTAGCAGAATCAGCTAAAGTACATCTTGTAGCTTGGAGTACTCCGCAGAATCAGCTAAAGTACATCTTGTAGCTTGGAGTACTCCGCAGAATCAGCTAAAGTACATCTTGTAGCTTGGAGTACTCCGCAGAATCAGCTAAAGTACGTCTTGTAGCTTGGAGTACTCCGCAGAATCAGCTAAAGTACATCTTGTAGCTTGGAGTACTCCGCAGAATCAGCTAAAGTACATCTGGTAGCTTGGAGTACTCCGCAGAATCAGCTAAAGTACGTCTTGTATCTTGGAGTACTCCGCAGAATCAGCTAAAGTACATCTTGTAGCTTGGAGTACTCCGCAGAATCAGCTAAAGTACGTCTTGTAGCTTGGAGTACTCCGCAGAATCAGCTAAAGTACATCTTGTAGCTTGGAGTACTCCGCAGAATCAGCTAAAGTACGTCTTGTAGCTTGGAGTACTCCTAATCTCAAACAATGCCAAAGTTCAACTACATCAACGTACGTGTGTGATTTCCTTGAGTGATTAACTCTAAACTTTAGAGTTTCCCTTCTAGAAGCGAAGCAAGACTTTCATATAGTTAAGATAGTTATAATATGTATATGGTTCCCTATAGAGTAATAATCTGCTATTCACCGTTTTCCGTTAGATTCATGAACAATGGAGCGAAATCATAAATAAAACATACACAATGAGTCCAGACTATTAGAGACATTTTCATTGTGTTTCATTTATAAACTCACATTTGCACTGTACTAATTTTCTACGTACTCGGTAGACAAAGAAATATTTCAATTAAATGTTGCACCAAGAAAAGATTCAAGTTTAACAGAAAATCAGTACAAAGAGATTAAGTATCAAAAGACAAGGAGAAGTAAGCAAATGATGCACATATCAAAAGACAAGGAGAAGTAAGCAAATGATGTAAGTATCAAAAGACAAGGAGAAGTAAGCAAATGATGTAAGTATCAAAAGACAAGGAGAAGTAAGCAAATGATGCAAGTATCAAAAGACAAGGAGAAGTAAGCAAATGATGTAAGTATCAAAAGACAAGGAGAAGTAAGCAAATGATGTAAGTATCAAAAGACAAGGAGAAGTAAGCAAATGATGCAAGAAGTATCAAAAGACAAGGAGAAGTAAGCAAATGATGCAAGTATCAAAAGACAAGGAGAAGTAAGCAAATGATGCACGTATCAAAAGACAAGGAGAAGTAAGCAAATGATGCACGTATCAAAAGACAAGGAGAAGTAAGCAAATGATGTAAGTATCAAAAGACAAGGAGAAGTAAGCAAATGATGCACGTATCAAAAGACAAGGAGAAGTAAGCAAATGATGCAAGTATCAAAAGACAAGGAGAAGTAAGCAAATGATGCAAGTATCAAAAGACAAGGAGAAGTAAGCAAATGATGTAAGTATCAAAAGACAAGGAGAAGTAAGCAAATGATGCACGTATCAAAAGACAAGGAGAAGTAAGCAAATGATGTAGGTATCAAAAGACAAGGAGAAGTAAGCAAATGATGTAAGTATCAAAAGACAAGGAGAAGTAAGCAAATGATGCACGTATCAAAAGACAAGGAGAAGTAAGCAAATGATGCAAGTATCAAAAGACAAGGAGAAGTAAGCAAATGATGTAAGTATCAAAAGACAAGGAGAAGTAAGCAAATGATGTAAGTATCAAAAGACAAGGAGAAGTAAGCAAATGATGCAAGAAGTATCAAAAGACAAGGAGAAGTAAGCAAATGATGCAAGTATCAAAAGACAAGGAGAAGTAAGCAAATGATGCACGTATCAAAAGACAAGGAGAAGTAAGCAAATGATGCACGTATCAAAAGACAAGGAGAAGTAAGCAAATGATGCAAGTATCAAAAGACAAGGAGAAGTAAGCAAATGATGCACGTATCAAAAGACAAGGAGAAGTAAGCAAATGATGCACGTATCAAAAGACAAGGAGAAGTAAGCAAATGATGCACGTATCAAAAGACAAGGAGAAGTAAGCAAATGATGCAAGTATCAAAAGACAAGGAGAAGTAAGCAAATGATGTAAGTATCAAAAGACAAGGAGAAGTAAGCAAATGATGCAAGAAGTATCAAAAGACAAGGAGAAGTAAGCAAATGATGCAAGTATCAAAAGACAAGGAGAAGTAAGCAAATGATGCACGTATCAAAAGACAAGGAGAAGTAAGCAAATGATGCACGTATCAAAAGACAAGGAGAAGTAAGCAAATGATGCAAGTATCAAAAGACAAGGAGAAGTAAGCAAATGATGCACGTATCAAAAGACAAGGAGAAGTAAGCAAATGATGCACGTATCAAAAGACAAGGAGAAGTAAGCAAATGATGCACGTATCAAAAGACAAGGAGAAGTAAGCAAATGATGCACGTATCAAAAGACAAGGAGAAGTAAGCAAATGATGCAAGTATCAAAAGACAAGGAGAAGTAAGCAAATGATGCAAGTATCAAAAGACAAGGAGAAGTAAGCAAATGATGTAAGTATCAAAAGACAAGGAGAAGTAAGCAAATGATGCAAGAAGTATCAAAAGACAAGGAGAAGTAAGCAAATGATGCAAGTATCAAAAGACAAGGAGAAGTAAGCAAATGATGCACGTATCAAAAGACAAGGAGAAGTAAGCAAATGATGCACGTATCAAAAGACAAGGAGAAGTAAGCAAATGATGTAAGTATCAAAAGACAAGGAGAAGTAAGCAAATGATGTGAGTATCAAAAGACAAGGAGAAGTAAGCAAATGATGTAAGTATCAAAAGACAAGGAGAAGTAAGCAAATGATGCAAGTATCAAAAGACAAGGAGAAGTAAGCAAATGATGTAAGTATCAAAAGACAAGGAGAAGTAAGCAAATGATGTAAGTATCAAAAGACAAGGAGAAGTAAGCAAATGATGCAAGAAGTATCAAAAGACAAGGAGAAGTAAGCAAATGATGCAAGTATCAAAAGACAAGGAGAAGTAAGCAAATGATGCACGTATCAAAAGACAAGGAGAAGTAAGCAAATGATGCACGTATCAAAAGACAAGGAGAAGTAAGCAAATGATGTAAGTATCAAAAGACAAGGAGAAGTAAGCAAATGATGCACGTATCAAAAGACAAGGAGAAGTAAGCAAATGATGCAAGTATCAAAAGACAAGGAGAAGTAAGCAAATGATGCACGTATCAAAAGACAAGGAGAAGTAAGCAAATGATGCAAGTATCAAAACAAAGAATGTTGTATAATAAAATATTTTCTTTTTGTGTGTTTCTATGGCTGCCAAAATTGTTTGATGCTGCCAACGGTCCTAGAGATATTGTTTCTATGTCTGTGTATGTGTATGTATTATGTGTCCGTGTGCATGTTTCCTCAGTATTCTGTCTATCGTGTATGTGTATGTATTATGTGTCCGTGTGCATGTTTCCTCAGTATTCTGTCTATCGTGTATGTGTATGTATTATGTGTCCGTGTGCATGTTTCCTCAGTTTTCTGTCTATCTTCAATACCAAGTACAGTTAAGGTATTTGTGTATATATAAGAAAACAAAACAGCTGCATTGCTTTAAAAGTGCTACCAACACAGAAAGAAGGCATGCATTTACTCTTGTGTGATCCGTACGGCCTTCCTAATACAAAACATCGGTCCACACGGACAATCTTACTAGCGTACTGGGTAGAAAAAAGAGTTGGCTTCCAAGGCAATCGATAGCAAGCACCAAGTTTTCACTTCAAGGTTTGCCATAATGCCGTTTATTGGCGTCACAAGGACTGTGTCTTTCAGCACGTTTTCATTTTACTTTCTATTCTATGTATTGGTGTACTTTCTATTCTATGTATTGGTGTACTTTCTATTCTATGTATTGGTGTACTTTCTATTCTATGTATTGGTGTACTTTCTATTCTATGTCTTGGTGTACCGGTACTTTCTATTCTATGTATTGGTGTACTTTCTATTCTATGTATTGGTGTACCGGTACTTTCTATTCTATGTCTTGGTGTACTTTCTATTCTATGTATTGGTGTACCGGTACTTTCTATTCTATGTATTGGTGTACTTTCTATTCTATGTATTGGTGTACCGGTACTTTCTATTCTATGTATTGGTGTACTTTCTATTCTATGTCTTGGTGTACCGATACTTTCTATTCTATGTCTTGGTGTACTTTCTATTCTATGTATTGGTGTACCGGTACTTTCTATTCTATGTCTTGGTGTACTTTCTATTCTATGTATTGGTGTACTTTCTATTCTATGTATTGGTGTACTTTCTATTCTATGTATTGGTGTACTTTCTATTCTATGTATTGGTGTACCGGTACTTTCTATTCTATGTATTGGTGTACTTTCTATTCTATGTCTTGGTGTACCGGTACTTTCTATTCTATGTCTTGGTGTACTTTCTATTCTATGTATTGGTGTACCGGTACTTTCTATTCTATGTCTTGGTGTACTTTCTATTCTATGTATTGGTGTACCGGTACTTTCTATTCTATGTATTGGTGTACTTTCTATTCTATGTATTGGTGTACTTTCTATTCTATGTATTGGTGTACTTTCTATTCTATGTATTGGTGTACCGGTACTTTCTATTCTATGTATTGGTGTACTTTCTATTCTATGTCTTGGTGTACCGGTACTTTCTATTCTATGTCTTGGTGTACTTTCTATTCTATGTATTGGTGTACCGGTACTTTCTATTCTATGTATTGGTGTACTTTCTATTCTATGTATTGGTGTACTTTCTATTCTATGTATTGGTGTACTTTCTATTCTATGTATTGGTGTACTTTCTATTCTATGTCTTGGTGTACTTTCTATTCTATGTATTGGTGTACTTTCTATTCTATGTATTGGTGTACTTTCTATTCTATGTATTGGTGTACTTTCTATTCTATGTCTTGGTGTACCGGTACTTTCTATTCTATGTATTGGTGTACTTTCTATTCTATGTATTGGTGTACTTTCTATTCTATGTATTGGTGTACCGGTACTTTCTATTCTATGTATTGGTGTACTTTCTATTCTATGTATTGGTGTACCGGTACTTTCTATTCTATGTATTGGTGTACTTTCTATTCTATGTATTGGTGTACCGGTACTTTCTATTCTATGTATTGGTGTACCGGTACTTTCTATTCTATGTATTGGTGTACTTTCTATTCTATGTATTGGTGTACCGGTACTTTCTATTCTATGTATTGGTGTACTTTCTATTCTATGTATTGGTGTACTTTCTATTCTATGTATTGGTGTACTTTCTATTCTATGTATTGGTGTACTTTCTATTCTATGTCTTGGTGTACTTTCTATTCTATGTATTGGTGTACTTTCTATTCTATGTCTTGGTGTACTTTCTATTCTATGTCTTGGTGTACTTTCTATTCTATGTATTGGTGTACTTTCTATTCTATGTATTGGTGTACTTTCTATTCTATGTATTGGTGTACTTTCTATTCTATGTATTGGTGTACTTTCTATTCTATGTATTGGTGTACTTTCTATTCTATGTCGTGGTGTACTTTCTATTCTATGTATTGGTGTACCGGTACTTTCTATTCTATGTATTGGTGTACTTTCTATTCTATGTATTGGTGTACCGGTACTTTCTATTCTATGTAGTGGTGTACTTTCTATTCTATGTATTGGTGTACCGGTACTTTCTATTCTATGTCTTGGTGTACTTTCTATTCTATGTATTGGTGTACCGGTACTTTCTATTCTATGTCTTGGTGTACTTTCTATTCTATGTATTGGTGTACCGGTACTTTCTATTCTATGTATTGGTGTACTTTCTATTCTATGTATTGGTGTACCGGTACTTTCTATTCTATGTCTTGGTGTACTTTCTATTCTATGTATTGGTGTACCGGTACTTTCTATTCTATGTATTGGTGTACTTTCTATTCTATGTATTGGTGTACCGGTACTTTCTATTCTATGTATTGGTGTACCGGTACTTTCTATTCTATGTATTGGTGTACTTTCTATTCTATGTATTGGTGTACCGGTACTTTCTATTCTATGTATTGGTGTACTTTCTATTCTATGTATTGGTGTACTTTCTATTCTATGTCTTGGTGTACCGGTACTTTCTATTCTATGTATTGGTGTACTTTCTATTCTATGTATTGGTGTACTTTCTATTCTATGTATTGGTGTACTTTCTATTCTATGTATTGGTGATCAGAATTTTGTAACGCTTATGTCAGAAAGTATCATGTCATTTAGTTTGTTACAGACGGCAATGAATTAGAAGTTCATCACTTCAGTATAAGTTATCAGCTAAAGGCTTAATTATATTTTGTGTGTGTGTGTATCAGAATGCATTGTTCATTGGTGGAAATGCCGTAATTCATTTTGATGTTGAGTGTGTATGAAGTAAAACTTGTATGTACTCTCCCACAGTAAACTGATGTTGAGTGTGTATGAAGTAAAACTTGTATGTACTCTCCCACAGTAAACTGATGTTGAGTGTGTATGAAGTAAAAATTGTATGTACTCTCCCACAGTAAACTGATGTTGAGTGTGTATGAAGTAAAAATTGTATGTACTCTCCCACAGTAAACTGATGTTGAGTGTGTATGAAGTAAAAATTGTATGTACTCTCCCACAGTAAACTGATGTTGAGTGTGTATGAAGTAAAAATTGTATGTACTCTCCCACAGTAAACTGATGTTGAGTGTGTATGAAGTAAAAATTGTATGTACTCTCCCACAGTAAACTGATGTTGAGTGTGTATGAAGTAAAAATTGTATGTACTCTCCCACAGTAAACTGATGTTGAGTATGTAAGAAGTAAAACTTGTATGTACTCTCCCACAGTAAACTGTATAAATCTTACGTCTATCCCAGGGGTTGGGAACCTATTTGTGCGGGAGAGCCGTGGACACTCATAATTTGAAAAGTAATTCTGTGAGAGCCTTACATTTAAAACTAAAAAAATTAAGTAAATGTGTGCAAGAGTTAGATCTATTCCACTATAATAATTACAATGAGTACAGGGTTGCTATTTTTCTGTCTTTTAGGTCAGCGGAGTTTATCTCCTTTACCACTTCTGATGCTGAGCTGCAGTACACTTTAGCTCATTTGTAGAATGAAATATTGATATACAATTAATATGTAGATCAAAGGAGTCTAAAGAAACATTTTTTTTAATCAAACATTTATCTGCGAGCCAGATGCAGCCATCAATAGAGCCACATCTGGCTCGCGAGCCATAGGTTCCCGACTCCTGGTCTATCCAGTAAAAGAAAAAAATCACCATTATATGTGTGTATACAATAAACTGTTTTCTTTATTCTAGTGTAATTTTACTTCCGACGGGAAGTTTGGGAGTAGATGGATTGTTTTTTTTTTGTTGTTGTTTTCTATACACATTTCACTATCCCAGTATGTACAATCGCTACTAGTGAACTAAAATAGTGAGTATTAAAGAAAACCCAGCGTTCTGTCGTATGTTTTCCACCAGGTTTTGTAAACTAACACGCTGCCAAAAACTCTTATATTTATCTAACGTCTATTACTATTAGATCTTACATAAACTGGGAATAGGGGTGGGGGAGGGGAACGCGCCCAATGAAAGGAACAAGTTTCACGCCGCAGGCTTAGAGTAATAGACTGTGTGGAGTCCACAGGAGGCAGATTGTAACTGTAACAGACTTTCTAAGCAGGTGATGCTTTCATCAATGCGGTAACACTCCCTCATCGACCATTTGACGCAATTCTAGTCAATTTGAAAACTGTTTACACCCAACCCCTTTCCTACCCACAGTAGCCGCAAAAAACAACTACCGTATATAGTTTCGTGACTACATAGACATGTACCTATTGGCTATTGATGGTGACTCTGTTTGCCCTGTATAGTATTAACTAGTCACTACATAGACATGTATCTATTGGCTATTGATGGTGACTCTGTTTGCCCTGTATAGTATTAACTAGTCACTACATAGACATGTATCTATTGGCTATTGATGTCGACTCTGTTTGCCCTGTATAGTATTAACTAGTCACTACATAGACATTTATCTATTGGCTATTGATGGTGACTCTGTTTGCCCTGTATAGTATTAACTAGTCACTACATAGACATGTATCTATTGGCTATTGATGGTGACTCTGTTTGCCCTGTATAGTATTAACTAGTCACTACATAGACATGTATCTATTGGCTATTGATGTCGACTCTGTTTGCCCTGTATAGTATTAACTAGTCACTACATAGACATGTATCTATTGGCTATTGATGTCGACTCTGTTTGCCCTGTATAGTATTAACTAGTCACTACATAGACATTTATCTATAGGCTATTGATGGTGACTCCGTTTGCCCTGTTTAGTATTAACTAGTCACTACATAGACATTTATCTATTGGCTATTGATGGTGACTCTGTTTGCCCTGTATAGTATTAACTAGTCACTACATAGACGTGTATCTATTGGCTATTGATGGTGACTCTGTTTGCACTGTATAGTATTAACTAGTCACTACATTGACATTTATCTATTAGCTATTGATGGTGACTCTGTTTGCCCTGTATAGTATTAACTAGTCACTACATAGACATGTATCTATTGGCTATTGATGGTGACTCTGTTTGCCCTGTATAGTATTAACTAGTCACTACATAGACATGTATCTATTGGCTATTGATGCTACTGTGTATTTCTGGTTAGTTACGACAATAATTATTTAATCAAATGTATTTTTCACCATATCAGTGAACTTCCACCAAAGTCAACCCTATAACCCTGGTAAGTCTGAAATATCATAATAAAACAACAACACACTATATATCCCACACGATATATCCAACACTATGTATCCCACACGATATATATCACACACTGTATATCCCACACCATTCACTCCACACTATATATCCCACACTATATATCCCACACTATATATCCCACACTATATATCCCACACTATATATCCCACACTATATATCCCACACTATATATCCCACACTATATATCCCACACTATATATCCCACACTATATATCCCACACTATATATCCCACACTATATATCCCACACTATATATCCCACACTATATATCCCACACTATATATCCCACACTATATATCCCACACTATATATCCCACACCATTCACTCCACACTATATATCCCACACGATATATCCCACACGATATATCCCACACGATATATCCCACACCATATATCCCACACTATATATCCCACACTATATATCCCACACTATATATCCCACACTATATATCCCACACTATATATCACACACTATATATCCCACACTATATATCACACACTATATATCCCACACTATATATCCCACACTATATATCCCACACTATATATCCCACACTATATATCCCACGCACGGTAGCCGAGCGGCAGCGCGTTCGACTGGCGATCCGAGGGTCCTGGGTTCAAATCCTAGTTAAGCCGGGATTTTTTCCCAAGACTTGAGGGTGTCCCTGAGTCTACCCAGCTCTGATGGGTACCTGACATTAGTTGGGGTAAAGTAAAGGCGGCTGGGCATTGTGCTGGCCACACATCCCCTAGTATGCCGTGGCCACAGAAACTGGTGAACGCTGCTTCACCGGCCCTATGATCACTTTGGTCCGAAGGGTACTTTACTATATATCCCACACTATATATCCCACACTATATATCCCACACTATATATCCCACACCATTCACTCCACACTATATATCCCACACTATATATCCCACACTATATATCCCACACTATATATCCCACACTATATATCCCACACTATATATCCCACACTATATATCCCATACTATATATCCCACACTATATATCACACACCATTCACTCCACACTATATATCACACACTATATATCCCAAACTATATATCACACACCATTCACTCCACACTATATATCCCACACTATATATCCCACACTATATATCCCACACTATATATCCCACACTATATATCCCACACTATATATCCCACACTATATATCCCACACTATATATCCCACACTATATATCCCACACTATATATCACACACCATTCACTCCACACTATATATCACACACTATATATCCCACACTATATATCCCACACTATATATCCCACACTATATATCCCACACTATATATCCCACACTATATATCCCACACTATATATCCCACACTATATATCCCACACTATATATCACACACCATTCACTCCACACTATATATCCCACACTATATATCCCACACTATATATCCCACACTATATATCCCACACTATATATCCCACACTATATATCCCACACTATATATCACACACCATTCACTCCACACTATATATCACACACTATATATCCCACACTATATATCACACACCATTCACTCCACACTATATATAACACACTATATATCACACACTATATATCACACACCATTCACTGCACACTATATATCCCACACTATATATCCCACACTATATATCCCAAACTATATATCACACACTATATATCACACACTATATATCCCAAACTATATATCACACACTATATATCACACACCATTCACTCCACACTATATATCCCACACTATATATCCCACACTATATATCACACACCATTCACTCCACACTATATATCACACACTATATATCACACACTATATATCACACACCATTCACTGCACACTATATATCCCACACTATATATCCCACACTATATATCCCAAACTATATATCACACACTATATATCCCAAACTATATATCACACACTATATATCCCAAACTATATATCACACACTATATATCCCACACTATATATCACACACTATATATCACACACTATATATCACACACTATATATCCCACACCATTCACTCCACACTATATATCCCACACTATATATCCCACACTATATATCCCACACTATATATCCCACACTATATATCACACACTATATATCCCACACCATTCACTGCACACTATATATCCCACACTATATATCCCACACTATATATCCCACACTATATATCACACACTATATATCCCACACCATTCACTGCACACTATATATCACACACTATATATCCCACACTATATATCCCACACTATATATCACACACTATATATCACACACCATTCACTGCACACTATATATCCCACACTATATATCACACACTATATATCACACACCATTCACTGCACACTATATATCCCACACTATATATCCCACACTATATATCACACACTATATATCCCACACCATTCACTGCACACTATATATCCCACACTATATATCCCACACTATATATCCCACACTATATATCACACACTATATATCCCACACCATTCACTCCACACTATATATCCCACACTATATATCCCACACTATATATCACACACCATTCACTGCACACTATATATCCCACACTATATATCACACACTATATATCACACACCATTCACTCCACACTATATATCACACACTATATATCCCACACTATATATCCCACACTATATATCCCACACTATATATCCCACACTATATATCCCACACTATATATCCCACACTATATATCACACACCATTCACTCCACACTATATATCACACACTATATATCACACACCATTCACTCCACACTATATATCCCACACTATATATCACACACTATATATCACACACTATATATCCCACACTATATATCCCACACTATATATCACACACCATTCACTCCACACTATATATCACACACTATATATCCCACACTATATATCACACACCATTCACTGCACACTATATATCCCACACTATATATCACACACTATATATCACACACCATTCACTGCACACTATATATCCCACACTATATATCCCACACTATATATCCCACACTATATATCACACACCATTCACTCCACACTATATATCACACACTATATATCCCACACTATATATCACACACCATTCACTCCACACTATATATCACACACCATTCACTCCACACTATATATCACACACTATATATCACACACTATATATCCCACACTATATATCCCACACTATATATCCCACACTATATATCCCACACTATATATCCCACACTATATATCACACACTATATATCACACACTATATATCCCACACTATATATCCCACACTATATATCCCACACTATATATCACACACCATTCACTCCACACTATATATCCCACACTATATATCCCACACTATATATCACACACTATATATCACACACCATTCACTCCACACTATATATCCCACACTATATATCACACACTATATATCACACACTATATATCCCACACTATATATCACACACTATATTTCCCACACTATATATCACACACCATTCACTCCACACTATATATCCCACACTATATATCACACACTATATATCACACACCATTCACTCCACACTATATATCCCACACTATATTTCCCACACTATATATCCCACACCATTCACTCCACACTATATATCCCACACTATATATCCCACACTATATATCCCACACTATATTTCCCACACTATATATCCCACACCATTCACTCCACACTATATATCCCACACTATATATCACACACTATATATCACACACTATATATCCCACACTATATATCCCACACCATTCACTCCACACTATATATCCCACACTATATATCACACACTATATATCCCACACCATTCACTCCACACTATATATCCCACACCATTCACTCCACACTATATATCCCACACTATATATCCCACACTATATATCACACACTATATATCCCACACTATATATCCCACACCATTCACTCCACACTATATATCCCACACTATATATCACACACTATATATCCCACACCATTCACTCCACACTATATATCCCACACCATTCACTCCACACTATATATCCCACACTATATATCCCACACTATATATCACACACTATATATCCCACACCATTCACTCCACACTATATATCCCACACCATTCACTCCACACTATATATCCCACACTATATATCACACACTATATATCCCACACCATTCACTCCACACTATATATCCCACACTATATATCCCACACTATATATCCCACACTATATATCACACACTATATATCCCACACTATATATCCCACACCATTCACTCCACACTATATATCCCACACCATTCACTCCACACTATATATCCCACACTATATATCCCACACTATATATCACACACTATATATCCCACACTATATATCCCACACTATATATCACACACCATTCACTCCACACTATATATCCCACACTATATATCCCACACTATATATCCCACACTATATATCACACACCATTCACTCCACACTATATATCCCACACTATATCACACACCATTCACTCCACACTATATATCACACACTATATATCCCACACTATATTTCCCACACTATATATCCCACACTATATATCCCACACCATTCACTCCACACTATATATCCCACACTATATATCCCACACTATATATCCCACACTATATATCCCACACTATATATCACACACTATATATCACACACTATATATCCCACACCATTCACTCCACACTATATATCCCACACTATATATCCCACACTATATTTCCCACACTATATATCCCACACTATATATCCCACACTATATATCCCACACTATATATCACACACTATATATCACACACTATATATCACACACCATTCACTCCACACTATATATCACACACCATTCACTCCACACTATATATCCCACACTATATATCCCACACTATATATCCCACACTATATATCCCACACTATATATCCCACACTATATATCCCACACTATATATCCCACACTATATATCCCACACTATATATCCCACACTATATATCCCACACTATATATCCCACACTATATATCCCACACTATATATCCCACACTATATATCCCACACTATATATCCCACACTATATATCCCACACTATATATCCCACACCATTCACTCCACACTATATATCCCACACTATATATCCCACACTATATATCCCACACTATATATCCCACACTATATATCCCACACTATATATCCCACACTATATATCCCACACCATTCACTCCACACTATATATCCCACACTATATATCCCACACCATTCACTCCACACTATATATCCCACACTATATATCCCACACTATATATCCCACACTATATATCCCACACCATTCACTCCACACTATATATCCCACACTATATATCACACACTATATATCCCACACCATTCACTCCACACTATATATCCCACACTATATATCACACACTATATATCCCACACCATTCACTCCACACTATATATCCCACACTATATATCCCACACTATATATCACACACTATATATCACACACTATATATCACACACCATTCACTCCACACTATATATCACACACTATATATCACACACTATATATCACACACTATATATCCCACACTATATATCACACACCATTCACTCCACACTATATATCACACACTATATATCACACACTATATATCCCACACTATATATCACACACCATTCACTCCACACTATATATCACACACTATATATCCCACACTATATATCACACACTATATATCACACACCATTCACTCCACACTATATATCCCACACTATATATCACACACTATATATCACACACTATATATCACACAACATTCACTCCACACTATATATCACACACTATATATCACACACTATATATCACACACTATATATCACACACTATATATCACACACTATATATCACACACTATATATCACACACTATATATCCCACACTATATATCCCACACTATATATCACACACTATATATCCCACACCATTCACTCCACACTATATATCCCACACTATATATCCCACACTATATATCCCACACTATATATCCCACACTATATATCCCACACTATATATCCCACACTATATATCACACACTATATATCACACACTATATATCCCACACTATATATCCCACACTATATATCCCACACTATATATCCCACACTATATATCACACACTATATATCACACACTATATATCCCACACTATATATCACACACTATATATCACACACTATATATCACACACTATATATCACACACTATATATCCCACACCATTCACTCCACACTATATATCCCACACCATTCACTCCACACTATATATCCCACACTATATATCCCACACTATATATCCCACACTATATATCCCACACTATATATCCCACACTATATATCACACACTATATATCCCACACTATATATCACACTCTATATATCCCACACCATTCACTCCACACTATATATCCCACACTATATATCCCACACTATATATCCCACACTATATATCCCACACTATATATCCCACACTATATATCCCACACTATATATCCCACACTATATATCCCACACCATTCACTCCACACTATATATCCCACACTATATATCCCACACTATATATCCCACACTATATATCCCACACTATATATCACACACTATATATCACACACTATATATCACACACTATATATCCCACACTATATATCCCACACTATATATCCCACACTATATATCCCACACTATATATCCCACACCATTCACTCCACACTATATATCCCACACTATATATCCCACACTATATATCCCACACTATATATCCCACACTATATATCCCACACTATATATCCCACACTATATATCCCACACTATATATCCCACACTATATATCCCACACTATATATCCCACACTATATATCCCACACTATATATCCCACACTATATATCACACACTATATATCACACACTATATATCACACACTATATATCCCACACTATATATCCCACACTATATATCCCACACTATATATCACACACTATATATCACACACTATATATCACACACTATATATCCCACACTATATATCACACACTATATATCACACACTATATATCCCACACTATATATCCCACACTATATATCACACACTATATATCCCACACTATATATCCCACACTAAATATCACACACTATATATCACACACTATATATCACACACTATATATCACACACTATATATCACACACTATATATCACACACTATATATCCCACACTATATATCACACACTATATATCACACACTATATATCACACACTATATATCACACACTATATATCACACACTATATATCACACAAGTGTCATCAATGTTCAACCAGCCTTGTGAACAACAATAACAAACATTATTTAAAAAAAAATAAGCTGATTGGAACTTTTACTTGCTTTCTATCTTGTGACTATAGAGAGAAGATTACCTAAGCAGTGTTCCATACAGCAATCATGATCATTATCCAATCATGATCATTATCAGTAGAGTTCTAGTTGGAACTGTGCTGTCCTGTGCGCTGTTCCATACAGCAATCATGATCATATCAAAATCAGTAGAGTTCTAGTTAGAACTGTGCTGTCCTGTGCGCTGTTCCATACAGCAATCATGATCATATCAAAATCAGTATAGTTCTAGTTAGAACTGTGCTGTCCTGTGCGCTGTTCCATACAGCAATCATGATCATATCAAAATCAGTATAGTTCTAGTTAGAACTGTGCTGTCCTGTGCGCTGTTCCATACAGCAATCAAGACAATATCAGTATAGTTCTAGTTGGAACTGTGCTGTTTTGTGCGCTGTTCCATACAGCAATCCTGATTATATCAAGACGGTATCAGAATCAGTATAGTTCTAGTTGGAACTGTGCTGTCCTATGTGATGATGAACTGCTATGATCCAGTAATTGATTTTATTGAACTAACCGCTGACATCTGTACTATTGAATACCGAGATGGAATGCGTGCAAATATAAAGGTTGAATATTCCGCAGCTATTACTTGATAGGATCGTTCCCATTCTACCCATCTGTGGTCATTATTCATGATGAGACTGAGATAAGATTTAAGGCAATACTTTCTACTTTGTTCATTCTAGTTAGGAGGTAAAGATCTAGCTATAAACTGGGGGCTCCCATCAGCCTACATTTGAAATGTATTACCTATCTTTTAATTGGCTATTGGTGCTTATTTCCATCGTTCTATTTAAACTGGCACACTCAAAAGACCGGAGCTGAAGTGTAGATTTACTTGAGTTTTGTCTCTCCAAGCCCAGTGAATCAACATACATAGAGTAGGTACTCAAAACTGATTTTAATTTTTCAAGCTATTGAGCTTTTTTATGTTTAATATAAAGACAAAATGATTCTAAAAACTTGTATACCAATTTTATGACTGTATGTTAATTTTTAACAAAGTTATCAAATTTTTAAATTTTACAAGTGGGTTACCATTAGCCGCCTCACAAAGTCCTATTTTTAGAAGTCATTATCTCAAAAAATATATTGGCTCTAGCTAAGTTACTTTGTTAACAAACACAAAAGCTTGTAGAGAAGAGACCCAATTTTTTTCGTGAATGTGGTGCATTTGAAAAATATAAAAATATCGATGTTAAAATCATTTTTCATACTTTTTACAGTTTTGTTCAAGGGAGACAAAAAAACGCAAATCTGACCTATTTTTAAAAAAACACTAAAAATTACCTAATTTTAGTAGACGCTTATGTTATATAATATCAAATTGAAGGGAATGCAATGTTCTATAGAGACCTACTAAATTGATATTTTCTCCGTGTATGACAATTATTGTGCAATTCATAGATTCTAGCACTTGCATGAAGATGGTCTTCAATAAAACTCACTGAGAAAGAGGGAAACCTGACAGAGAGTCAGTGAGAGACGGAATCACAGTATTTAGTTCAAACAAAACACGATGCTATTATTAGCAGCGAAGAAGGTATGAGGGGGAGGTGAATAAATTATAATAGAACATTTATGGTATGGGGTTTGGGACGGGGGGGGGGGAGAGGTGAATAAATTATAATAGAACATTTATGGTATGGGGTTTGGGACGGGGGGGGGGAGAGGTGAATAAATTATAATAGAACATTTATGGTATGGGGTTTGGGACGGGGGGGGGGGGAGGTGAATAAATTATAATAGAACATTTATGGTATGGGGTTTGGGACGGGGGGGGGGGGGGGGGAGAGGTGAATAAATTCTTGGTGCGCTTAATATTACAAATCCGTCTGTGAGAAGGCCAAAGGTTTAAATGTAAGTTTTGAATTGCTTTGTTTTACAATAAAATTAGGAACGGGCATTGGGGCTTGTACAAGTGCTTACACCTTGTCTCACGTCCCTTAAAGACGCATGCTGAGATGGGCTCCACAGTTGTCTTCCATTGCACTTCTCGTCTCCACAATTGTCTTTCCTTGCACTTCTCGCCTCCACAGTTGTCTTCCCTTGCACTTCTCTCCTCTACAGTTGTCTTCCCTTGCACTTCTCGTCTCCACAGCTGTCTTCCCTTGCACTTCTCTCCTCTACAGTTGTCTTCCCTTGCACTTCTCGTCTCCACAGTTGTCTTTCCTTGCACTTCTCTCCTCTACAGTTGTCTTCCCTTTCATTTCTCGTCTCCACAGTTGTCTTCCCTTGCACTTCTCTCCTCTACAGTTGTCTTCCCTTGCACTTCTCGTCTCCACAGTTGTCTTTCCTTGCACTTCTCTCCTCCACAGTAGTCTTCCCTTGCACTTCTATCCTCTACAGTTGTCTTCCCTTGCACTTCTCGTCTCCACAGCTGTCTTCCCTTGCACTTCTCGCCTCTACAGTTGTCTTCCCTTGCACTTCTCGCCTCCACAGTTGTCTTATCTTGCACCTCTCGGTTTTATCTCTCCAAACTGTACACTGTGGTATTCTGCATGTAAATCCCACGATCCCAATTAAATCCCCATAACTCTCATGGCCCGCACACAGCGTGCCACGCGGCCCACGGGTGTAGCGAGGCTGTCAAATTGTCACCTTCAAACTGCGGAAGCCGCGAGATGACGGCTAAATCACATTCAGATCTGAACACGCACAAGATAAAACTCAGTGACGAGAGGGCGGAGAAATTGTCACTAGAAGTTTAGTAGAAGCAAACGGAAGTCAATGGGGGGAAACAGGGGAAGGAACTGCTGACAAAGACTTGTGTTGTATTTAGTTCAATTCTCTATTGAGTATATTTATAAATATAAAAGTGTAAGTCGAGCTTTCCACCCTCCCCTACAAATCATGTTCTTTAATAATAAAAGAAAACTGATTCTAAATCATTGAAAACTATTTTCACCAGGTATAAGGCACGCTAACCCAGGCTTGGCACGCAGAGCAAATTTTAATGGCACGTGGAAGACCCCTTAAGAATACGTTTCAAATATTTTCTACAATTATGGTGCAGCATGACTTAATACAAGGAGTTCAGTTATGACCACATGGAGGCATTAAAGGATTCAATTTGAAAGTCTGAATGTGTCTTGGAGTAATCAACTCTTGTTGGTACCTGGTAGTAAGAATAGAAATAAAGGCGGCCATACATGGAGTTGGCCATACGAGAAAAACTTGATTTATTGTCTGTATTGAGGCAGTTTAGACCAAACGTTTTCAACGAGTTACTTTGTGGACATTTGTTAAAGTGACATTAGTCGTAAGCGTGTACTAAAACAAAGGGTTACCATGGTGATGAAAGACTGCGCAATGAAATGGATAGTCAACGGTTTCAAAAGTAAAAGCCACATTTTTAAATTCCCAAGTCAATCCTCTTCATTTCTATGAAAGATGACTAGAAAGAAAAAGTTGATATTTTAGTAACACAAGGAAGGAGACACACGCCGTTTCCCAGTGACGATTCCACAATATACACAAGGGATCATTGTTCAAAGTATTTTATTTCCATACAGAGACTATTACAAACGTATTATCAACATATCCAACCAATAAGGTAAACAGCGGCAAACAGTTTCATGTTGACGGCCAAGTTGAATTTAAAACTATTGATCGTCTCTCTCTCATCTCCTTGTCAACAAAGAAAGGTCAACACTGGATTACTCTACACTGGATTACTCTAGACTGGATTACTCTACACTGGATTACTCTAAACTGGATTACTCTACACTGGATTACTCTACAATGGATTACTTTACACTGGATTACTTACTCTACACTGGATTACTCTACACTGGATTACTCTACACTGGATTACTCTACACTGGATTACTCTACACTGGATTACTCTACACTGGATTACTCTACACTGGATTACTCTACACTGGATTACTTGATTACTTTACACTGGATTACTCTACACGGTGAGATCAATTCCCATGCTAAACAACAACAAAGACCCAGAGAGCACCCCATCTCAGTTGACCATTACTTAGCACCCCATCTCAGTTGACCTTACTTAGCACCCCATCTCAGTTGACCTTACTTAGCACCCCATCTCAGTTTACCATTACCTAGCACCCCATCTCAGTTGACCTTACTTAGCACCCCATCTCAGTTTACCATTACCTAGCACCCCATCTCAGTTGACCATTACATAGAACCCCATCTCAGTTGACCATTACTTAAGTGTTGACAACAACAAAATTTATTCCTAAAACAATCACTGAATTTAAATAGAAACAATTGCCAGAAGATAAAGATTCCTGTTATTTTTAGTAAAGTAATGTGAGTCAGTACATTTTTACAGTATACGGTACAAACAATATTATGTAAAATTGTTCGTAAAGTAATGTGAGTCAGTACATTTTTACAGAATACGGTACAAACAATTTTATGTAGAATTGTTCGTAAAGTAATGTGAGTCAGTAGACCTACATTTTTACAGTATACGGTACAAACAATATTATGTAGAATCGTTCGTAAAGTAATGTGAGTCTGTACATTTTTACAGTATATGATACAAACAATATGTACAATTGTTCCTAAAGTAATGTGAGTCAGTACATTTTTACAGTATATGATACAAACAATATTTTGTAGATATGTTCATTAAGTAATGTGAGTCAGTAAATTCTTACCCGACATAGCAAAAACAACTCGATATTATGTAGAATTGTTAGTCCATGAATATACTCTATAGTATTGCTATAGTGGTCACTGCTAATTATCCTAATATAGAATGGTACTGAATCATGGCTGAAGGCAATGAACACCTCTCTCTCTCTCTCTTCCCCCTCTCTCCTTCCTGTTAGCAAATCAATCCTAATTCATTTTGTAGCCAGAGAATAAAAGAAAAAAAAGCGTGAACCCTTCCATTCAATCAACGTGAATGTTAATTTGTTCAACGACTGTTTCCTGATACACAAATAAAAGAAACTGTTTCCAGCATCTCTAGTTATAAATACGGTTCATAGAAACACACAGATAGACAGATACACACTGAGATAGATTATACATAGATAGGCAGCCCTACACAGGTTCCATCTATGCCTCCGAAACAGCCAGTGGCCAGCAGTTTGTCATTTCTACCCTAGAGGAAATTATTGATTAGCTGAGTGAAACTCTATGAAGCCACACAAGAAACGTTGTGACGTACATCGTGGTTACTCTCACAGTGTGTGTGCGCGGTGAGTGATGGAGTTGGGGGCGGGTAGTCCTAGAGTTTTCGCTTATCAAATCACGTCAATATGGAACAGAACAATTATCAATGGGAAACAATCGTAGTCTGATTTAGTTTGAAAACTACAGTGATTCTCACACCGATGTTACATGGAAAGGTTCGGTAAATTTTTGTTTTGTTCCGTTCTGTTATTTCTCATCTAGGTAAATAATAGTACCCAGTACTACTGTATGGGTGACCGAATATGATCATAAGATAAGATAAGATAAGATTGCTTTATTGATCCAAATGAATGGAAAATTGACTTGATTACATAAATTCCGTTTTTCAGCATACCTAAAACAATATTAAAGAACCATTTGTACTCAAACACAATAGACATTCACGCACATGTGGTTTATATTGAAAAATAAAACCAATTAAAGCGGTTTCTAGAGAGTTCTCTCTCCCCCAAACAATCAGCTGATCAAAGTTTTCAAATCTATAAAATATCAATGTCACGTGACTAACAGATATACGTTAAACCCATATTGTACCCCGTTAAACCCAGATTGTACCCAACTATTTGATCCCAATGATAGAACAACGTTTTGAGGCCAAAGTGTACAAATTTTCTGGGCCTAATGCGTACAGCTAATTATTGAGCCTAATGTGTACATCAACATGTCCTCATTGTAAGAACTTTTTATTAAAATGATTTTATTCCAAGAGAATGTTTCCCAGCAGATTCTGTTTGATATGAAGACTTCAAGTTACTATAGCAATTAAAAGATTTCTTCAATGTAGAGGAAGTCATTCAGTTGTATGTTTGTTTTGAAATTATGTAGTATGTATATGGAGCGAGAAACAAGAGTACAGCTGCTTCTGTCTCCAGCTTTTAATATTTCTAGACTCTGGTAGAATGGAAATAACAAGAATACAGAGTGTTTCTACATCATACAAACAAATCTCTGCGCTTGTTAATGTGCATCTAGAACGTAAAACTACTTTGTTTCTACGTACCGTCCATGTTAGAGAGAGATAAAGAGAGAGAGAAAGAGAGAGAAGAGAGAGGCAGAGAGAAGAGAAAGAGAGAGAGAGGCATGGTGGAGTGGAAAGGGGATACTGGAAACTAACAATCCAGAAAATTTATCGCTTGAATGAACATTTAGATTGTCGTCAATGAAGATTTCCCGTAAGACCGCTAAAAGTAAATACACTGATAGCATAGTGGTACCAAAGTCTTGCTGAATGTCGATTCCTTTAACTAACAAATGTACACTAGAATTTAGTTATTTTAATAATCACGATCAACAAATTTCATACCTAAAGCATATTATATCCCATTTAAAAGTAGGGATGTTCATTTTTGGTTGTAGAAATCTGATTTTAAAACCGGAATTCGGTTTGCCCCTGCCCCCCCCCCCTCCATGTACTTTTTGTGTTTCTTTTGTTATTATGTATGTATAGGTAGAAATAAAACAATTCTTCTTTAGCCAAGTCACAGACCGAGCGATACAAAACTTCGCATTCGCAGTTAATTGGAAACACACACAGAGGGAAAAAAAACGCTACAGAAAGTCTATCGGTCAGTTTGTCCATTTGGGTATTTTCAGCATCTGTGGGGAAAGACCAGTTTTTGCTTCTCAGAGGATTAAGGAATTGTACCGTAGACTCGCGTTAATGGTCACTTAGCATCTGCGTTTGTTGTTGTCTGTGTATCGTAAAGCAATATTCGGGATTTGAAAAAACAACAGTAGGCCAAGACTATTACTATTAGTCGCCTATGACTAATTAGTTTTTGCAAGGCATTTAATGTTAAGGAATTATTTTGTGCGAATCAAACATAGTTCTACAATATTTCTTCCAGAGAAACTATATATGAATGATTTCCTCCTTGGATACCATATATGAATGATCCCCCCCCCCCCAAACTTCCAACAAAGTCTCATGTTTAATTACCTATTTTCGTTTAAAAAAAACGAAAGTCCGGTTTTTGTATAACATCCCTAGTCAAAAGTACAATTTTTCCAGGACCTATAGGTTCAATACTAACCATTTCTAGTGTATTAGGCACTCATTAGCATTCACCCACACGTTAGTGTAATGGAATCGAATCCATTCTGTTATAAAGAAGTCGCTAATCAGCATCTTTCTATTACAATACTCAACAAGACATTATGAGAATCCTTATGGTTCGATACATGTCCTGGGGAGAGACCCGGGGAGTTGGGGGGAGACCGCTGTCGTATTGATACATTTCAACATAATCAGCACTTTGTTCTGTGGGAGTGTCAGAATATGCAAGACTGTGATGTTGTGTGGATAGAATTTAATCTTCTGTACACACTACTGGAGAAATGGTCAGAAGGTCATCTCTAGATACAATTTAATCTTCTGTACACACTACTGGAGAAATGGTCAGAAGGTCATCTCTAGATAAAATTTAATCTTCTGTTCACACTACTGTAGAAATGGTCAGAGGTCATCTCTAGATAAAATTTAATCTTCTGTACACACTACTGTAGAAATGGTCAGAAGGTCATCTCTAGATAAAATTTAATCTTCTGTACACACTACTGGAGAAATGGTCAGAGGTCATCTCTAGATAAAATTTAATCTTCTGTACACACTACTGGAGAAATGGTCAGAAGGTCATCTCTAGATAAAATTTAATCTTCTGTACACACTACTGGAGAAATGGTCAGAAGGTCATCTCTAGATAAAATTTAATCTTCTGTACACACTACTGGAGAAATGGTCAGAAGGTCATCTCTAGATAATCTGGTGAAACTATCTTAGAGTGAAAGTATTATGTGCTGCAACAGGGAGTGGGGATAAACAAATACACAGACTTAACTCTCATGCACATTCCATGAAGGACATTATGTAAAAGTACACAGTCATTATTATTGTCACAATTTCACTGAGAGATCCTTCTGCTAGTCTATACTCTACGGCAAGTGGAGAACAATCTTCTACCTCCTTGTAGAATCACCATCACACTCATTCAATGTAGCAGCATTAAAACAATAGGACTTCTATAGAGATGAAATTCTCATATTTTTTTATAGTCTTGTTGGAACATGTATTTGGGTGAGTCTTACCATTGATCAACACAAAAGCCATAATCTAGCCAGTGTATCCAAAATTGTAAGTGAAAGGACTGATTCTATTGTCCAAATAACAAAACTTGTCTCCTACGCCCAGAGTGTCAATGTCCTAAATTTTACAAAAATCACATTCACCTAAACGTTAAAACTATCACTTGCCCAAACATTAGAACCTTCACTTGCCCAAACTATAATTTGAAAAAAGGAGGCTGTGCGAGTTCCTGAAAAACATTAAGACCACGTGACCGCTGTCTGGAACCATATTGTTCTAAATCTCAGCCCCACGTTTTAAAGTAATAATGAAAATAAATTTGAAATGCCATCCCAGGCTCGTTAAATCTTGCGTATGGTGAGGGGGGTAGCAGGGCTGCACGGTGATCAAGTATTAGCAGAATCAATCAGGTGGAAACGTGGCCCGGGTAATGGGCTGATCGATTTAAAGGCAGGGCCAAAAAAAAAAGAATTTTGTGGCCGGAATATCGTTAGAGGAAAAGTGCATTGACATGGGGGGGGGGGAGGGGGGGTCACTTCAGGTCTACGAGGAAAACAAAGGTGTCATTGTTAATAAGCCCCCCCCCCCCCCCCCCCCCGTGCCCAGATGCAATTAACATCCTGATATCCAATTGTCCCTCGAGTCCCAAGAGAAGATTGTGCGTGTAAAGAACATGACAAGTTTGTGTTCACACCCAGAAGGTGATGAAACTAAAATGGTGGGCTAGTGGTGGAGACATTACACCCAGTATATAGCTACTGTTAATTTCAAGCTTTAGATGTAATTATATCTGCATGGCCTAGGCCCGATACATTGGACGTTTACAAGAAAACTTATCCCCAATTTGTGTCACTCTTCTGATAAATATCCGCATCACTGTTTTTTTCCAGAATGATAATTTCTTTCTTTAACTGTTTTATTTTTAGGATCAATTAGGTTAGCATTTTTTTTTCCAAAACCTTTGTATCAAAGTAGATTTTCTTCTATAATTTATTAACAGGGTTCTTACTGTAAAAACATTTCAATATTCCCAAACTTGAAAGAAAAAACAATCAACCAATATATCTGCCGGTTTGTGTCAGATGCATTTGATTAATGTTAACCAGTAGTCTGTAGAGGTAGTCAAAGACACATTTTATTTCTCGATGGTTGTCGGTCCTACTAGAACTCAGTGAATCATTTCAAAAATAAAATATATGGTTGGAGTCAACGATTATTTAGCTTAAGGACATTTAATAAGATACTTTGAACATAATTGTCAATAAATATCCCGTTTCTCTGTCAATTATCACAAATTTTGATAAAACTTTGTTAGTTTTTATCAACTTGTGAAACCAAGCCAGTTTTCCGATATTTTCATAGACCTCATGAACCTTTCATTATTTTAATTGTCCGTATATAACTTTCCAACAATTTTAAAATCCTTCTCACTGATATAACTGTTTTCTTGGCAGCTCACTCCCCATTTTTTATTATAGATATTGCCTTAGGCCATAGACATTAGAATAGCTGAGCCCACAATTTGTTTAATTCCTTCATTTAGAAAAACAACACAATAAGCGAATGAAATAGTTAGAGAGACATCTACATAATGTATAAGCTCCTTTCTTTTTCCCTATTGTAAGGAACTCAATGATAAGTACTTTATATGGCTACAGTACTGGTTGCTTGGAAAAACCAACTATCCTTCAAAAAGGACTTGATATAAACCACATGGCATTCGTGTGGAAATATTTCCTTATATTTACTGTCTTCTATTGATCAGGAAAGTAGTTTTTTAACTTCTGTTTTAGATGACTTTGTTGGTAACTGGTAATGGAAGTACTAACAACAGCAAACAGACTTAGGAAACTATACAACAAAACAACGTAAGGAGTGGGGGTGGGGAATGTAGAAAAATGTTGAACTTACTGATCAGAGCTCAAAGTCCAAATAATGGAAATCATACAGGTCGCTAATAGATCTGAGGATTCAAAGCAAATGATGTCCATTAGCTAATGTAACTTTAATCAATAAAGAAATGCAATATCCAACAGAAATATCATTCATCGTCCTGATAAACTATTTCTCATAATCCATGAATAGCTGGGTTTCTAAATTTATTGGTAGGTAAACATATCATGGGTCAAACAATGGTCATTCTAACGCGTTTATGGTAATTTATAGTAATAAACATCCAGTTTTAGTGAACTCTCAATAGGAACGCCCGTTGCAAATATGATTGAATATGTAGACCGCAAGGATGTTTTAGTGAACTCAATAGGAACGCCCGTTGCAAATATGATTGAATATGTAGACCGCAAGGATGTTTTAGTGAACTCAATAGGAACGCCCGTTGCAAATATGATTGAATATGTAGACCGCAAGGATGTTTTAGTGAACTCAATAGGAACGCCCGTTGCAAATATGATTGAATATGTAGACCGCAAGGATGTTTTAGTGAACTCAATAGGAACGCCCGTTGCAAATATGATTGAATATGTAGACCGCAAGGATGTTTTAGTGAACTCAATAGGAACGCCCGTTGCAAATATGATTGAATATGTAGACCAAGGATGTTTTAGTGAACTCAATAGGAACGCCCGTTGCAAATATGATTGAATATGTAGACCGCAAGGATGTTCTGGTTTATTTGAATACAGATCTCACACACAATTTGAAAGTAAGATGACTGCACGTGCTCTCTGACTGCACGTGCTCTAGAATGTGACACATGATAGGGTTGCCATCCATCCCGATAGATCGGGACCGTCACCGTAATGGACCTTCTTGTCCCACATGACCCAATTTTGTCCCGATTTTGCAAAATATTGTTAAAAGCTTGGCTCAAGTACTGAAGTAAAGCCATCTGTTGGTACAACATGTAAATGCAGTCTCAGTTTTATTTATGTCAACAAGTTTATGTTGACAAGGTCGTCTCACAGATGGCGTTGCATGTTGCGTATCGTGTATCGACGATGCAGGTACCTTCTAGATATAGCGCCTTCATTCGAGAAAATACCAGACTGACTTGCATGGAGTTTTATAAATACGTAAAAGGGAAAAAAGACTTGCTGAAAAGGGTAAAATCTTCGGAAAAAAAAGGTGCACCAACTACTTCTGCCGCAACAAGTTCCATGTAATTGTGTTCTAAATAAAAGTAATTAAATACATTTTTTACTTCATTTCTACACCCCCATTTCAGAGTGTCCCGACTAGATATGGCAACCCTAAATACGGAGAAACTCCCAATGAAATAAGAAAACAATAATCAACAATTCCCTAACAACAAAGAAAACTGAGAAAACCAGTTTGAATGTTTCATTTCTACACAAGAAATACAACCACGATACCACACACACAGATTAAACTCCAAGAAACAAAATATAGATCTATACAAGTCTAAACTAAAGCTAGAAATACAGAACTCTAAAGCATGTGCTTTATAGAGTAAAAAAGACACAGAACATCTCTATAAACCAATGATATACAGAACATCTCTATAAACCAATGATACACAGAACATCTCTATAAACCAATTATATACAGAACATCTCTATAAACCAATGATATACAGAACATCTCTATAAACCAATGATATACAGAACATCTCTATAAACCAATGATACACAGAACATCTCTATAAACCAATTATATACAGAACATCTCTATAAACCAATGATATACAGAACATCTCTATAAACCAATGATATACAGAACATCTCTATAAACCAATGATACACAGAACATCTCTATAAACCAATGTTATACAGAACATCTCTATAAACCAATGTTATACAGAACATCTCTATAAACCAATGTTATACAGAACATCTCTATAAACCAATGATATACAGAACATCTCTATAAACCAATGATACACAGAACATCTCTATAAACCAATGATATACAGAACATCTCTATAAACCAATGATATACAGAACATCTCTATAAACCAATGATATACAGAACATCTCTATAAACCAATGATACACAGAACATCTCTATAAACCAATGATATACAGAACATCTCTATAAACCAATGATACACAGAACATCTCTATAAACCAATGATATACAGAACATCTCTATAAACCAATGATACACAGAACATCTCTATAAACCAATGATACACAGAACATCTCTATAAACCAATGATACACAGAACATCTTTATAAACCAATGATACACAGAACATCTCTATAAACCAATGATACACAGAACATCTCTATAAACCAATGATACACAGAACATCTCTATAAACCAATGTTATACAGAACATCTCTATAAACCAATGATACACAGAACATCTCTATAAACCAATGTTATACAGAACATCTCTATAAACCAATGTTATACAGAACATCTCTATAAACCAATGTTATACAGAACATCTCTATAAACCAATGATACACAGAACATCTTTATAAACCAATGATACACAGAACATCTCTATAAACCAATGTTATACAGAACATCTCTATAAACCAATGATACACAGAACATCTCTATAAACCAATGTTATACAGAACATCTCTATAAACCAATGTTATACAGAACATCTCTATAAACCAATGTTATACAGAACATCTCTATAAACCAATGTTATACAGAACATCTCTATAAACCAATGTTATACAGAACATCTCTATAAACCAATGTTATACAGAACATCTCTATAAACCAATGTTATACAGAACATCTCTATAAACCAATGATACACAGAACATCTCTATAAACCAATGATACACAGAACATCTCTATAAACCAATGATACACAGAACATCTCTATAAACCAATGTTATACAGAACATCTCTATAAACCAATGTTATACAGAACATCTCTATAAACCAATGATACACAGAACATCTCTATAAACCAATGATATACAGAACATCTCTATAAACCAATGATATACAGAACATCTATATAAACCAATGATATACAGAACATCTCTATAAACCAATGATACACAGAACATCTCTATAAACCAATGTTATACAGAACATCTCTATAAACCAATGTTATACAGAACATCTCTATAAACCAATGTTATACAGAACATCTCTATAAACCAATGTTATACAGAACATCTCTATAAACCAATGATATACAGAACATCTCTATAAACCAATGATACACAGAACATCTCTATAAACCAATGATACACAGAACATCTCTATAAACCAATGATACACAGAACATCTCTATAAACCAATGATATACAGAACATCTCTATAAACCAATGATACACAGAACATCTCTATAAACCAATGTTATACAGAACATCTCTATAAACCAATGTTATACAGAACATCTCTATAAACCAATGTTATACAGAACATCTCTATAAACCAATGATATACAGAACATCTCTATAAACCAATGATACACAGAACATCTCTATAAACCAATGATACACAGAACATCTCTATAAACCAATGATACACAGAACATCTCTATAAACCAATGATATACAGAACATCTCTATAAACCAATGATACACAGAACATCTCTATAAACCAATGTTATACAGAACATCTCTATAAACCAATGTTATACAGAACATCTCTATAAACCAATGTTATACAGAACATCTCTATAAACCAATGTTATACAGAACATCTCTATAAACCAATGTTATACAGAACATCTCTATAAACCAATGTTATACAGAACATCTCTATAAACCAATGTTATACAGAACATCTCTATAAACCAATGTTATACAGAACATCTCTATAAACCAATGTTATACAGAACATCTCTATAAACCAATGTTATACAGAACATCTCTATAAACCAATGATACACAGAACATCTCTATAAACCAATGTTATACAGAACATCTCTATAAACCAATGATACACAGAACATCTCTATAAACCAATGATACACAGAACATCTCTATAAACCAATGATACACAGAACATCTCTATAAACCAATGTTATACAGAACATCTCTATAAACCAATGTTATACAGAACATCTCTATAAACCAATGATACACAGAACATCTCTATAAACCAATGTTATACAGAACATCTCTATAAACCAATGTTATACAGAACATCTCTATAAACCAATGTTATACAGAACATCTCTATAAACCAATGTTATACAGAACATCGCTATAAACCAATGATACACAGAACATCTTTATAAACCAATGTTACACAGAACATCTCTATAAACCAATGATACACAGAACATCTTTATAAACCAATGATACACAGAACATCTTTATAAACCAATGTTATACAGAACATCTCTATAAACCAATGATATACAGAACATCTCTATAAACCAATGATACACAGAACATCTCTATAAACCAATGATACACAGAACATCTCTATAAACCAATGTTATACAGAACATCTCTATAAACCAATGTTATACAGAACATCTCTATAAACCAATGATACACAGAACATCTCTATAAACCAATGTTATACAGAACATCTCTATAAACCAATGATACACAGAACATCTCTATAAACCAATGATACACAGAAAATCTCTATAAAGCAATGATACACAGAACATCTCTATAAACCAATGATACACAGAACATCTCTATAAACCAATGATACACAGAACATCTCTATAAACCAATGTTATACAGAACATCTCTATAAACCAATGATACACAGAACATCTCTATAAACCAATGATACACAGAACATCTCTATAAACCAATGTTATACAGAACATCTCTATAAACCAATGATACACAGAACATCTCTATAAACCAATGTTATACAGAACATCTCTATAAACCAATTATATACAGAACATCTCTATAAACCAATGATATACAGAACATCTCTATAAACCAATGATATACAGAACATCTCTATAAACCAATGATACACAGAACATCTCTATAAACCAATGATATACAGAACATCTCTATAAACCAATGATATACAGAACATCTCTATAAACCAATGATACACAGAACATCTCTATAAACCAATTATATACAGAACATCTCTATAAACCAATGATATACAGAACATCTCTATAAACCAATGATATACAGAACATCTCTATAAACCAATGATACACAGAACATCTCTATAAACCAATGATATACAGAACATCTCTATAAACCAATGATACACAGAACATCTCTATAAACCAATGATACACAGAACATCTCTATAAACCAATGATACACAGAACATCTCTATAAACCAATGTTATACAGAACATCTCTATAAACCAATGATACACAGAACATCTCTATAAACCAATGTTATACAGAACATCTCTATAAACCAATGTTATACAGAACATCTCTATAAACCAATGTTATACAGAACATCTCTATAAACCAATGATACACAGAACATCTTTATAAACCAATGATACACAGAACATCTCTATAAACCAATGTTATACAGAACATCTCTATAAACCAATGATACACAGAACATCTCTATAAACCAATGTTATACAGAACATCTCTATAAACCAATGTTATACAGAACATCTCTATAAACCAATGTTATACAGAACATCTCTATAAACCAATGTTATACAGAACATCTCTATAAACCAATGATACACAGAACATCTCTATAAACCAATGTTATACAGAACATCTCTATAAACCAATGTTATACAGAACATCTCTATAAACCAATGTTATACAGAACATCTCTATAAACCAATGTTATACAGAACATCTCTATAAACCAATGATATACAGAACATCTCTATAAACCAATGATACACAGAACATCTCTATAAACCAATGATACACAGAACATCTCTATAAACCAATGATACACAGAACATCTCTATAAACCAATGATATACAGAACATCTCTATAAACCAATGATACACAGAACATCTCTATAAACCAATGTTATACAGAACATCTCTATAAACCAATGTTATACAGAACATCTCTATAAACCAATGTTATACAGAACATCTCTATAAACCAATGTTATACAGAACATCTCTATAAACCAATGATATACAGAACATCTCTATAAACCAATGATACACAGAACATCTCTATAAACCAATGATACACAGAACATCTCTATAAACCAATGTTATACAGAACATCTCTATAAACCAATGTTATACAGAACATCTCTATAAACCAATGTTATACAGAACATCTCTATAAACCAATGTTATACAGAACATCTCTATAAACCAATGTTATACAGAACATCTCTATAAACCAATGTTATACAGAACATCTCTATAAACCAATGTTATACAGAACATCTCTATAAACCAATGATACACAGAACATCTCTATAAACCAATGATACACAGAACATCTCTATAAACCAATGATACACAGAACATCTCTATAAACCAATGTTATACAGAACATCTCTATAAACCAATGTTATACAGAACATCTCTATAAACCAATGATACACAGAACATCTCTATAAACCAATGATATACAGAACATCTCTATAAACCAATGATATACAGAACATCTATATAAACCAATGATATACAGAACATCTCTATAAACCAATGATACACAGAACATCTCTATAAACCAATGTTATACAGAACATCTCTATAAACCAATGTTATACAGAACATCTCTATAAACCAATGTTATACAGAACATCTCTATAAACCAATGTTATACAGAACATCTCTATAAACCAATGATATACAGAACATCTCTATAAACCAATGATACACAGAACATCTCTATAAACCAATGATACACAGAACATCTCTATAAACCAATGATACACAGAACATCTCTATAAACCAATGATATACAGAACATCTCTATAAACCAATGATACACAGAACATCTCTATAAACCAATGTTATACAGAACATCTCTATAAACCAATGTTATACAGAACATCTCTATAAACCAATGTTATACAGAACATCTCTATAAACCAATGATATACAGAACATCTCTATAAACCAATGATACACAGAACATCTCTATAAACCAATGATACACAGAACATCTCTATAAACCAATGATACACAGAACATCTCTATAAACCAATGATATACAGAACATCTCTATAAACCAATGATACACAGAACATCTCTATAAACCAATGTTATACAGAACATCTCTATAAACCAATGTTATACAGAACATCTCTATAAACCAATGTTATACAGAACATCTCTATAAACCAATGTTATACAGAACATCTCTATAAACCAATGTTATACAGAACATCTCTATAAACCAATGTTATACAGAACATCTCTATAAACCAATGTTATACAGAACATCTCTATAAACCAATGTTATACAGAACATCTCTATAAACCAATGTTATACAGAACATCTCTATAAACCAATGTTATACAGAACATCTCTATAAACCAATGATACACAGAACATCTCTATAAACCAATGTTATACAGAACATCTCTATAAACCAATGATACACAGAACATCTCTATAAACCAATGATACACAGAACATCTCTATAAACCAATGATACACAGAACATCTCTATAAACCAATGTTATACAGAACATCTCTATAAACCAATGTTATACAGAACATCTCTATAAACCAATGATACACAGAACATCTCTATAAACCAATGTTATACAGAACATCTCTATAAACCAATGTTATACAGAACATCTCTATAAACCAATGTTATACAGAACATCTCTATAAACCAATGTTATACAGAACATCGCTATAAACCAATGATACACAGAACATCTTTATAAACCAATGTTACACAGAACATCTCTATAAACCAATGATACACAGAACATCTTTATAAACCAATGATACACAGAACATCTTTATAAACCAATGTTATACAGAACATCTCTATAAACCAATGATATACAGAACATCTCTATAAACCAATGATACACAGAACATCTCTATAAACCAATGATACACAGAACATCTCTATAAACCAATGTTATACAGAACATCTCTATAAACCAATGTTATACAGAACATCTCTATAAACCAATGATACACAGAACATCTCTATAAACCAATGTTATACAGAACATCTCTATAAACCAATGATACACAGAACATCTCTATAAACCAATGATACACAGAAAATCTCTATAAAGCAATGATACACAGAACATCTCTATAAACCAATGATACACAGAACATCTCTATAAACCAATGATACACAGAACATCTCTATAAACCAATGTTATACAGAACATCTCTATAAACCAATGATACACAGAACATCTCTATAAACCAATGATACACAGAACATCTCTATAAACCAATGTTATACAGAACATCTCTATAAACCAATGATACACAGAACATCTCTATAAACCAATGTTATACAGAACATCTCTATAAACCAATTATATACAGAACATCTCTATAAACCAATGATATACAGAACATCTCTATAAACCAATGATATACAGAACATCTCTATAAACCAATGATACACAGAACATCTCTATAAACCAATGATATACAGAACATCTCTATAAACCAATGATATACAGAACATCTCTATAAACCAATGATACACAGAACATCTCTATAAACCAATTATATACAGAACATCTCTATAAACCAATGATATACAGAACATCTCTATAAACCAATGATATACAGAACATCTCTATAAACCAATGATACACAGAACATCTCTATAAACCAATGATATACAGAACATCTCTATAAACCAATGATACACAGAACATCTCTATAAACCAATGATACACAGAACATCTCTATAAACCAATGATACACAGAACATCTCTATAAACCAATGTTATACAGAACATCTCTATAAACCAATGATACACAGAACATCTCTATAAACCAATGTTATACAGAACATCTCTATAAACCAATGTTATACAGAACATCTCTATAAACCAATGTTATACAGAACATCTCTATAAACCAATGATACACAGAACATCTTTATAAACCAATGATACACAGAACATCTCTATAAACCAATGTTATACAGAACATCTCTATAAACCAATGATACACAGAACATCTCTATAAACCAATGTTATACAGAACATCTCTATAAACCAATGTTATACAGAACATCTCTATAAACCAATGTTATACAGAACATCTCTATAAACCAATGTTATACAGAACATCTCTATAAACCAATGATACACAGAACATCTCTATAAACCAATGTTATACAGAACATCTCTATAAACCAATGTTATACAGAACATCTCTATAAACCAATGTTATACAGAACATCTCTATAAACCAATGTTATACAGAACATCTCTATAAACCAATGATATACAGAACATCTCTATAAACCAATGATACACAGAACATCTCTATAAACCAATGATACACAGAACATCTCTATAAACCAATGATACACAGAACATCTCTATAAACCAATGATATACAGAACATCTCTATAAACCAATGATACACAGAACATCTCTATAAACCAATGTTATACAGAACATCTCTATAAACCAATGTTATACAGAACATCTCTATAAACCAATGTTATACAGAACATCTCTATAAACCAATGATATACAGAACATCTCTATAAACCAATGATACACAGAACATCTCTATAAACCAATGATACACAGAACATCTCTATAAACCAATGATACACAGAACATCTCTATAAACCAATGATATACAGAACATCTCTATAAACCAATGATACACAGAACATCTCTATAAACCAATGTTATACAGAACATCTCTATAAACCAATGTTATACAGAACATCTCTATAAACCAATGTTATACAGAACATCTCTATAAACCAATGTTATACAGAACATCTCTATAAACCAATGTTATACAGAACATCTCTATAAACCAATGTTATACAGAACATCTCTATAAACCAATGTTATACAGAACATCTCTATAAACCAATGTTATACAGAACATCTCTATAAACCAATGTTATACATAACATCTCTATAAACCAATGATACACAGAACATCTCTATAAACCAATGTTATACAGAACATCTCTATAAACCAATGATACACAGAACATCTCTATAAACCAATGATACACAGAACATCTCTATAAACCAATGATACACAGAACATCTCTATAAACCAATGTTATACAGAACATCTCTATAAACCAATGTTATACAGAACATCTCTATAAACCAATGATACACAGAACATCTCTATAAACCAATGTTATACAGAACATCTCTATAAACCAATGTTATACAGAACATCTCTATAAACCAATGTTATACAGAACATCTCTATAAACCAATGATATACAGAACATCTCTATAAACCAATGTTATACAGAACATCTCTATAAACCAATGTTATACAGAACATCTCTATAAACCAATGTTATACAGAACATCTCTATAAACCAATGATACACAGAACATCTTTATAAACCAATGTTACACAGAACATCTCTATAAACCAATGATACACAGAACATCTTTATAAACCAATGATACACAGAACATCTTTATAAACCAATGTTATACAGAACATCTCTATAAACCAATGATATACAGAACATCTCTATAAACCAATGATACACAGAACATCTCTATAAACCAATGATACACAGAACATCTCTATAAACCAATGTTATACAGAACATCTCTATAAACCAATGTTATACAGAACATCTCTATAAACCAATGATACACAGAACATCTCTATAAACCAATGTTATACAGAACATCTCTATAAACCAATGAAACACAGAACATCTCTATAAACCAATGATACACAGAACATCTCTATAAACCAATGATACACAGAACATCTCTATAAACCAATGATACACAGAACATCTCTATAAACCAATGATACACAGAACATCTCTATAAACCAATGTTATACAGAACATCTCTATAAACCAATGATACACAGAACATCTCTATAAACCAATGATACACAGAACATCTCTATAAACCAATGATATACAGAACATCTCTATAAACCAATGATATACAGAACATCTCTATAAACCAATGATACACAGAACATCTCTATAAACCAATGTTATACAGAACATCTCTATAAACCAATGTTATACAGAACATCTCTATAAACCAATGTTATACAGAACATCTCTATAAACCAATGTTATACAGAACATCTCTATAAACCAATGATATACAGAACATCTCTATAAACCAATGATACACAGAACATCTCTATAAACCAATGATACACAGAACATCTCTATAAACCAATGATACACAGAACATCTCTATAAACCAATGATATACAGAACATCTCTATAAACCAATGATACACAGAACATCTCTATAAACCAATGTTATACAGAACATCTCTATAAACCAATGTTATACAGAACATCTCTATAAACCAATGTTATACAGAACATCTCTATAAACCAATGTTATACAGAACATCTCTATAAACCAATGTTATACAGAACATCTCCATAAACCAATGTTATACAGAACATCTCTATAAACCAATGTTATACAGAACATCTCTATAAACCAATGTTATACAGAACATCTCTATAAACCAATGTTATACAGAACATCTCTATAAACCAATGATACACAGAACATCTCTATAAACCAATGTTATACAGAACATCTCTATAAACCAATGATACACAGAACATCTCTATAAACCAATGATACACAGAACATCTCTATAAACCAATGATACACAGAACATCTCTATAAACCAATGTTATACAGAACATCTCTATAAACCAATGTTATACAGAACATCTCTATAAACCAATGATACACAGAACATCTCTATAAACCAATGTTATACAGAAGATCTCTATAAACCAATGTTATACAGAACATCTCTATAAACCAATGTTATACAGAACATCTCTATAAACCAATGATATACAGAACATCTCTATAAACCAATGTTATACAGAACATCTCTATAAACCAATGTTATACAGAACATCTCTATAAACCAATGTTATACAGAACATCTCTATAAACCAATGTTATACAGAACATCTCTATAAACCAATGATACACAGAACATCTCTATAAACCAATGATATACAGAACATCTCTATAAACCAATGTTATACAGAACATCTCTATAAACCAATGATACACAGAACATCTCTATAAACCAATGATATACAGAACATCTCTATAAACCAATGTTATACAGAACATCTCTATAAACCAATGTTATACAGAACATCTCTATAAACCAATGTTATACAGAACATCTCTATAAACCAATGTTATACAATGTTATACAATGTTATGTTTTTTATCTCCACCATAGTGAGTTTCCTATCAGTATGAATCAAATTTCGGTCAATTTTGATGACTTTTCTATAAATAGAAGTCAGTTAGAATGGCCATTAAAGCCATGATTAATTGAGTGGCAGTCAATGCTAGTGGAGCAGGCAGAGTAATTAATATAGCCATAGAATTACAGAATGGCGCCTAAAGGATGACCCAGTGCTGCATCACTCTTCAATGGACTGGAACACTATTGTGCAAGGTTGAACTAGTATATACTGTGACACATATTCATCCTGCATTTTTACAATACGTACAACTTATATACAACAAGACATACAGTAGAGTGTATACTGTGACACATATTCATCCTGCATTTTTACAATACGTACAACTTATATACAACAAGACATACAGTAGAGTGTATACTGTGACACATATTCATCCTGCATTTTTACAATACGTACAACTTATATACAACAAGACATACAGTAGAGTGTATACTGTGACACATATTCATCCTGCATTTTTACAATACGTACAACTTATATACAACAAGACATACAGTAGAGTGTATACTGTGACACATTTTCATCCTGCACTTTTACAATACGTACAACTTATATACAACAAGACATACAGTAGAGTGTATTACAGTCACAAATAGGAAAGCTCATTTGAAGACATAAAGAGATAAAATTTTTCACTTATTTGAAAGAATGCTAAAAATACCATAGTCATGTAATACAGTAAATCGTCTTAAGCATATTTCTAATAAAATGGAGAAACTAAAAAGTTATACATAACAAAACAAAGAGAAAAAAATAACGTTTAGTTGTATAACCCTAACCCTATAATACATGGACCATTTCCAACAGACTTACAAATTACAGAGTGATTTATTTGAAATTAAAATTGATCGAATGCAGCCAGTCAGGGAAGAGTGATGTTTTTCTGTAGTGACGTAGTTTCATTTATTGGAGGCTATCGATACGATCTGTCTATTGCAGGCCTAGATACCACCACTACCGCAATATGTATGATGTTGCCGACTCTAGCTATAAACCATTTAGTTCTGTACTACAAATTGAGAGACTGGCATTAAGAGCCGTGTAGATTGTTTCTATTTCTTAACATGTCGTTTTCGGCGGCTGTTGAATTAAAACGCAATTAAGTTTTTGAGTCATTCACTACTTCAGAGTTTTACTGGTTCTAACGGGCAGGATGGGGGATCGCCAAAAATAAAGGTGGAATCTTGACAAAAGCCTTATTTTTTTTACATCATACATGGCAAACACACCGTTATCTTATCAGGCACATTACTACTGCTTTAGCGACGTTATCTTCTGAACAACACTCACTTCAAAACACCAAACTTTTAACCCGTCGCAATTAATCCACGAGGATTTGGATCCAAATCGGTTTCATTCGTTAAATCCAAGACTCAAGCCTGACACCTCGAATAACACACCGATCAGACACACCGATCAGACAACACATTCAGCATACAGGTGAGAAAGTGCCCAGGAGCTGGCTATTCACTCACAGAGGCACGAGCTTTACACACAAGCATGCGCACACGAGCAATGACCTTCACACACGGCGCGTGCTGCCAGGAGTACGCCACCAAAAAAGAATGCTCTTTTTTTTATTTTAGCAGGAGTAGAGGTTTGAGTAAGTCCTAGCAGGCTGCCGATACACCTTTACAACTTCTGAGAGTGGAAGTGGGGGGGGGGGGGGCAATTAAAAACTAGCCTAATGCCTAATGGTGAATTATTTTCGTGACTTACAGTTACAGCAATGAAACTTTCACCAGCTATATAAATCATAATAGTCAATTGAAAAACAAAAAAAAATCTAAGTCATTAGTCAGTGAACATTTAAAAAGAACACTAAATATAATCATCATTAAATGTTCATCGACCACAAGCCTCAGTGATCGCCCAAGGTAATAAAAATTCATTCCACAATGTATTAGATTCAAACAGTAAAGTTGCATTTACTAGGAGAAAATTATATTTTTAAAAATGTGTGAGTTGTTATTAAGTAGATAAGATCAAATTTGGAACTGCAGTCATTCCACAAATTGTGAGTGCATTGATTCAGTGAGAAGATGGACATGGAGAGTGAATGGCTGCATTGATTCAGTGAGAAGATGGACATGGAGAGTGAATGGCTGCATTGATTCAGTGAGAAGATGGACATGGAGAGTGAATGGCTGCATTGATTCAGTGAGAAGATGGACATGGAGAGTGAATGGCTGCATTGATTCAGTGAGAAGATGGACATGGAGAGTGAATGGCTGCATTGATTCAGTGAGAAGATGGACATGGAGAGTGAATGGCTGCATTGATTCAGTGAGAAGATGGACATGGAGAGTGAATGGCTGCATTGATTCAGTGAGAAGATGGACATGGAGAGTGAATGGCTGCATTGATTCAGTGAGAAGATGGACATGGAGAGTGATTGGCTGCATTGATTCAGTGAGAAGATGGACATGGAGAGTGAATGGCTGCATTGATTCAGTGAGAAGATGGACATGGAGAGTGAATGGCTGCATTGATTCAGTGAGAAGATGGACATGGAGAGTGAATGGCTGCATTGACTCAGTGAGAAGATGGACATGGAGAGTGAATGGCTGCATTGATTCAGTGAGAAGATGGACATGGAGAGTGAATGGCTGCATTGATTCAGTGAGAAGATGGACATGGAGAGTGAATGGCTGCATTGATTCAGTGAGAAGATGGACATGGAGAGTGAATGGCTGCATTGATTCAGTGAGAAGATGGACATGGAGAGTGAATGGCTGCATTGATTCAGTGAGAAGATGGACATGGAGAGTGAATGGCTGCATTGATTCAGTGAGAAGATGGACATGGAGAGTGAATGGCTGCATTGATTCAGTGAGAAGATGGACATGGAGAGTGAATGGCTGCATTGATTCAGTGAGAAGATGGACATGGAGAGTGAATGGCTGCATTGATTCAGTGAGAAGATGGACATGGAGAGTGAATGGCTGCATTGATTCAGTGAGAAGATGGACATGGAGAGTGAATGGCTGCATTGACTCAGTGAGAAGATGGACATGGAGAGTGAATGGCTGCATTGATTCAGTGAGAAGATGGACATGGAGAGTGAATGGCTGCATTGATTCAGTGAGAAGATGGACATGGAGAGTGAATGGCTGCATTGATTCAGTGAGAAGATGGACATGGAGAGTGAATGGCTGCATTGATTCAGTGAGAAGATGGACATGGAGAGTGAATGGCTGCATTGATTCAGTGAGAAGATGGACATGGAGAGTGAATGGCTGCATTGATTCAGTGAGAAGATGGACATGGAGAGTGAATGGCTGCATTGATTCAGTGAGAAGATGGACATGGAGAGTGAATGGCTGCATTGATTCAGTGAGAAGATGGACATGGAGAGTGAATGGCTGCATTGATTCAGTGAGAAGATGGACATGGAGAGTGAATGGCTGCATTGACTCAGTGAGAAGATGGACATGGAGAGTGATTGGCTGCTCTTAGCTCCCCGCCCCCTTCTTTCCATTTTCTTGTTGTCACGTGTCACCCCATTCACTCATGCAATAAAACAAAGCACGTAATGGAATGCTCTTTTCAGCCAGCGCACAAGATCAAATAAATATCATACGTATGATCATAAACATCCAGCGCACAAGATCGATCAAATAAACATCATGCGTATTAGTGTTTTTAATATTATTATCGATACGTCAGTAGTGTTTTTAATATTATTATCGATACGTCAGTAGTGTTTTTAATATTGTTATCGATACGTCAGTAGTGTTTTTAATATTGTTATCGATACGTCAGTAGTGTTTTTAATATTGTTATCGATACGTCAGTACTGTTATTAATATTGATATCGATACGTCTGTAGTGTTTTTTAATATTGGTATCGATACATCATGTGTGTTATTAATATTGATATCGATACAGTCAGCGGTGTTCAAATGTTTCAAACACCAAGTGAGTATCTGTAAACACCAAGTGAGTATCTGTAAACACCAAGTGAGTATCTGTAAACACCAAGTGAGTATCTGTAAACACCAAGTGAGTATCTGTAAACACCAAGTGAGTATCTGTAAACACCAAGTGAGTATCTGTAAACACCAAGTGAGTATCTGTAAACACCAAGTGAGTATCTGTAAACACCAAGTGAGTATCTGTAAACACCAAGTGAGTATCTGTAAACACCAAGTGAGTATCTGTAAACACAAAGTGAGTATCTGTAAACACCAAGTGAGTATCTGTAAACACCAAGTGAGTATCTGTAAACACCAAGTGAGTATCTGTAAACACCAAGTGAGTATCTGTAGAGATTAAACTCCCGCAAGACAAAAGACCTATAAGTGGATATTAAAACTAAAACCCAACAAAAACACCATGACGTGGACGATTGATTGTGGTGCTGACGTCATCTATTGATCTGAATACAAATCGTTCATCAATTGTTGTTTTTCTCCCCGTCCAATAAATTCTGTCAAGAATCAATGGGAAATGCCAACAGCATAGACTGCAGGAATATGAAACGTTTCTTCATTACACAGCCGTTGGTAAGATGATCAAGTGTAGCGTGTAAACAATACATTTAATGAACAGCCGGGGGTTTGGGGGGGGGGGGCGACTCTACTGCCATGGAAACACACATCAAACACAAGTTTTTTAAACCCAGCCCCTTCTTTTTATATTTTATTTGTAATGCCGTAACTCCCCAAACAACCCAGAATGTCGATACACCACTGTTGATCTCTGCCCCCCCTCCCACACACCGCCACCTAGTTTCCTCCGTCATCTATTGGTTGCCTAGACGCCAGAGGTCTTACCAAGCCAACGTCTGTCAATGTGAGGTGAGCGAAGCAAGAATGACGTCACACACCTACCTACCTCATGAGTCGGCTCAGTACTATTTTTACCTCTGTTCACCTCTATACTCAAGTAATGGATCAAGAAAACGGGTAAAGGTAGGAAGATGGGGGGTGGGGGGGTATGTTATGATAACCAGGGGAAGTAAGAGCACATTAGGCTGAGCAGACAACTTAGATCTCCTGATTACAAATGTACTTTAATGCTACACAACTCCAGAAAACGATAGAAGCTTATGAAGACACACAGATTGAAGCTCATAAAGACACAAAGAAAGCAGCTTTTGAAGACACAAAGATAGCAGCTTATGACGGCACAAAGATAGCAGCTTATGAAGACACAATGATAGCAGCTTATGAAGACACAAAGATAGCAGCTTATGAAGACACAAAGATATCAGCTTATGAAGGCACAAAGATAGCAGCTTATGAAGACACAAAGATAGCAGCTTATGAAGACACAAAGATAGCAGCTTATGAAGACACAAAGATAGCAGCTTATGAAGACACAAAGATAGCAGCTTTTGAAGACACAAAGATAGCAGCTTATGAAGACACAAAGATAGCAGCTTATGAAGACACAAAGATAGCTGCTTATGAAGACACAAAGATAGCAACTTATGAAGACATAAAGATAGCAGCTTATGAAGACACAAAGAAAGCAGCTTATGAAGACACAAATATATCAGCTTATGAAGACACAAAGAAAGCAGCTTATGAAGACACAAATATATCAGCTTATGAAGACACAAAGATAGCAGCTTATGAAGACACAAAGATAGCAGCTTAAATAAAGACTACTGAATAACCCCTCCCCCCTTTTCTTACAAAATACTACCGTTAAGGTTCCTCCTTTATAATCATTTTGGAATTCACAAACTTTACTCACCCACAAATTCACTAACCTATATCCACTGGTTTTGTGTCAACTTGTCTTAATATATTCTATTAATCTACAGCAAATAGAGGTATTCTCAAAACTTTCTCAACCAGAATGACAAGTCTTAGTCGCTATGGTTCATCCAAGTGTAAAAACCTCCACAACTCTATGAATGTAGTAATGTACTGAGGGACTTAAGGTAATTTACTGTATAGCAAACAGTCTATGGATGTAGTAATGTACTGAGGGTAATTTACTGTATAGCAAACAGTCTATGTATGTAGTAATGTATTGAGGGACTTAAAGTAATTTACTGTATAGCAAACAGTCTATGTATGTAGTAATGTACTGAGGGACTTAAAGTAATTTACTGTATAGCAAACAGTCTATGAATGTAGAAATGTACTGAGGGTAATTTACTGTATAGCAAACAGTCTATGAATGTAGTAATGTACTGAGGGTAATTTACTGTATAGCAAACAGTCTATGAAAGTAGTAATGTACTGAGGGTAACTTACTGTATAGCAAACAGTCTATGAATGTAGTAATGTACTGAGGGTAATTTACTGTATAGCAAACAGTCTATGGATGTAGTAATGTACTGAGGGTAATTTACTGTATAGCAAACAGTCTATGGATGTAGTAATGTACTGAGGGACTTAAAGTAATTTACTGTATAGCAAACAGTCTATGGATGTAGTAATGTACTGAGGGACTTAAGGTAATTTACTGTATAGCAAACAGTCTATGAATGTAGTAATGTACTGAGGGTAACTTACTGTATAGCAAACCGTCTATGAAAGTAGTAATGTACTGAGGGTAATTTACTGTATAGCAAACAGTCTATGAATGTAGTAATGTACTGAGGGTAATTTACTGTATAGCAAACAGTCTATGGATGTAGTAATGTACTGAGGGACTTAAAGTAATTTACTGTATAGCAAACAGTCTATGAATGTAGTAATGTACTGAGGGTAACTTACTGTATAGCAAACAGTCTATGTATGTAGTAATGTACTGAGGGTAACTTACTGTATAGCAAACAGTCTATGAATGTAGTAATGTACTGAGGGTAACTTACTGTTCACAAACAAGTCCATGAACAGAATCTGTCTAGAGAGGAACATTGATAAACATACGGGCTTGCTTTGTGTCCATAAAACCTTCAAGTTTGAGGCCATGTTTACAGAAGCGGCTATTACCATCATGTGAAAGCTGCCCGAGGCAATAGAGCAATGTGGAGCAAGGTGGAGCAAGGTGGAGCAAGGTGGAGCAAGGTGGAGCAAGGTGGAGCAAGGTGGGGGATTGATTCTCTTCACTGCAATAAAAACTACATGCAGTTTCAAATTGAAAAGCTAGACGGGATAGTTTTGTGAAGATGAACAAAGGTCTCCATGCGTGCGATTTTTCTCCTCTGATATAACTAATCACTCATTCTATACTTTAATACATGAATTCTCCCGGGCCAATAAGTTATTGTAAACAGATGAACAGTTTGACCAGCGTCATTGAATTTGATTAACCTACACTCTACACTCACAGACTTACCATGGGTAGATCTCTTTGACCGACATTTTCTATTGACTAAAATGTCAAATCGAGTCAAATCTTCTACTTGTGACAGCAAAAGAAGGCCTCAAACGTTCAACATTGGTACGCTACTAGTCTGTTAGTTGATTGGCACCAGTTAATAATGTTTAGTTATTGGCACAAATGGCACAAGTAAATAATGTTTAGTTATTGGCACAATAACTTTGGGAGTAGAATTTCCATACACCAGGAGTTTAATGCCTAAAAAGGATGCAAGTATATTAAGAATTTACAATGAAAGTATTTAGTGATAGTGGTTTACCAAAACTCTGGAAACACAGTCTAGATACAGAGACCAAGCGATGTGGTCTATCGAGTCTAGATACAGAGACCAAGCGATGTGGTCTATTGAGTCTAGATACAGAGACCAAGCGATGTGGTCTATCGAGTCTAGATACAGAGACCAAGCGATGTGGTCTATCGAGTCTAGATACAGAGACCAAGCGATGTGGTCTATCGAGTCTAGATACAGAGACCATGCGATGTGGTCTATCGATCGTTGAAAGAGGTCCCAACGCTGAGGATACCCCCCCTCTCAAATAACCCGTTGCCACCAATCGATTCGGTTAACAACCCCAGATACTGGCAAGGCCCCCCCTCCCCCCCCCCCCCCTGTGTATAATGAGGACCCACTGTCCCTGCATTAACCTCTTTAGGCCCTGGTCCACCTATTGGGGTAACCATGTGTTTCTGAATAAATCATTGACCAATTGGTCGGGTACATTACACAATCAGCGTTCATGGAAGATCCCATTAACCCGACAATAGAAACCAAGGGTTAATTCTTTGAGAAGAGACTGGCATGATCGTGAACAGAGTCTCATTGAATGCTAACAAAAGTAGTCATTTAGTTATTTGACAATTGGGCGTCTTCGCATACAACATAAGGACATGGGGGGGGGGGTGTAAACAGACACGAGAAAGTTTTTCATTTACAAAACGAACATGGCACTAAATCTAATAAGGTACAAAATCCAACCTGGCACTAAAACTAAAGGGCACAAAACCTAATAGCCTAATAGGGTACAAAATCCAACCTGGCACTAAAACTAAAGGGCACAAAATCTAATAAGGTACAAAATCCAACCTGGCACTAAAACTAAAGGGCACAAAACCTAATAAGGTACAAAATCCAACCTGGCACTAAAACTAAAGGGCACAAAATCTAATAAGGTACAAAATCCAACCTGGCACTAAAACTAAAGGGCACAAAAGCTAATAAGGTACAAAATCCAACCTGGCACTAAAACTAAAGGGCACAAAACCTAATAAGGTACAAAATCCAACCTGGCACTAAAACTAAAGGGCACACAAACTAACAAGTTACAATGTACAAAAATAAAATAATTAAAAACACGAAGAGCAAAAGAGCAACAAGAATCACGTGAGCAATGTGGTAGTCTCTGGCCGAACGTGTGGCTATGAAGGACACTAACAACGTGTGGATACTAATAACGTGTGGCTAGGTATTACTATGAAGGACACTAACAACGTGTGGATACTAATAACGTGTGGCTAGGTATTACTATGAAGGACACTAACAACGTGTGGATACTAATAACGTGTGGCTAGGTATTACTATGAAGGGCACTAACAACGTGTGGCTCATGTTGCTGCTATGAATGACAGTAACAACGTGTGGCTCATGTTGCTGCTATGAATGACAGTAACAACGTGTGGCTCATGTTGTTGCTATGAATGACACTAACAACGTGTGGGCACTAACTACGTGTGGATACTAACAACGTGTGGCTCATGTTGCTATGAATGACACTAACAAAGTGTGGCTCCATGTTGCTATGATTACTATGAATGACACTAACAATGTGTGGCTCCATGTTGCTATTAAGAACACTAACAACGTGTAACTCTATGTTGCTATGAAGGACACTAACAACGTGTGGCTCCATGTTGCTATGAAGGACACTAACAACGTGTGGCTCCATGTTGCTATGAAGGAAACTACCTCTACTCAGTAGTATTGCGCCAACTATTGATCATAGCGAACCTTTGGCATTGAAAAAAAAAACTTTTTGAGTGTGGGAGGGTGTGAGCTGGCTAACGAGGGACTAACACAAGCAAATGGGCAATCTACATACAATAGCCTTCTGTACCACGACCTTTCCGATGTTTGGCACTGTGGTGAGAGCAGGTCCCGAGGTAGGGAGATGATTAGCACATCGACTATGCGGAAAGAATTAAGCAGTATTAATGGTGATGACCAAATCCACTTGGACACGTTGCTCAATTAGAGAACATTCTAGACCGTCACAATTTGTAAACATTATGCATTGATGGAATTAAGTGAAGTATTCATGGAAGTAGGAAGAATAGCACAATAGAATATAAACACATTAAGCAGATCATATTATAACATAGAATAAAAAGCTTCTTTTGCTGAAACTGGTTAGTGTAAACATAAACCAAAAACAACATACTGAAATTAAGTTCCAAAATATGTTAACGCTAAAAAATTGACCAAATGTCAACACGAAATTTGGATTTGAATATGAATGCGAGAAATACAACAAGCTCACTATGGTGAAATAAAACAAGAAACCCGCGTAAAGCCAAATACTATATTAAAACCTTCCTTTGTCTTTATCCCTCTGACAAACATTTCTCGATCTCTGTGTTGTTCTGTGGGATTAGACGACCCCGACCCCTAACCCAGAAAAATGACATGAAAAACTTCAACTTTAGATGTATTAGTACCACTAGTATTCATGTACCCATGAGTGAAATACCCAAACTGCCCCAAACCATACAAGAGACAATATACTTTTAAAAGCTGAATGAGAAAACTTTCCAATGTATGTGTGTGCGTATGTTGGGGGCGGGGATGGTGACGGTGGGGAGATGGAAAGAAATGTGGGAAGGAGGTGGACTACAAGTTGAGGCAACAAAAATATCTCTAGAAATAAATATCACACACAGCTTAACATATTATGGAACATATGGTCAATTTTAGTCACTTAAAAAATAATTTGTATTCTTTTATTTATCTATTCATTATACCATTCACAATGAATGCCATTTAGTGTTGGACCGCCATACTATAATGTGTTCAGCCTATAGATCCTATCATCTTTTGTAACTACTATGGCTATAATGAAATACTAAGTGCAATATAAGCCACAAGGAAAGAGAGTTAGCTCAACAAAACAAACAACAAAGAATTATGGAATTGAAAGAAAAGAAATATAAAAACAAACACGAGTCTTACCATCATGTGTTTGTCTATACTAGTTCAATGCTTATAGAATATAGCATTCACGTTTCTAAAACTGATCTTTATAAATAGCAATGCTTCCAACTTGCAAGACAAACAGAGCTAAGCAGACTTGAGCAGACTTGAGCAGTATTGTGTGAAACGTGTCAACGTCAATGTCCAATATATCCTATCCTGGGTTTCATGTAATGATCAGTTCTACATGGGGGGGGGGGGGGGGGGAAGGGGGGCGTGAGTAGATGGGTAGCTCACTCAGTCCAGTGTTGCCGTTATAGGGTTGACCAGACAACACTGACGCCAAACAAAGCTATATATAGTAAACAACATAACCAACCACATACTATCAATATCATGACATGAAAAACAGGGAATTGAGGCGGGGGAGGAAGAGAATAAATGGTAGGGGAGGTAGTGGTGCTAGACAACTCTCGCAGGTCGAAGCTGGCATCTCCTACTACCGCTCACGCAGTCCAACCCAGCCGCCATTACTCCACACACACTCCCCCACCCCTGGGTATCAATCAAAACACACAAAGCGTCTCAGTCCGATGTGTCGGTTCGTGTTTTGTCTGTCCAAGAGCGGCAGGAGGCCCCCGCCACTTCGACAACACCCTAACCCAATAAAACATACACACAAGATGGTGATCAAAGGAGAAACAAGAAAATAAGCAAAGCTGCCGCCATGTGTATATCACTGGGTGAGCTACACACACAACAACTAGATACACTAAATATATATCACTGGGTGAGCTACACACACAACAACTAGATACACTAACTATACATCACTGGGTGAGCTACACACACAACAACTAGATACACTAACTATACATCACTGGGTGAGCTACACACAACAACTATATACACTAAATATACATCACTGGGTGAGCTACACACAACAACTAGATACACTAAATATACATCACTGGGTGAGCTACACTGCTACACACACAACAACTAGATACACTAAATATATATCACTGGGTGAGCTACACACACAACAACTAGATACACTAACTATACATCACTGGATGAGCTACACACACAACAACTAGATACACTAAATATACATCACTGGGTGAGCTACACACACAACAACTATATACACTAACTATACATCACTGGATGAGCTACACACACAACAACTAGATACACTAAATATACATCACTGGGTGAGCTACACACACAACTAGATACCGATACACTAAAACTTCATCGAAAGCTCAAATAAACCAGGCAAACTCGATTAGTTGGGAAATGTCTAGTTAAATCATTTCTACAATTATACCAGTTAAAGAACTTCAATAATCTTTTAACTGTACAAATTAATCATTAAGATGTATTGCAATGACATGTTCGTATTGAGTCAGTATCTTTTAATTTTTTTATATCCATCCACCCATTGTGTATTTCGTCGGTCTGTTTGTGAGTGTTGGTCTATCAAGCTATTCATCTTCACACTATTCTATACTATCCAATCTATCATCTCTATATCATTATCAATAACTTATCTTATATGTTACATATGCTTATTCTACAAAGAACATAAAGAAGATTATTGCGTCCTACGCTCAAACGTGGTCTGAGTCTAATCTTGCATTTTAATTAGTGTTTTAAATGATGACAAGTTACTGGTTTTCATGGTTTGTTCAAGCAACCCATTCAAAACCAGCATGTCACTCGGGAAGAAAGAATACTGATATGCATTTGTTCTTACATATGAATATAGGATAAGAAAAGTGTTTTTGTCCTTATGTATGATAGATTGTTATTGTGATGTATTGTCTATAGTCTATATTATGTAACTTGTGTATAAAAAAAAGTCTATATAACGTGCCTTTTGTATAAACACATTGTGAAAGCCATTGTTATAAATTAGAAGCCGAAATACGCTGCAGAAAATGAAGTAAACAGTATCATATGATTATAGTTTTCATTTTAAAAAAACAACTCCATATAGATATAGATACAGCTAAGTCTACAACTCCATATAGATATAGATACAGCTAAGTCTACAACTCCATATAGATAGAGATACAACTAAGTCTACAACTCCATATAGATAGAGATAAAACTAAGTCTACAACTCCATATAGATAGAGATACAACTAAGTCTACAACTCCATATAGATAGAGATACAACTAAGTCTACAAGTTCATATAGATAGAGATACAACTAAGTCTACAACTCCATATAGATAGAGATACAACTAAGTCTACAAGTTCATATAGATAGAGATACAACTAAGTCTACAACTCCATATAGATAGAGATACAACTAAGTCTACAACTCCATATAGATAGAGATACAACTAAGTCTACAAGTTCATATAGATAGAGATACAACTAAGTCTACAACTCCATATAGATAGAGATACAACTAAGTCTACAACTCCATATAGATAGAGATACAACTAAGTCTACAACTCCATATAGATAGAGATACAACTAAGTCTACAAGTCCATATAGATAGAGATACAACTAAGTCTACAAGTTCATATAGATAGAGATACAACTAAGTCTACAACTCCATATAGATAGAGATACAACTAAGTCTACAACTCCATATAGATAGAGATACAACTAAGTCTACAACTCCATATAGATAGAGATACAACTAAGTCTACAACTCCATATAGATAGAGATACAACTAAGTCTACAACTCCATATAGATAGAGATACAACTAAGTCTACAACTCCATATAGATAGAGATACAACTAAGTCTACAACTCCATATAGATAGAGATACAACTAAGTCTACAACTCCATATAGATAGAGATACAACTAAGTCTACAACTCCATATAGATAGAGATACAACTAAGTCTAGACAAGTTCATATAGATAGAGATACAACTAAGTCTACAACTCTATATAGATAGAGATACAACTAAGTCTAGACAAGTTCATATAGATAGAGATACAACTAAGTCTACAACTCCATATAGATAGAGATACAACTAAGTCTACAACTCCATATAGATAGAGATACAACTAAGTCTAGACAAGTTCATATAGATAGAGATACAACTAAGTCTAGACAAGTTCATATAGATAGAGATACAACTAAGTCTAGACAAGTTCATATAGATAGAGATACAACTAAGTCTAGACAAGTTCATATAGATAGAGATACAACTAAGTCTAGACAAGTTCATATAGATAGAGATACAACTAAGTCTAGACAAGTTCATATAGATAGAGATACAACTAAGTCTAGACAAGTTCATATAGATAGAGATACAACTAAGTCTAGACAAGTTCATATAGATAGAGATACAACTAAGTCTAGACAAGTTCATATAGATAGAGATACAACTAAGTCTAGACAAGTTCATATAGATAGAGATACAACTAAGTCTACAACTCCATATAGATAGAGATACAACTAAGTCTACAACTCCATATAGATAGAGATACAACTAAGTCTAGACAAGTTCATATAGATAGAGATACAACTAAGTCTAGACAAGTTCATATAGATAGAGATACAACTAAGTCTAGACAAGTTCATATAGATAGAGATACAACTAAGTCTAGACAAGTTCATATAGATAGAGATACAACTAAGTCTAGACAAGTTCATATAGATAGAGATACAACTAAGTCTAGACAAGTTCATATAGATAGAGATACAACTAAGTCTAGACAAGTTCATATAGATAGAGATACAACTAAGTCTAGACAAGTTCATATAGATAGAGATACAACTAAGTCTAGACAAGTTCATATAGATAGAGATACAACTAAGTCTAGACAAGTTCATATAGATAGAGATACAACTAAGTCTAGACAAGTTCATATAGATAGAGATACAACTAAGTCTAGACAAGTTCATATAGATAGAGATACAACTAAGTCTAGACAAGTTCATATAGATAGAGATACAACTAAGTCTAGACAAGTTCATATAGATAGAGATACAACTAAGTCTAGACAAGTTCATATAGATAGAGATACAACTAAGTCTAGACAAGTTCATATAGATAGAGATACAACTAAGTCTAGACAAGTTCATATAGATAGAGATACAACTAAGTCTACAACTCCATATAGATAGAGATACAACTAAGTCTACAAGTCCATATAGATAGAGATACAACTAAGTCTACAAGTTCATATAGATAGAGATACAACTAAGTCTACAAGTCCATATAGATAGAGATACAACTAAGTCTACAACTCCATATAGATAGAGATACAACTAAGTCTACAACTCCATATAGATAGAGATACAACTAAGTCTACAAGTTCATATAGATAGAGATACAACTAAGTCTACAACTCCATATAGATAGAGATACAACTAAGTCTACAAGTTCATATAGATAGAGATACAACTAAGTCTACAACTCCATATAGATAGAGATACAACTAAGTCTAGACAACTCCATATAGATAGAGATACAACTAAGTCTACAACTCCATATAGATAGAGATACAACTAAGTCTACAACTCCATATAGATAGAGATACAACTAAGTCTACAACTCCATATAGATAGAGATACAACTAAGTCTAGACAACTCCATATAGATAGAGATACAACTAAGTCTAGACAACTCCATATAGATAGAGATACAACTAAGTCTACAACTCCATATAGATAGAGATACAACTAAGTCTAGACAACTCCATATAGATAGAGATACAACTAAGTCTAGACAACTCCATATAGATAGAGATACAACTAAGTCTAGACAAGTCCATATAGATAGAGATACAACTAAGTCTAGACAACTCCATATAGATAGAGATACAACTAAGTCTAGACAACTCCATATAGATAGAGATACAACTAAGTCTACAACTCCATATAGATAGAGATACAACTAAGTCTAGACAACTCCATATAGATAGAGATACAACTAAGTCTAGACAAGTCCATATAGATAGAGATACAACTAAGTCTAGACAACTCCATATAGATAGAGATACAACTAAGTCTAGACAAGTCCATATAGATAGAGATACAACTAAGTCTAGACAACTCCATATAGATAGAGATACAACTAAGTCTAGACAACTCCATATAGATAGAGATACAACTAAGTCTACAAGTCCATATAGATAGAGATACAACTAAGTCTAGACAACTCCATATAGATAGAGATACAACTAAGTCTAGACAACTCCATATAGATAGAGATACAACTAAGTCTACAAGTCCATATAGATAGAGATACAACTAAGTCTAGACAAGTCCATATAGATAGAGATACAACTAAGTCTACAACTCCATATAGATAGAGATACAACTAAGTCTACAACTCCATATAGATAGAGATACAACTAAGTCTACAACTCCATATAGATAGAGATACAACTAAGTCTACAACTCCATATAGATAGAGATACAACTAAGTCTACAACTCCATATAGATAGAGATACAACTAAGTCTACAACTCCATATAGATAGAGATACAACTAAGTCTACAACTCCATATAGATAGAGATACAACTAAGTCTAGACAACTCCATATAGATAGAGATACAACTAAGTCTAGACAACTCCATATAGATAGAGATACAACTAAGTCTACAACTCCATATAGATAGAGATACAACTAAGTCTAGACAACTCCATATAGATAGAGATACAACTAAGTCTAGACAACTCCATATAGATAGAGATACAACTAAGTCTAGACAACTCCATATAGATAGAGATACAACTAAGTCTAGACAAGTCCATATAGATAGAGATACAACTAAGTCTAGACAACTCCATATAGATAGAGATACAACTAAGTCTAGACAAGTCCATATAGATAGAGATACAACTAAGTCTAGACAACTCCATATAGATAGAGATACAACTAAGTCTAGACAACTCCATATAGATAGAGATACAACTAAGTCTACAACTCCATATAGATAGAGATACAACTAAGTCTAGACAACTCCATATAGATAGAGATACAACTAAGTCTACAACTCCATATAGATAGAGATACAACTAAGTCTAGACAACTCCATATAGATAGAGATACAACTAAGTCTAGACAACTCCATATAGATAGAGATACAACTAAGTCTAGACAAGTCCATATAGATAGAGATACAACTAAGTCTAGACAAGTCCATATAGATAGAGATACAACTAAGTCTAGACAAGTCCATATAGATAGAGATACAACTAAGTCTACAACTCCATATAGATAGAGATACAACTAAGTCTACAAGTCCATATAGATAGAGATACAACTAAGTCTACAAGTCCATATAGATAGAGATACAACTAAGTCTACAACTCCATATAGATAGAGATACAACTAAGTCTACAACTCCATATAGATAGAGATACAACTAAGTCTACAACTCCATATAGATAGAGATACAACTAAGTCTAGACAACTCCATATAGATAGAGATACAACTAAGTCTAGACAAGTCCATATAGATAGAGATACAACTAAGTCTAGACAACTCCATATAGATAGAGATACAACTAAGTCTAGACAAGTCCATATAGATAGAGATACAACTAAGTCTAGACAACTCCATATAGATAGAGATACAACTAAGTCTAGACAACTCCATATAGATAGAGATACAACTAAGTCTACAAGTCCATATAGATAGAGATACAACTAAGTCTAGACAACTCCATATAGATAGAGATACAACTAAGTCTAGACAACTCCATATAGATAGAGATACAACTAAGTCTACAAGTCCATATAGATAGAGATACAACTAAGTCTAGACAAGTCCATATAGATAGAGATACAACTAAGTCTACAACTCCATATAGATAGAGATACAACTAAGTCTACAACTCCATATAGATAGAGATACAACTAAGTCTACAACTCCATATAGATAGAGATACAACTAAGTCTACAACTCCATATAGATAGAGATACAACTAAGTCTACAACTCCATATAGATAGAGATACAACTAAGTCTACAACTCCATATAGATAGAGATACAACTAAGTCTACAACTCCATATAGATAGAGATACAACTAAGTCTAGACAACTCCATATAGATAGAGATACAACTAAGTCTACACAACTCCATATAGATAGAGATACAACTAAGTCTACAACTCCATATAGATAGAGATACAACTAAGTCTAGACAACTCCATATAGATAGAGATACAACTAAGTCTAGACAACTCCATATAGATAGAGATACAACTAAGTCTAGACAACTCCATATAGATAGAGATACAACTAAGTCTAGACAAGTCCATATAGATAGAGATACAACTAAGTCTAGACAACTCCATATAGATAGAGATACAACTAAGTCTAGACAAGTCCATATAGATAGAGATACAACTAAGTCTAGACAACTCCATATAGATAGAGATACAACTAAGTCTAGACAACTCCATATAGATAGAGATACAACTAAGTCTACAACTCCATATAGATAGAGATACAACTAAGTCTAGACAACTCCATATAGATAGAGATACAACTAAGTCTACAACTCCATATAGATAGAGATACAACTAAGTCTAGACAACTCCATATAGATAGAGATACAACTAAGTCTAGACAACTCCATATAGATAGAGATACAACTAAGTCTAGACAAGTCCATATAGATAGAGATACAACTAAGTCTAGACAAGTCCATATAGATAGAGATACAACTAAGTCTAGACAAGTCCATATAGATAGAGATACAACTAAGTCTAGACAACTCCATATAGATAGAGATACAACTAAGTCTAGACAACTCCATATAGATAGAGATACAACTAAGTCTAGACAACTCCATATAGATAGAGATACAACTAAGTCTACAACTCCATATAGATAGAGATACAACTAAGTCTAGACAACTCCATATAGATAGAGATACAACTAAGTCTACAACTCCATATAGATAGAGATACAACTAAGTCTAGACAACTCCATATAGATAGAGATACAACTAAGTCTAGACAACTCCATATAGATAGAGATACAACTAAGTCTAGACAAGTCCATATAGATAGAGATACAACTAAGTCTAGACAAGTCCATATAGATAGAGATACAACTAAGTCTAGACAAGTCCATATAGATAGAGATACAACTAAGTCTAGACAAGTTCATATAGATAGAGATACAACTAAGTCTAGACAAGTCCATATAGATAGAGATACAACTAAGTCTACAAGTCCATATAGATAGAGATACAACTAAGTCTAGACAACTCCATATAGATAGAGATACAACTAAGTCTAGACAACTCCATATAGATAGAGATACAACTAAGTCTAGACAAGTCCATATAGATAGAGATACAACTAAGTCTAGACAAGTCCATATAGATAGAGATACAACTAAGTCTAGACAAGTCCATATAGATAGAGATACAACTAAGTCTAGACAAGTCCATATAGATAGAGATACAACTAAGTCTAGACAAGTTCATATAGATAGAGATACAACTAAGTCTAGACAAGTCCATATAGATAGAGATACAACTAAGTCTAGACAACTCCATATAGATAGAGATACAACTAAGTCTAGACAACTCCATATAGATAGAGATACAACTAAGTCTAGACAAGTCCATATAGATAGAGATACAACTAAGTCTAGACAAGTCCATATAGATAGAGATACAACTAAGTCTAGACAAGTTCATATAGATAGAGATACAACTAAGTCTAGACAAGTCCATATAGATAGAGATACAACTAAGTCTAGACAAGTTCATATAGATAGAGATACAACTAAGTCTAGACAAGTTCATATAGATAGAGATACAACTAAGTCTAGACAAGTTCATATAGATAGAGATACAACTAAGTCTAGACAAGTTCATATAGATAGAGATACAACTAAGTCTAGACAAGTTCATATAGATAGAGATACAACTAAGTCTAGACAACTCCATATAGATAGAGATACAACTAAGTCTACAAGTCCATATAGATAGAGATACAACTAAGTCTAGACAACTCCATATAGATAGAGATACAACTAAGTCTAGACAACTCCATATAGATAGAGATACAACTAAGTCTAGACAAGTCCATATAGATAGAGATACAACTAAGTCTAGACAAGTCCATATAGATAGAGATACAACTAAGTCTAGACAAGTTCATATAGATAGAGATACAACTAAGTCTAGACAAGTCCATATAGATAGAGATACAACTAAGTCTAGACAAGTTCATATAGATAGAGATACAACTAAGTCTAGACAAGTTCATATAGATAGAGATACAACTAAGTCTAGACAAGTTGGAGATATTACGTGAGTAGAAAACAACACCAATATAATGGCGGGAAATTGATGTCAGGTTACAGACAGACAAGGAGAAAGGAGGCCAAAAAGCAACCTATAACTTATAAGAAGGGAGAGATAGACAGTGTTAAAGCGACAGTGCGGGTGGGGGGGGGGGTATAATGATGATAAAATGATAGATGAGGTGGTAACTACATTGGATTTTTGAAAGACACAAGAACGAATTCTGTACAGAAAGTAAGAATGCTAACAAACAAATATTACTTCTAGTTTATATTTTATTCAGAGGAAACGTTTTGTGATGTAGATCTAGACAAGTACTTCTAGTTTATATTTTATTCAGAGGAAACGTTTTGTGATGTACATCTAGACAAGTATTTGCATTTCTTTTTGTAAATATAGTATGATCCTTTAGTTTTTATTCTATTCCGAAAGTATAAGTTAAAGTTTGAATAGACTGTTGCGCCAAGGTTGTCGACTTTTTCATAGACTTGTTCACAGATTCCCGTAGAAAAGGGCAATTCTACTCTACTCTAGTAAAGATATATTTTTGAAGTGATTGCAAAAGGTGAAAACCTGTTTTTCCATTTTCAGCATTGATGACAATTTCTGGAGTTATTTGAGCCTCAACAAGTTAGATGTGTTTACGACGCCACTTAATGCATCATCCTGGACTTGAAACATAGTCGTCATGGTGAAACTTCGTAAACTGAGCAAGATTTAATAATATTTCATTACTGTATGTAGAATGATGCTGGCCGTTCAAAGATTGATCTGCAAATTCTGAGCATGTTAGCTTTCAAAATTAAATGACGTCATTTACCCCCCCCCCCCCCTTTAAAAAAAAATAAAAGCAGTACAATCATGAATGATTAATTTAAAAAAAAAAAACTTGCCAATCCAGCATGGTTATTTAACACCAAATGCCACACCTTAGTTTTGTCCAAGAGAGATAACTCCAGTAATTCAATTCGACATCTACTCTCCAGGGTAGTAGAACTTAAACAATTTGAATGACCCCGTTCAGAGCTGTATGGTTTCATGCTAGTACCGGTACTTATTACATAGATTTACAAACTAAAAGTTAACACAATTACAAAGTGTTTATTTCTGTCGACTATTGTAGACAGTCAGGGGTTGAGGTGGAAAGGAGAGATTGGGATGTGGTAGAAGAAAATTGTAATGAGCTATTTAAAACTGGGAAGGCTTTTAGAACAGAACGATGTCAACTTGTAATACGATATTGGTGTCATTTGTTTACAAGTTACAAGTAATAATTGTTTGAAGCAAATAACAAACATCTAATGGTGTTCCATGTACATCTAATGGTGTTCCATGTACATCTAATGGTGTCCCTTATACATCAAATGACGTTCCATGTACACACCAAATAATTAATTTAAAATCATTTCTCTAACAGGATTCTGGAGGAAAAGGGACTTTTGATAAATTTGCTTTCGATAAGACAGTCATTTAGTATCTCGGCCTTTATCTCCTTTGGCTTCATTTGTTGGAAAAGTTATTTCCTTAATTTTACGCAAAATCTATTCGCTAGCTAAGCTTAGACACAAAATAAAATGGGTTTTTTTATGTTACTAACTCGTAGTGTAGTCTGAGAAACTAGACTTTGTTTATGTTACTAACTCGTAGTGTAGTCTGAGAAACTAGACTTTGTTTATGTTACTAACTCGTAGTGTAGTCTGAGAAACTAGACTTTGTTTATGTTACTAACTCGTAGTGTAGTTTGAGAAACTAGACTTTGTTTATGTTACTGACTCGTAGTGTAGCCTGAGAAACTAGACTTTGTTTATGTTACTGACTCGTAGTGTAGTCTGAGAAACTAGACTTTGTTTTTTATCAGAATTACCTCTACCATAGCTTTTTTAAATAACAAGATAATTACAGACTGGGGACATTTTAACAAGCTGATACAATTTCGTGTCATTTTCCCGGAACAGGGGGGCAAGTCTAATTCAAACATCGCCACTAATTGAAGCAGAATGACGTGACAAGTCTGCAGAAACCTGCTCACACTTTGTGTGTTTTCCTATCTCCCAAATGTGAATGTACTCTGTGTGCCCGGTATTGGTCTGGTAGCTTATCGTCAACCTCTTTTATCTCCCAAATCTGAATGTACTCTGTGTGCATCCTAACCGTGTAGCCATCAAACACTTGGGTAAGTCTTGCAGACACGCTTTTATCCGATCAATAACCATTGCATCCTAACCGTGTAGCCATCAAAGATGCAGGACGATGTGGGCAATGAGTCTTAGAATACAACCAATCTATAGCACTTCATTGGAGGTTACAAGCATTACGACTTCCTTAACGGCCTTACAGACACACAACTATTTCATTAACTGACTTCCAAATAGAACCTATACACAATTTCATCAGCCTATGGCCGCTTCATGTATTCAGGCATGTATATGGAGAATATTCACTCTATTGTTATATACAAGGGTCCCTCAAGATAGACCTATGAGATCAGATAACGTAAGATATTTTTGTATTCTAAATTGTATTGCCATGATTCATATCAAAGTTCACAAACTTTTTCAAAAACTTCAAAATTCGATAAAACTTTGTTATTTACGAGTTTTATTAACCACGCGATCATTGAATTTGCTAATTAATTTATTTTATTGAAATTTACCAACTTTCCTAAACCTTGGTAACTTTTCGCAAATACTAGTTTTTTCCCAAACTTTCACAGACAGTAGAAAGCCTGATTGTTTACAGAAAAGTCTAAGAAGCCAATTGAAAAAATTGCAGATAGTTGACCAATAAAATGAATGAATATATACAATTCCCGCCACACAAGATTGCAAATAATTGTTCAAAAAAATTATTGAACATACACAATTCCCGCCACACATAGGGAATTATTCAAACCAGATTTAAAGTGGTCATGTCATGGTCAAGGCTGTTCCCGCATCTAAAGGGTTGCCCGTTGTCCACAATGCCGCCCATATGTTTTGTTGACACACGCATACAGTGTCGTGTCGAGAAAGACAATGACCCACTGTGTCCCTACTGTGTCCCTACTGTGTCCCTGCTTTGTCCCCCATGTCGAGTACAAATCAATGTGTCAACAAACTGTAGTTTTCACCAAATCACGTACCTGTTCTATTTCCCCACTTCTCCTCAGGTATGCACGCCAACTGGAGAAGAAACTAGTCAGCTACCATCTGCTTGAATGAATGAAAACCTCACAAACCGGTAAGTACTTCCCCAAGGACAGTGTGCATGTCTTACATAGTAATAGTACAATATCTGCTGTAGTGTGTGTGTGTTGTGTATGTTGTCAACAATGTCATGTGAGCGAAAGATCAACAAACACAAAGTTAAGTCAGCAAAAATCTTCAAATATTTGGAATTTGTTGAATAAAAACAAACAACTTCAATCCAGTGGAAGAGGAAACAAGGCGTCCACTTAATATCACCACAAAATAAACAGCGCTTCTTTATCAATACATTGAAGTTGAGGTAACCAAGATAATACACATATCATACACCTACTTGCCAGATTGCGCTGGGCACAGCTGAAAGGGGGGATGGGAGGGGTGTAAGTAACACAACAACACAGTTCAACTACTTAGCCTACATCTATGCAGTATCATGGTATGTTGTGTGAAACCTGTTATTGCCATTGCCCAGTCAATACTACATCAGCTCGGCCACTTGTAGATGACATAACTCAAGAGCTTTATCACAGCAAACACATTGGATCACAATTATATCAATAAAGTCAATCCTAGACAATCATTTTAATAAATAATATCAGTGAACCTAATCACAATCATATCAGTGAACTTAATCACAATCACAAATGTGTGTAAAATGCGAAATGGTTTCAAAGTGAACAACTCTGCCAGATGACCTAAGTCGTCCTAAGTGATATGTATTTTAATACCTGCAGTCTGTGTGACAATGTGTCTATCATACCAATACTACTTGAAAGTTTCCTAGTTTGAAAATGATCGTAGTTTGAACAGATCGATTGATAAAATGAAAGTCCACCTGGATTGAATATTATATGCTCTGTGCTCTGTACATCATCAGCTAAGCAAGCCGAAGACGTAAGTTTGGCAATAGAAGTGGAAAGTTTTCACTGACAGCTTGAAACATAACACAACTATGTACTCGCTATTTATAGTTGGACTATGTAACAACATACACCAAACGTATTCATTTCAATCATACCTTGTACAAATAAAAAAATTCATTATGGAAGTACGGTCATACATTTAAGAAATACAATCATACATGTGAGATGCTAATTTTTGTCTGCTGTATAAAAATGTACTTGAACATAAACGTTTTTGTATAAATCCTCTAAAAGCATTTTTGTTCTTATGGTAATAACTTTTCAATGTACCTAAAAATCTAGTTTTTTATCTTTTCATTTTGAAAATTGAACACAAAACGTTTTTTTCCAATTCTGTAGATCTACCATTTAAAACAATAAGAAAACTTTTTTTTGGGCCATTTTCAATTCAAAGGTATGTGCATCGGAATGAGTTTATGGGGCATATTTCAGCGCGATACACAGGAAGTGGGTCAATTAGCCTTCCGAAAACTTTGTCACAAATAAGCATCAACCTACCAAAACATCAACCTACCAAAGCATCAACCTACCAAAGCATCAACCTACCAAAGCATCAACCTACCAAAACATCAACCTACCAAAACATCAACCTACCAAAGCATCAACCTACCAAAGCATCAACCTACCAAAGCATCAACCTACCAAAACATCAACCTACCAAAGCATCAACCTACCAAAGCATCAACCTACCAAAGCATCAACCTACCAACGCATCAACCTACCAAAACATCAACCTACCAAAACATCAACCTACCAAAACATCAACCTACCAAAGCATCAACCTACCAAAGCATCAACCTACCAAAGCATCAACCTACCAAAGCATCAACCTACCAAAGCATCAACCTACCAAAACATCAACCTACCAAAGCATCAACCTACCAAAGCATCAACCTACCAAAGCATCAACCTACCAAAGCATCAACCTACCAAAGCATCAACCTACCAAAGCATCAACCTACCAAAACATCAACCTACCACAGCATACACTTGAAGTTCTAAATTGGGAGGTGCCGTACTTTAAAAAAAAAGGCTTCACTCATTCTGCATAGTGACAAGAGTATAAAAACTAAAAAACTAATGAAATTCTAAGAATTTCTAATCGACATAATATACTTAGCTTCATTACGAACCATATTCATAACATTAAACAGTTTTGAATAGTTTTATCATTGGTAATGCATCAAAGCTTATTGTGATTGGCTGCAATTGCTGATATATCGATGAGGTCTGCCAACCGTGGTGAGCCACCTTGCACTGTCGCAATATATTGCCCCCCCCTTCCCAAATGCTGCACCACAGAAGGGGTGGGGCGGCGGGGTGGGGATCTACCCACACTGATACACCGTGCATTCAGCCAGCAGTGAAAAGTCTGCATTGCGTAACCCGCTGACGACACGATTTCAATACGACACGATATCGATCTTATCCTCCATATTGATAGAATTAGGCACGCAGTTGATAGAGCAAGGCTCTACAGCAGGGGCGTGCAGCGGGTGGCCCGTAGGCCACGACTAGCCTTTTACTGTGGCCCCCACGGTCACGTAGCCTCTGAGGTCCTGAGTTCGAATCCTGGTGAAAGTTTGTTCCCAAGACTGGAGGCTGGCAATGAGTCTACCCAGCTATGACGAGTAAAGGCGGCTGGGCAGTGTGCTGTCAATGAGTCTGCCCAGCTATGACGAGTAAAGGCGGCTGGGCAGTGTGCTGTCAATGAGTCTACCTAGCTATGACGAGTAAAGGCGGCTGGGCAGTGTGCTGGCTTAGTTTGGTCCGACGGGTACTTTTTTTTACATGGCCTCTAGCGGAAGCACCCTTTTTTTAATTTATTAAAATGTAAAGTTAATAAATGTTGAGAAGGTTTGGCCAGTGTAGTTGTATCAAATTCCACACGGCCCAATGGTGACAATTGTTGCACATCCATGATGTAATGGTTTCACCTCCACGAAAAAAAGCCACACAATATGTTGTGATCAGACGTTACAGTGAGATTCTTTAAAAAATAATAATTATATAGCAACTAGTGGTTATGCCCGTCAAAATGACGGAGAAATGAATGATTACAATGTGTTTTGTTAAAAAAGAAAGAAAAAAATAACTAACACTATAACAATAAAAACTGTAGTGAGAACGTATCTTTCGGTATTTAGTTTTTGTTCTTTTTTTATTGAAAGCATTTCAAACGGAGATCATTCTGAAATGGCGCTCAGTTTAGAACTTTAACATACGGTGATTATCAATACAATAGGTCTAAATTTATTATTAAAAAAAAAATAACGAATTAAGCAATATCTATTATATATATATAAAAAGACGGTGTTTGTGCCCCCGCGGATCCCCATTGGTCAATTTGAAAACACGTGATCTACAAGCGCAATGACTGACCTAAAGATTATTTTGTAATTAAATATACTATGTCTACTTATCTTATACATTACAGACGCTCCTTCTATTAAGAAGATTATTACGACCTACGCTCATATTTCCTAAAAAAGAAGACAATGCTACTTTAAAAGTTACTACATTGTAGTTTATGAACTGTTTATCTGTAGCGTATAGGCATACAGGCCTATTTAATTTTTCTCTGGGTTTATTTAACGTGACCTTATAAGCCTTATTATCTCATATCTTACTTTTGTATCTTACTTTTGTATCTTAATTATCGACATGAGGTTTCCCTAGCGTAGTTGTTAGCGTCTTTGACTGACATGCGGGCGGCGTGGGTTCAACTCCCCGCTATGGCTCTATTTTTTTCTTCTTTTTTTTTAAATTTCCTTTAATATTACTGGTTTTTTTTTAAAGATTGTAATGATTTTATGACTTAAAACTTTCCTAAAATGTTATCAATAAATAAAATCTAATAGATTAACTAGGCCTAGGCCTATATTTTTGACGCACGCAAAAGAGGAGTGTCTCGGAGTGTTTGATTCTCATCAACAGGGATAGTCTAACTTTTTGTTAATTAAATAGAGATGCCTTTTTTTTACCCGATTACAATACTCACTTTTAATTAATTTTTAAAATGTTTTCTGTAAAAAAAAAATAATAATTATATCTAGTTATTATTATGTCAAGTAATTATAGCTTTCTGTTCATTGTAGTTTATACAAATGTTAGGCCTATCTGTAGCTTTAGGCCTATCTGTAGCTTTAGGCCTATCTGTAGCTTTAGGCCTATCTGTAGCTTTAGGCCTATCTGTAGCTTTAGGCCTATCTGTAGCTTTAGGCCTATCTGTAGCTTTAGGCCTATCTGTAGCTTTAGGCCTATCTGTAGCTTTAGGCCTATCTGTAGCTTTAGGCCTATCTGTAGCTTTAGGCCTATCTGTAGCTTTAGGCCTATCTGTAGCTTTAGGCCTATCTGTAGCTTTAGGCCTATCTGTAGCTTTAGGCCTATCTGTAGCTTTAGGCCTATCTGTAGCTTTAGGCCTATCTGTAGCTTTAGGCCTATCTGTAGCTTTAGGCCTATCTGTAGCTTTAGGCCTATCTGTAGCTTTAGGCCTATCTGTAGCTTTAGGCCTATCTGTAGCTTTAGGCCTATCTGTAGCTTTAGGCCTATCTGTAGCTTTAGGCCTATCTGTAGCTTTAGGCCTATCTGTAGCTTTAGGCCTATCTGTAGCTTTAGGCCTATCTGTAGCTTTAGGCCTATCTGTAGCTTTAGGCCTATCTGTAGCTTTAGGCCTATCTGTAGCTTTAGGCCTATGCCTATGTAAATGTATTTTTCCCGAGGGACGCCGGGAAATTAAGCTTTTGGTTTAATAAAAAGACTTGCCTATATTTAACCCGATTGTAATATTTGTTATTACTTTCCTAAATGTTTTCCATAAATAATTATCATATTTCTAAATTTATTAGATCTAGGCTAGATTATATCTTTCTGTTCATTGTAGTTTATTTAATGTGTATCTATCTAGCTTAGCCTATAATATAGGCCTATTTATTTTTTTCCCCGGGCAACGCCGGGTAATTTAGCTTGTTGTTTATATAATAACAATTTTTTTGGGAGGACGTTTCCAATTTATACATTGAACTTTTGGCCAGATTAGTCAAATATATAGAGGACGAAGATATTAATATTCATAATTACCGTGAGTTCGTTTGTAAATTTATTGAGTGGTTTTAAGTTGGAAGCTATTTTAACACGTTCAAATGTGCAAGGGTGTGTGTGGGGGCGGGGGTGAGTGAAAGGAAATACAAGTGTCATTGTGTATGTGTGTGTGTGTGTGTGTGTGGTATTTGTTATTGTAAAAAATAGTCTTGAATGAATGAGATTCAGGTGTTATTTCCCTCCCCGCTTTCCTAAACAAAAGAATTAGAATGTGTTAGAGTGTTTGTAGAGAGAGCTATGTATTAATGTATAGTGTATTGAACAAGGAATATTCAGTATCGGTATATACTCAGATAATAAAAACAAGGACTTGTATTTTTAATGACCGTGTTTCTTCCTTATTGAAATTGAGATATTTCTATTTAAATCGCAGACTACAAGCATTCATTCAACACGTCCAAGTCTGTTCATTTTGTTGCCATAATTTGACAAATATTTCATCAAATAAATCTTTATAAATCATTGGATTGAAAGAAAACAACGTGAACGTTGTCCAAGTGATATCCATATAAAGTCAAAGAAATGCTCACTAGAATTGTCAAATCGCTATTGGCTTGTCCACCAGCTAGCCCCCCTCCCTACTCTCTGTGTATCAACATGCCTGTTATGTACCTCGTTTGGACAACTCTCGAGTCAACTAGCGTTAACAATCAGTAACTGGGAAATTTGGTAGCCCCCCCCCCATCCCCCTAGTGACTAATTAACCATTAGTAAGTCAGTGTGGGTATTTCGGAAGAGCCCATTCATTACGTGGATAATATTTTAGACCGATGGCTTGTTCTACCTTGATTGACATTGGACGACTATACCAATATAAAACATTCTCCAACATTTTTACATTTCAGTTGATATTGAAATATAGTGGAAGTTTTTGAGCTAATGACCGACAGCCAACAACAAGTGAGCAATATGTTGATGTATTTGTAGAAAATCTTATATATTATATAGAATGTGCGTGTGTGTGAGAGAGAGAGAGAGAGAAAATAATAATTAGGAAAAGTAGTATACCGTATATACCCAGTGCACAGACAGCTGGTGGACTAGCCAGTGTTAAGAACTCTATACCCAGTGCACAGACAGCTGGTAGACTAGCCAGTGTTAAGAACTCGAGTAGACAGAAAAACATAATACATTGTATTGGTTACTCACCTAGAACATAATTTATAGGAGAGCACAATGGAAATGGCAGCAATCTGAAAGGAACAAAAATAACAAAGTCTTAACATAGTAGATAGCATCAATAAGAAAGTCTTAACATAGTAAATAGCATCAATAAGAAAGTCTTAACATAGTAAATAGCATCAATAACAAAGTCTTAACATAGTAGATAGCATCAATAAGAAAGTCTTAACATAGTAAATAGCATCAATAAGAAAGTCTTAACATAGTAAATAGCATCAATAACAAAGTCTTAACATAGTAGATAGCATCAATAACAAAGTCTTAACATAGTAAATAGCATCAATAAGAAAGTCTTAACATAGTAAATAGCATCAATAACAAAGTCTTAACATAGTAAATAGCATCAATAACAAAGTCTTAACATAGTAGATAGCATCAATAACAAAGTCTTAACATAGTAAATAGCATCAATAAGAAAGTCTTAACATAGTAAATAGCATCAATAACAAAGTCTTAACATAGTAAATAGCATCAATAAGAAAGTCTTAACATAGTAAATAGCATCAATAACAAAGTCTTAACATAGTAAATAGCATCAATAAGAAAGTCTTAACATAGTAGATAGCATCAATAAGAAAGTCTTAACATAGTAAATAGCATCAATAAGAAAGTCTTAACATAGTAAATAGCATCAATAAGAAAGTCTTAACATAGTAAATAGCATCAATAAGAAAGACTTAACATAGTAAATAGCATCAATAATAAAGTCTTAACATAGTAAATAGCATCAATAATAAAGTCTTAACATAGTAAATAGCATCAATAATAAAGTCTTAACATAGTAGAGATAGCACATATAACAAGGTTATACAACGTAAGAAAAATAGTTATCACAGGAAACGAACATTACCAACGAGTAATAGTGTTAGTTAACTTTGGGAACAAGCTATCAATATACCGTAGTTAGACTTGGTCAACTACTCTCAAAAAGTAAAGATATCTAAAATCAACTAATTGCTATCAGAGAGATTGCATTAGTTAATTAAACTGTTTCAAAGGGACACGCAAAAAAACCAGTAGGGACACTTCACCTTTAAGCGAATCTATAAATAGACAATCCGTATATTATATATGCTAAAAGTACAAACTGTTGTCCTAGTTTGTCATTATTACGTCACATCGCTCACATCAAGTTGATGGTCCAAACTTTTAGAAACACGACTCAATACATAATTATACTGTACACATCAGGTTGATGGTGCAAACTTTTAGAAACACGACTCAATACATACTTATACTGTACATAGCAAGTTGATGGTCCAAACTTTTAGAAACACGACTCGGTCGGACTCAATACATAATTATACTGTACACATCAGGTTGATGGTGCAAACTTTTAGAAACACGACTCAATACATAATTATACTGTACACATTAAGTTGATAGTCCAAACTTTTAGAAACACAACTCAATACATACTTATACTGTACATAGCAAGTTGATGGTCCAAACTTTTAGAAACACGACTCAATACATACTTTTCACCAATGTAGGTGACATACTTAACAATCAGATATATCTTCCTTTTCACTAGTATATTGACTGCTCAAAACAAAATATAAACAAATCTGCCGCCGCCGTGTCTCTTCTCAGAACGTACACAAAGATTCATTGAATGAACATTTAAAACAATCAGATAAGTTCTCGCTAAGAAACAGATGTAGGAGATGTAAGGCGTGCCATATGGAGTACAAGAAGATGTAGGAGATGTAAGGCGTGCAATATGGAGTACAAGAAGATGTAGGAGATGTAAGGCGTGCAATATGGAGTACAAGAAGATGTAGGAGATGTAAGGCGTGCCATATGGAGTACAAGAAGATGTAGGAGATGTAAGGCGTGCAATATGGAGTACAAGAAGATGTAGGAGATGTAAGGCGTGCCATATGGAGTACAAGAAGATGTAGGAGATGTAAGGCGTGCAATATGGAGTACAAGAAGATGTAGGAGATGTAAGGCGTGCCATATGGAGTACAAGAAGATGTAGGAGATGTAAGGCGTGCAATATGGAGTACAAGAAGATGTAGGAGATGTAAGGCGTGCCATATGGAGTACAAGAAGATGTAGGAGATGTAAGGCGTGCAATATGGAGTACAAGAAGATGTAGGAGATGTAAGGCGTGCCATATGGAGTACAAGAAGATGTAGGAGATGTAAGGCGTGCCATATGGAGTACAAGAAGATGTAGGAGATGTAAGGCGTGCCATATGGAGTACAAGAAGATGTAGGAGATGTAAGGCGTGCCATATGGAGTACAAGAAGATGTAGGAGATGTAAGGCGTGCCATATGGAGTACAAGAAGATGTAGGAGATGTAAGGCGTGCCATATGGAGTACAAGAAGATGTAGGAGATGTAAGGCGTGCCATATGGAGTACATGAAGATGTAGGAGATGTAAGGCGTGTGATATGGAGTACAAGAAGATGTAGGAGATGTAAGGCGTGCAATATACGCCAAAAGCGGAACGGTAGGCATGTCTGTAACAGGGTTCTCACATTCTTTCTGAAACAAAATTCAAGGCTGTTTCCAGACTGTTTCAAGGCTATAAGAGCCAAATTCCAGGCTGCTGGGACACCTTATTTGGAAAATGATCACATGCCTCCTCCCCCTAAGTGACCTAAATATTGCGTGAATGAGGTATTAATCTAAGACTCGGTCAGTGGGCGTTTATGGCGTATAAAAATGGGATTGGTGTTTTTTGTCTGACCGTGATTTCTATAATAAATTTAGATATAAATATAGATTTAGATACATTTCCAGGCTGACAGGCTATTTTTCCAGGCTAAAATGCCAATGTTCAAGGTTGTCCAGGCCTTGATTTGTTTTTTTGAAACTCCAGACTTTTCCAGACTGTGTGAGAACCCTGCATTAACACATGCCAGTTGACACATTCACATTGTAGACATCACATTAACACATGCCAGTTGACACATTCACATTGTAGACATCACATTAGTCCAGCTTTTGTCTAAATGTACATGTGTTAAATGTCTATCTTTACCTTTCCCCCATGTCCTGTCTTTCGTTCCCTACTTTCTCTATCTCGTTTTCCCTTCTTTATCTCTCTGTCTTCACTTTCTTTGTTTCACCCTCAGCACTTTCTCGAATTGTTCTATTCCCAACTATCTTGATCTTCCTTTACCGACTTTCTATTTCTCCTATCAATACTCTTCTCTCTCTCTCTCTCTCTTTCTCTTTGTGCGTGTCTGTCTCAACTTGTAAGTAAGAACGTTTAAAGTCTTCGAAGTAGAAACTGAAACGTAGGCATAATAGACATAACAAAACAGGATTATGTGACGAGAGAGAGGGGCGGATTGGGAGGTGGAACTCAATCTGATAACACGCTCTAAGGGGAAGTAACGAGGGGCAGGGAGATCAATACACTATTGATTGGTTCGGTGGAACATTTGAAAATGGATGGCGACAGAGGGGGAGAGAGAGAGAAAACAGAGTACATGGCATAAATGAGGTAATAAAAAGTTGAGCAGTAAAATGGTTTTTCCATGTAAAGTTCCAGAAAGAGTGTTAGCACTGAGTGTTGTGGATTTCAGAGTAAATAGCAACTGGCGCCAGTCTCGGGCTATGGATATTCTTAAACCCCACATAGAAAACACTAACATAACTTCCTTTAATTGGACAATTCAATTGCAGTCCAGAAGAGATGAGAGGCTAAATGTACCTTTACACTTAGCTGTAGCCTGCCCTTAGATCTCCGGGACTATCAAGTGCCTCAAAGAAGAAAAGAACGACCATAATTTGCATTGAAAGCAAACAGTGTTTCAGTAGCCAGTGTTCCAGCAGCCAGTGTATGTTCAGCTCCAAGTTCCCTCCATCCCCAACCCATGCCTTCTAGCAGTTCATAACTTAACGGTAGATCGATTCCTTCGGCAGCTATACATACAACAACAAAATGTGCCGAAATGAATGTTTCTCAATATATTACTACCTGTGACCCCATAACCATAAATCAAGCTGCCGACCACCTCACTCGTAAATATTTGCCAACAGAATATTTGATAAGTGACCCACAGTATATTTAGAGAGAGAGAGAGAGTCCATAAGTGACCCACAGTATATTTAGAGAGATAGAGAGAGAGTCCATAAGTGACCCACAGTATATTTATATATATAGAGAGAGAGTCCATAAGTGACCCCAGTATATTTATATAGAGAGAGTCCATTAGTGACCCCAGTATATTTATATATATAGAGAGAGAGTCCATAAGTGACCCCAGTATATTTATATATATAGAGGAGAGTCCATAAGTGACCCCAGTATATTTATATATAGAGAGGAGAGTCCATAAGTGACCCCAGTATATTTATATATATATAGAGGAGAGTCCATAAGTGACCCCAGTATATTTATATATATAGAGAGAGTCCATTAGTGACCCCAGTATATTTATATATATATAGAGGAGAGTCCATAAGTGACCCCAGTATATTTATATAGTGAGAGAGAGTCCATAAGTGACCCCAGTATATTTATATAGAGAGAGTCCATTAGTGACCCCAGTATATTTATATATATAGAGAGAGAGAGTCCATAAGTGACCCCAGTATATTTATATAGTGAGAGAGAGTCCATAAGTGACCCCAGTATATTTATATATATATATATAGGAGAGTCCATAAGTGACCCCAGTATATATATAGAGAGTCCATTAGTGACCCCAGTATATTTATATATATAGAGGAGAGTACATAAGTGACCCCAGTATATTTATAGAGAGTGAGTCCATTAGTGACCCCAGTATATTGATATATATAGAGAGAGTCCATAAGTGACCCCAGTATATATATAAATATATATAGAGAGAGAGTCCATTAGTGACCCCAGTATATTTATAAATATATATAGAGAGAAAGAGTCCATTAGTGACCCCAGTATATTTATAAATATATATAGAGAGAGAGTCCATTAGTGACCCCAGTTTATTTATATATATATATATAGAGAGAGAGAGTCCATAAGTGACCCCAGTATATATATATATAGAGAGAGAGTCCATAAGTGACCCCAGTATATATATATATAGAGAGAGTCCATAAGTGACCCCAGTATATTTATATATAGAGAGAGAGAGTCCATAAGTGACCCTAGTATATATATATAGAGAGAGAGAGTCCATAAGTGACCCCAGTATATTTATATATAGAGAGAGAGTGAGTCCATAAGTGACCCCAGTATATTTATATATAGAGAGAGAGTGAGTCCATAAGTGACCCCAGTATATATATATAGAGAGAGAGAATCCATAAGTGACCCCAGTATATATATATATAGAGAGAGAGTCCATAAGTGACCCCAGTATATTTATATATAGAGAGAGAGTGAGTCAATAAGTGACCCCAGTATATTTATATATAGAGAGAGAGTGAGTCCATAAGTGACCCCAGTATATATATATATAGAGAGAGAATCCATAAGTGACCCCAGTATATATATATAGAGAGAGAGAGAGTGAGTCCAGCAATTGTGTGAGAAAGTAGTAGAAATAAAATGCTTATAAGAAAAAGAAAATAGTTTTTTCCCAACCTGTTGTAATCTGAGAACCAATCGAGAAACCAGGACAGAAATAAGACAAAAATAAAATGGTGGAAAAAAAGCATTGAGTGTAGAATTAGTTTATTTACATACTAACTATTGACATAGTCAAAGAAGGAATGTAAATATATATATAGATATATATATATAGATTGTAAAAAAAAATATAAAAAAAATAATGAGTACGACTTCAGGGTTCCTTCTCCCTATGGGCCAGTAATGCAGAACTCACTATTTTCTTAGAATGAGCTAAAAAATGTGATTGTGTGGCCAGCTCAATGCCCAGTCGTAATGACTTTTTCTTTCAACCGATGTCTTGTACCCAGATTAAGGTAATCTCAAGGCAAGCCTCCATGTCCAAAACAAAATCCAGAAGTTTTTACCAGGATTTAAACCAAAATATTTTAAACGCCACTGTTGCTCCACCTGACCTGATATAATCAACACAGTGGGTACTAACTAGAGTCATGCAATCGCTTCAATCAATTTCCACAACTAAGGGAAGAGAATTGTTTTCAAAATCTCGAAACACAAGATATAGATTTATTCAACTAGAATAAAACAATACAAATTAGAAGAACAATAAAGGAAATAAACAAAAATGAAAACACAATGGGGTTCCAGTCAAAAGATTATTGAGAAGACCAACAAAAAAAAAAAAAGAATCTGTGAAATGTGTTGTTCTAAATGTAATGGGCAAGAAGCCCATACCGTTTCGATTGTTGTGGTGATATTCCATTGATCAATAGAGACAGTTTCAATATCAATCAGTGCTCAAGTATCGATGCTATATAATAACGGGACTCTTTACCAAAGCTGACAGATTGTATCCAATTGTTTGTTCTATCATTGAGTAGATCTTTCAATGGAAATATACACGTTTAGATTCAACTGTTCAATAGATACACGTTTAGATTCAACTGTTCAATAGAGAGAACAAATGGGAAGTAACTACTATTTTCCTCTGTAACATTTGATATAATTTGTAGGCGAAAAGATGATGACCGAGAAAAAAAAGAAGATACTTTACCCAGCAGTTTCTTCCTACTCCTTAATGAAGAGTTTCATTCCAGTATCTCATAATAAGAGAAATCTTTACACACACGTTCACTATCAACACATACACAGTTCTTTCACGTTCAACGAAAATATCAGCCAAGAGTTAAACTAACATTGCTTCTTATGATCACTTTCTGGAGAGAAATCACTTTAGAGGGCTAGTGGGGTCATCTACATGCAGGCTGCACCGGCTAGCCACGTGACTAGCAGACGATAAATCTCCAGCTCCCAATCCCAGGCACAGATGAATGCAACCATATGTTTACAATTAATGGGATTTTCTAATTAAAGACCAGAATAAATCGTGTAGCAGCTCGTGGTACCATTGCCTTGTAACAGCTGATGCTAATAGTGGAGACTCCTTGACGTCAATAGGAACAATCATTTACATTGGCTAATACCATAACCATGAAAGAAAACTTGAAAGACATTTTGCTTTTTACTGCTACATGATGGTGTAATAGATCTATATATTGCATACCAAAACAAAATTTTTACTTTTTACTGCTACATGATGGTGTAATGTAATAGATCTATATATTGCATACCAAAACAAAATTTTTACTTTTTACTGCTACATGATGGTGTAATAGATCTATATATTGCGTAAACATAAAAAAAAATCAAAATCAAAAACATAAAAAAAAGTTCTAGTTTTATAGAGATACGTAAATGAAACTTAAAACATACTAAGACTTGCTAACGGAGAGAAATACAATGTCTAGAAGGCATTGAGTGAAATGTAAATGGACACACAGTTAGTTATTGACCAATGGACAGAAAATTCTTGCAAGAAGAACTACCAGATTGAGTGACGCATACTTGTGACCTTTGTGGTGAATAGAATGAGTTATCGCCGTGATGAAATAGAAACGAACACATTAAAATAGAGAAAGAAAGAATGCCAGAGACAGAGAGCAAGAGCAAGCAGCCTTTTTCTTTCCTGCTCCCTTCCCAACATTTTTCTCATCAACTCAACAAACTGGATAAACCATGGCAAATCAATAGTGAAGTCTGAGTCTTAACCAATCGATACTGTCCGATCCTATCAACGATGGCTGCGCAAGAGCAGAGATATAACACACGGAGTCTGTACCGCTGAAATACAGCCCCGTTCAAACATAGTAACACCTCAGTACAACAGCACACATAGTATTTAGGGATGCGACTAGCAGTTACACAGTAACAAGACATACAAACAGTTAAATAACATACAGTAACTGTTAAGTAACACAGTAACAAGACACACAAATAGTTAAATAACATACAGTAACTGTTAAGTAACACAGTAACAAGACACACAAATAGTTAAATAACATACAGTAACTGTTAAGTAACACAGTAACAAGACACACAAATAGTTAAATAACATACAGTAACTGTTAAGTAACACCGTAACAAGACACACAAGCAGTTAAATAACATACAGTAACTGTTAAGTAACACAGTAACAAGACACACAAATAGTTAAATAACATACAGTAACTGTTAATAAGCAACACAGTAACAAGACACACAAGCAGTTAAATAACATACAGTAGCTGTTAAGTAACACAGTAACAAGACACACAAACAGTTAAATAACATACAGTAGCTGTTAAGTAACACAGTAACAAGACACACAAGCAGTTAAATAACATACAGCAGGGTTCTCAATTTTTTTCAGAAAAACAATTCAAGGCTGTTTTTAGACTATTTCAAGGCTATAAGAGTTAAATTCCAGACTGCTGGAACACGTTGTTTGGAAAATGGTCACACGCCTCCTCCCCCTAAGGGACCGAAATATGGCGTGAATGAGGTATTAATCTAAGGCTCGATCAGTGGGCGTTTATGGCGTATAAAAATGGGATTGGCGTTTTTTGTCTCACCTTGTTTTTTATAATCAATTTAGATATAAATATAGATATAGATAAATTTCCAGGCTGACAGGCTATTTTTCAAGGCTAAAATGCCAATATTCAAGGTTGTCCAGGCCTTGATTTCTTTTTCTTGAAACTCCAGACTTTTCCAGACTTTCCAGACTGTGAGAACCCTGATACAGTAACTGTTAAGTAACACAGTAACAAGACACACAAACAGTTAAATAACATACAGTAACTGTTAAGTAACACCGTAACAAGACACACAAGCAGTTAAATAACATACAGTAACTGTTGACTTTTTAGACAATGAATAGAAGTTTTAGAGATTAATGGCTTTCTTTATATAAAAGAGCATCTGTTAAAAACAACAACACTACAAGCATCTGTTGTTCAACACAACGGTAGATTTAAAAAGCTACATGTTATGTAAAAGAGCCGACAATATCAACAAATATCTAAGTTTGAATTCTCTCATAGTTATACCATCACAGGTATTGAAAACAGTTTTATAAAGTAAATAGTACCAGGTAAGTCGATCTGAGCCACTAGAAGAGAAGCGACGGGAATCATCAAACCACATTGTTTAATCTTTCAACTTGCCAATGACCACATTGTTTAATCTTTCAACTTGCCAATGACCACGTTGATCAACCTTTCAACTTGCCAATGGCCACAAAGATCAACCTTTCAACTTGCAAATGACCACATTGATCAACCTTTCAACTTGCAAATGACCACATTGATCAACCTTTCAACTGGTCAATGACCACAGCAGTGATCAACCTTTCAATTGGCCAATGACCACATTGATCAATCTCTCAACTGGCCAATGACCACATTTCATCAAAGCGACATAATGCTAACGTCCGTACACTATTTTACTGATAAAAGTATCGCGTCGGACCAAACTGCTCCATTGCCCGGTTAAGCAGCGTTCACCGGTTTCTGTGGCCACGGCCTACTAGGTGATTGTGTGGCCAACACTATGCACAGCCGTCTCTACTTTACCCCAACTAAGGTCAAGTACCCATCAGAGCTGGGTAAACTCGGGGACACTCTCCAGACATTACTACAAGGCTGGCCGAATCACAAGAGCGCAAATCTAATCGTCTTCCGAGACTATGGAGCCAATGATTATGAGTAACATGAGCAAGAATTAATCATTCTTACTATGCCTGTCCCCACTAACCACCAGTTTCTAAATAATATAAAGTACCACTTTAATCTATTGACTTAGTAAACGAACTTGGTCATTGGATGGTTTATTTATACTACTTTTACAATTCACCAAAAGCTTCAACTTCCATCTACAGTTGCTACTGGTATATTTCTAGTTTCCATGAGAGATGGTATGTTAAACATAGTGCCCGACTACCATTGTATCATGTCGAGTAGTTCTCATAGAAAGGTAGGACTGTTAGTGTTAGAGATGCGGAGAGAGAAAACGGTCTAGGAAGATATGCCTTTTATGTGCAGCCACAATGTACAAAACTGTCTCTTCAAGGCCAAATCAAAGAAAAGTTGAAAGTAACTGGAGCAAAGACTTGACATTCCATATTTATTAAAGCTTCATTCATAACTGTGTTGACATATTCAAGTTTCTCCTATCCTATGTTCTTTTCTTCTTTCATTTTATTTTAACATACAAGTCATCCATTGAAGATTCAACCCACTGGGTGTATTGCTATTTTATTTTAACATACAAGTCATCCATTGAAGATTCAACCCACTGGGTGTATTGCTATTTTATTTTAACATACAAGTCATCCATTGAAGATTCAACCCACTGGGTGTATTGCTATTTTATTTTAACATACAAGTCATCCATTGAAGATTCAACCCACTGGGTGTATTGCTATTTTATTTTAACATACAAGTCATCCATTGAAGATTCAACCCACTGGGTGTATTGCTATTTTATTTTAACATACAAGTCATCCATTGAAGATTCAACCCACTGGGTGTATTGCTATTTTAAAAAAAAAAGATATTTTTCATTTGATTATGAAAGTTTAGACGTATTCCTTTAATTAACCAATTGTATTATTGACTGTTGAGTTCGAGTGCGATTTAAAACATGGATCAAATTAATCTATATCTATAAGCTATAAAATGTGTTTAGCTTTTCCTTAATGTGTGTCCGTGGCCAGTTTATATGAAAAGTTGAAGGGATTTAAAAGCCAGCAACTATCTCCCTCCAAACGATTTATCAATGAATTCTTCTATGTTAATTTTCTGTGTTATTCTTCTGTGTTATTCTTCTATGTTACATTGTGATTGTTCCATCGTAGTCCGACACTGAGCCCACTATCTGAGTCCTGCAAACAATAAGCTGATGTGGCCAGTGATATCAGCACTTGATGGAGGTTGATAGATCTACCTTTGCGTCACAACAGTGACAAGCCATCAGCATAGTTCAGATAGTTGAGATAACTTTAGTCATGGCCACTGTGGACTATCTCAACAGTATTCAATCCCCACGATTCAACTGTTTATTGACTCCACTTCATCTAAGTCAAATAGACAAAGGTAACACCGAGGAATCAACAAGACTGACCACAACTAATAAACTGACCAACAATAAAGAAATAAGATCGTGTTACGGACTGGTTCAAGTTGCCGCCCCCCCCCCCCCCACACACACACACAACCAATGAAATACATCAATTTCACTTCCTACATTGACAGCTACCTTTCCTCATCGTTCACACACATAAGCTACACAGCTCAATAATCTGAGATAGTTCAAAGGTCATGCCGTCTCCCATCCCCCTTGCCCCCCCCCCCCTCCCTCTATGTGTGTGTTTGGATCATAAATTACGGAGTGGTTGGTTAGGACTTGTGTAGAAGCCTTAAGGTAAAGACGACAGTCCAATCGATTTACTATTTCATCGAAGAAAAGGTGTACCGGTATAAAAATCATTTCAAACCTGCTTAATGAAAACTTTAAAAATTCGTAATAACAAGTAAACAAGTAATATGGAGCAAACATTCTTAATCGCAAATGACATACATAACACTAGCACTGTTATATTATTTTACATAGTTCAGTGATCACATTTTTCAAACCCTCCGACAACGTTCTATTACCTTTAGACTAAATTTACAACCTGACAATATTTGGTCTTATTGTCATAATGGTACAACTAACTTGTAGAGAAATAATGTTGGAACATTTTCACAACGCCATTTTTTGTAGGATTATCAACTAAGTAATTTATTTTGTTTTTACTTAAGACCTGTTATCAAACTTCTAATAGTTTTTTAAAAGTGGATGCAGTGGCTGCAGATATCGATAATACGACATTGGACAATTTTTCTTTAAGAAATGCATTTGACTTTTACATCCGGATTTTCATTTTGTAAATGCATGAAGTTAGATATAATTGTTGAAAATACAATCAATAAAGAATTATCAGTCTTTACGTCTTTTAAATCATTTTAATATGCGAGTATTTTGGCAACAATATATTTTTCTCCCTCAAATTCTACATTTTGTATAGTTAAGTATTCCGAAAAGCCCATACCATGGTTCAGAAGAAACTAAGAAATAGGAATGGATGGTTTATCAATGGACACTGACTATACTTGGGCAACTGTACAAAGTGAAATACTATATGCAGGCAATGAAGGTGTAAGTATTCTAATATTATTATGTGCCTGCTGACTATCACTTGAAGAATACAGTGAGCATACTTAGTCATGATCAACGGCTAATTGCCTTGGGGGGCTAATTGCCTTGGGGATAGACGCGTTTTACAAGTGAACACCACTACAATTGAACAGATTTTATAAACGTAATAAATTAAATAAGAAATTAAAACTAAATAAAGAGGAATAAATGGGATATTCTAAGACTAATACTATTAAACTGCATTCCTCTTAACTAGGGAATAACAGTCCAATTATTTTTAATGAATACATTATTGCATTTGACTATAACAATGAATAAAAGTGCTTATAGTATTATAGTCTATAATATACAATATTCTAGGGACCAGTAGTAGTGTGTCACTGTATCAGGCGTGACACATAAAATGTTCCTAAAATTATTTTCTCAACAAATATAAATCCGTTTTAAAAGAAAAAGACCGTTTCAATGTTTGAAATTCGGTTCCCACACATGAATGCTACCTGTGACAGACAAGTTAGTCGGAATTGGTCATATGATCACTCAACTGTCAGGGAAACAATATCATTTGCAAGCCACCTTACCCTGTAGGAACTGCATGAATAATTCCACAACTCTTGAGTGTAACAACAATGGATACTATAGATCAATTGCAGCATGTCGAAAATAGACTTAGAAGAATGAATAATTGAAAGAAAAACTGAAGGGAAAGAATTGCACTATAAATAAACAGGCTGATTGTTTGACTCATTTATTGAATGTGATTGTACATAGTGGACATCAATGTACCATTCAATCTATAAATAAACTGGCTGATTGTCTCATTTATTGAATGTGATTGTACATAGTGGACATGAATATACCATTCAATTTTAAATTTAAGGCTGTAGTTGTATGTTGGATATAAGTATATATTGGGTGAATACAAAGATGTAGCCTAAATGGTATATGGCACAGCCTAAATGGAATATGGCACAGCCTAAATGGAATATGGCACAGCCTAAATGGAATATGGCACAGCCTAAATGGAATATGGCACAGCCTAAATGGAATATGGCACAGCCTAAATGGTATATGGCACAGCCTAAATTGTTTATGGGGCCTAAATGGTTTATGGGACAGCCCTAAAGGGTATATATGGCACATGCTAAATGGTTTATGGGAGGGCCTAAATGGTTTATATGGCACAGCCTAAATGGTATATATGGCACAGCCTAAATGGTATATATGGCACAGCCTAAATGGTATATATGGCACAGCCTAAATGGTATATATGGCACAGCCTAAATGGTATATATGGCACAGCCTAAATGGTTTATGGGAGGGCCTAAATGGTATATATGGCACAGCCTAAATGGTATATAAAACAAAGTCATTGGTGAGTCTTACTGCAATAGATAAAGTCAAACAATGATTTACCTGATGAGATAACAAGCAAATCCAAAGCAATAAGAAAGTTCTTGGGTAAATAAATCTACTGCTCGTGCTAATTGAAACCGTCAAAAATGATTCTGCAGCAAAAGTTCGGGTGTGTCAATACTAAAGACTGGAATAAGAAGTCAAAACTAGACCAAATGGCAGCTTCTTGTCTATTCAATGGTACACACTTGACTAAACAGTTTTTGTCTCTACTCCGCTAGAGAAGATTCAATGCTATGATGTGAAATGGTCCAATCAAAGAATGGTCTTTTGATTTCTGTTCAAGGTTCCATCCTGGGGAAATCTGAAACAGAATAAACATAACTATGTATTCACTATTTAATAATGCAGACTTCAGGCACTACACAAGTTACAAGACTACCCCTGTATGTTTAAATCCAAAACAAAGGCTGTTCAGACCTAATGATGAACCAGTAAACTAAGACTAAACGGCAATATACAATAAAGACAAGCTCTATTGAATGATGAACCAGTAAACTAAGACTAAACGGCAATATACAATAAAGACAAGCTCTATTTAATGATGAACCAGTAAACTAAGACTAAACTAAAGATAAGCTCTATTGAAAATCTGAGTATCTAGTAGAAACACAGACACCTAGAGATTGAAGGAACGGACATAATTCACTATAGACTTTCAATGGTCCTTTGGGATTTCTCTTTTTTTTTAAATGGGTCAATGTACTTTTTTTGTCCTATGACAGTTTTCTATGACTTTTGTGTAATTTGATCAAATTGTTTAGGTAATAGAAATGTCAGAAGTAGCCTTGCTTAAGTTATGCCAAGGAACAATTCTTTCACATTTCAATAAAGCCGACACTATAACACCAACTATAACTAACTATTCATTGTATTTGTGACATAAATACCAATCTTTATTATATGACGGCTGGTTACAATATACACCATTTATCCACACCCCCCCCCCCCCACCCCAGCTTCCCTTCTGACGACATCAAGTTGATGTAAAAGTTCTAAACAGTAGTCCTTGTTGAGGTTTGAAGACATATTGGATAGTCCAGCGCGAGGGTATTTTCTTTATTCAATACACAAGTAGAATAGTTAAAGATAAGATTGGCAGGCCAGTAATATTAGGTTCTACAGGCTCTACGTGGCTTTAACTTTTACTACAACACAATACAGACTTTTTTTTTCTTTTTTTTAACTACAGACATAAGACGTTTAGTCTTTTACTTGAACTCGAGAAATAACACTGTTCTCTATTAAACGTTGAACTGCTTTTTTATAAATTGTATTTTTCTACATTTAAAATGGTCATTGTAAACTATTTTCTAGGCACTAAAACTGTTGTCTAACTTACCCTATTGTCTGATAATATGGTAGCGTCTCCTGACTGCCAAGTACACTACATAGATTGAAACACTATCAACATCTACCACTACATAGATCGAAACACTGTCAACATCTACCACTACATAGATCGAAACACTGTCAACATCTACCACTACATAGATCGAAACACTATCAACATCTACCACTACATAGATCGAAACACTATCAACATCTACCACTACATAGATCGAAACACTATCAACATCTACCACTACATAGATTGAAACACTATCAACATCTACCACCTAATCAACAGTTTCCGAGACAAGCAAACAAAAGCAAGAAGACGAGCAGAAAGTTTGAAGACACTCAACTTTCTACTTTCGACTTTCACTAACCGGTACAGTGGAATGACGTACTTTGGTTTTTATGATTGAGAAATAAAACTTTCAAGCACGTAAGTAGGTCACACACAGCAAAGATCAAATTTAGGAGATACTATTTTAAAAGTCATTAAACGTTTTTATCTACGTCTACTCCTTTTATAAAGTCTATCAGCTGATAAAGGAGAATGTCGGAATGTTGTTATATGAATCCTCTACAACCAAAATAACTATAAGTGGGCCCTATTCTAGTTATGGTTTACGGTATTGATTGCAGAAAGATAAAAACTGTGTCACCAGCAGTACTATATTTAGTCTCATCATGCGTTTGAAATGACACTTGGAGAATAGTGGAGCTAAATTTGTTCCGTTGTTATTCGGCTACTGATTCTGTCTGTATATCATATCGCGATGTCGTTTTAGGCAATAGGCTTATGGAACGGGGGGGGGGGGGGGGGTTATAACGTCATTAATGGCCAAACTTACAATGGGCTACCTTTTTAGATAGAAGTGTGTGACGGGGAGGGGCTGGATTTATAAAAAGAAAACTCTAATGTTGTCTCACTTAGCAATAAATAATCACCTTGATGTCAATGTACCAAACAAATACATCATAAAAAACAGAAATAACTCTACGAAGTAAAAACTATAATTAGAAAGACTGTATGGAGGTGGGGGAGAGGGAATGGAAACTTTATTGATCTTATGCCATACAGTTACCTACACCGTACAGTACTTAGAGTAAATACAATTACCATACAGTTACCTACACCATACAGTACTTAGAGTAAATACAATTACTTAAAGCATATACTAAAGTGGAAAATAGATTAAGACACCTTACAAACGTAGAACATGACCAAAGCCTTTGTTGTATTTATTCTTATATAACTAAGTTTATTTTATTTTTATGGAAAGGCATTACTCTCCTACTCCTAGGAATCTCTAAAATCTTTTTTTTAACCAAATCCAAACTTCCAAACTTTACACAAGCCAATAAAGACCTGTATGTTTGAAATGTCGCTTTGTTTACCAGTGGTGTAATAGGCAGGTATCGATAGTATATATATATATATATATCATATGTAGGTGCCGGTAGTGTATATATAGGTAAGTACCGGTACTGTATATAGGTGGGTACCGGTAGTGTATATAGGTGGGTACCGGTAATGTATATAGGTGGGTACCGGTAGTGTATATAGGTGGGTACCGGTAGTGTATATAGGTGGGTACCGGTAGTGTATATAGGTGGGTACCGGTAATGTATATAGGTGGGTACCGGTAATGTATATAGGTGGGTACCGGTAGTGTATATAGGTGGGTACCGGTAGTGTATATAGGTGGGTACCGGTAGTGTATATAGGTGGGTACCGGTAGTGTATATAGGTGGGTACCGGTAGTGTATATAGGTGGGTACCGGTAGTGTATATAGGTGGGTACCGGTAGTGTATATAGGTGGGTACCGGTAGTGTATATAGGTGGGTACCGGTAGTGTATATAGGTGGGTACCGGTAATGTATATAGGTGGGTACCGGTAGTGTATATAGATAAGTACCGGTAATGTATATAGGTAAGTACCGGTAGTGTATATAGGTAAGTACCGGTAGTGTATATAGGTAAGTACCGGAAGTGTATATAGGTGGGTACCGGTAGTGTATATAGGTAAGTACCGGTAATGTATATAGGTAAGTACCGGTACTGTATATAGGTAAGTACCGGTAGTGTATATAGGTAAGTACCGGTAGTGTATATAGGTAAGTACCGGAAGTGTATATAGGTGGGTACCGGTAGTGTATATAGGTAAGTACCGGTAATGTATATAGGTAAGTACCGGTACTGTATATAGGTAAGTACCGGTACTGTATATAGGTAAGTACCGGTGGTGTATATAGGTAAGTACCGGAAGTGTATATAGGTGGGTACCGGTAGTGTATATAGGTAAGTACCGGTAATGTATATAGGTAAGTACCGGTACTGTATATAGGTAAGTACCGGTACTGTATATAGGTAAGTACCGGTAGTGTATATAGCAGGGTTCCCACTCTTTTTCAGAAAAAAAATTCCTGACTGTTTCCTGACTATTTCCTTGCTATAAGAGCAAAATTCCTGGTTACCAAAATGAAATTTAAATTTACTATATAACGAGTATAATTCTACTTACATAAAGTCTAAACACAACGTAAACTGACAATACAGATTTAATAATTCAATGAAATCTTTTATTTAGTACCGTACAGATAATAAACTTTAATCACAAAATTATTAATTTTTTACAACTTTTATTTTCTCCTCAATGACACTTGTCATTTCTCCCAATGCTTTTGTTTTGAGAGAAATGTGGTGGGCTTTGCAATAGCTATGTAGTTTCTGATGTCTTATCTTCATTGATAATGACTGGGAAAGACACACAAAGTGTTTTATATTATAAATATAAATAGGCAAATAAGTCTTCTTAATAACATAAAAAAGCCAAAATCATGATGATATTAGTGTTGCTTAGCTCTAAGTCAATATTATCTTGCTAAATATCACTAGAAATGTCTTTAAGAGAGGCTACTATTAGTATCTCATTTACTAAAAGTAGGTAACTAATTGAAAAAAATATTTTGTAAGCCTAGTAACAAAGACAAAAAAAGGACAACTGGGTCTGACTTAAGGATTAAAAATAATTAAGAGTGATCCCCCTTGCTATATATACATTTCGTACTTTTTAATTAAAAAGCCCTTGCGTCCATTTTTTTAAAATAAATTAAATAAATAAATTAAATAAATTAAAAATTATATAATTAGTCCAATTATTTATCCATATCATGACAAAGCTTGATTGCAAATACATCAATATTTCCTATTTTTATTTTATGATATGCAGAATCAGTGAATTCGAGGTCACAAACTTCAAAGTCAAAGACATCAAAACTAAAATCAAACAAACTACTAGGGCCTAAATATACATACCTGTTTAAGTTTTGAAACCCCAATCATAGTTAGCCTATAGTATAGGCCTACACTAAAATAAATTTTGAAACCACATTCAAACAACTGTCTAAACAAAATTAGGCATGGACTAGAGCTATAGTTTCTTAGCAACAAATTCCGACGCGAAAATCGGACCTTCACATTAGCCTAGCCCATTAACTACTACTAGATCTATGGCAAGTGGCAAGCCTATGGCTATGACGCTATGGCTACGGTTACTAGGAGATGTTCGTCAATTCATTTTATCTGAGCCTTAGCCTAATATTTAAATAAATGACTCTTATATAATATTTAAAACAATTGTGAGCGAAAATTCCAATTTAATGTGTTCTTAAATGATAGTAGGCCTACATTTGCCATAAGATGAACAAAAGATTGAAAACATTATAAAAATATTTTTTTTCGCGAGACAAAACTAGGTCATCTTTGTCTTAGGCAAAATCGGCCGCTTTAACCCAAGTAGCCTAATTAATTACATAAAGTCTCTAAGTCAAGTATATCTTATAAGTTTACAGACGTTCCTTCTAGACAGAAGATTATTACGTCCACTAGGCCCAAAACTCCTGCAGGGCGACAGGGATCCGTCGGTGGCAGGGATAGAACCCGCGACCTGTCAGTTGGTTTTTGGCTGACAGGCCGGTGAACTAACCGCTGGACCAGCCGGCTTCAAGTATAGGCTAATATATAATGGAAGACTTATAGTAATGGGCGAAGTGTAGGCTTGGGCTTACTAAGACTAAAAGAAGAATGATTTTGTTTTTGTAAATGGTCAATTGATCAAAATCATAATGGCTGGATTTAATCTGATATAAAATTAATAACATTGAGGACTTTGACCCGTCCTTGACCTTTGATCTTGTATTTTTGGAACTTACGACAGTGGACAGTAGCAGTAAGAATCACTACGAATAGGCCTAGGCCTATGCATTTTTAAATATAAAACAAAACAATACAAGATACTTGCCTTAAAGAAAATCAGCAAAGCAAGTCAGAAAATTACCGATAGTAGGCATAAGTGTTAAAAAAACGGCGAGATCGCTAAAGGATTAAATGAATGATCACAAAAAAAATACGTAAAACATAGTAAACTAGTCCTCCGACCTCGATATATTTAGGAATAGATTCGCCTATCCCTTTGTTTTAAATTCTCAGTGTGCATTGGGTGGAAAACACAAAAAACGGCGCTAATGATCGAAAATACACATTCGGCGAGGAAAAACTATGCATCTGTGACATTTTTGTTTTGGGGTTTTGTCTTCTTTTTTTTCCCGGCTTTTTAGACCTTTTTCCTTTCTAAATCCCGTCTTTTACGGCCGGATAAAATTTTACTGAATTCCCGTCTAATTCCCGACTTTCCCGGAAGCGTGGGAACCCTGATATAGGTAAGTACCGGTAATGTATATAGGTAAGTACCGGAAGTGTATATAGGTAAGTACCGGCACTGTATATAGGTAAGTACCGGTAGTGTATATAGGTAAGTACCGGTAATGTATGTAGGTAAGTACCGGTAATGTATATAGGTAAGTACCGGAAGTGTATATAGGTAAGTACCGGTACTGTATATAGGTAAGTACCGGTAGTGTATATAGGTAAGTACCGGTAATGTATGTAGGTAAGTACCGGTAGTGTATATAGGTAAGTACCGGTAGTGTATATAGGTAAGTACCGGTAGTGTATATAGGTAAGTACCGGTAATGTATGTAGGTAAGTACCGGAAGTGTATATAGGTGGGTACCGGTAGTGTATATAGGTAAGTACCGGTAATGTATATAGGTAAGTACCGGTAATGTATATAGGTAAGTACCGGTAATGTATATAGGTAAGTACCGGTAATGTATATAGGTAAGTACCGGAAGTGTATAGAGGTAAGTACCGGTACCGTATATCGATGGGTACCAGTAGTGTATATAGGTAAGTACCGGTACTGTATATAGGTGGGTACCGGTAGTGTATATTCTTAAGTACCGGTACTGTATATAGGTAAGTACCGGTACTGTATATAGGTAAGTACCGGTAGTGTATATAGGTAAGTACCGGTAATGTATGTAGGTAAGTACCGGAAGTGTATATAGGTGGGTACCGGTAGTGTATATAGGTAAGTACCGGTAGTGTATATAGGTAAGTACCGGTAATGTATATAGGTAAGTACCGGTAATGTATATAGGTAAGTACCGGTAATGTATATAGGTAAGTACCGGTAATGTATATAGGTAAGTACCGGTAATGTATATAGGTAAGTACCGGAAGTGTATAGAGGTAAGTACCGGTACTGTATATAGGTGGGTACCGGTAGTGTATATAGGTAAGTACCGGTAATGTATATAGGTAAGTACCGGCAGTGTGTAGGTAGATACCGGTAGTGTACTGGTGATCCACATGGAACACTTAATACGAGAATGGCTTTCAGTACTCATAAAATAATTTCAGAAGAAAATACTGACTCTTCGTATAGTAGAAGTATAATGCCTAACTTATTAAATTTCAAATACTACCTCTTTCTATCATATAGCTTTTGTGTAAGTACTCCATAATATAGTCTGTAGTGTAGTCATGGGAAATGAATTGTCATCTAGTTTAGATCTTGCAGTTTTAAAACGCACGAATTCACTACAAAAAAAACAATATACCTTTGTTTGCAGGGATGAAATATTCGGGATGAGGGGAGGGGTTGCATTGCGAAACTGACCCTTGTGACTTCATGCTGACGTCATTTGCCAGCTGACTATACGCACACACAATAAACAACAACACACACGGACTAACTCAATAGTCACAGTGTCAAAAAAAAAGTTTTTAAACGGGAGGGGGGGGGGTATGGTGGCGGAGTGTGACATGCTTTACTAATAGACATGGCGAACTTGGGCTATATTTAGCCATAGCCACTTACAGTACCGAAGTATGGTCTGACGTCAAAGGTTCGTTCTACTGCACAATAGAGGGGTAAAAATGACGCTGTACGAAATAGGTGGCTGATAAAATCTCGACAACTCGTAACCTACTTCACTAAACAATCTTTCCTTAATATCAGCTCTTTACCAGAGGACTATTAGCGTAATGTGAGACCATAAGGTTTGCATTAACTAAACATAATAACAAAATGTAAATAATTAACGGCTAGATACAAGAGATCCTACCATCTCTCTCTCTATATATAGTTTAACTATGCGCACTTGCGTTTAGTTAGAAGAATGGTGACAAGAGTTTTACACAACATGCAATGATTCAAACGTTTCAAGAGAGGGAATAGTGATGTTGCAATAGCCATTATAGAAAAGGGTTGAAGCAGTTCAAGAATAGCCGTCAGCTATTTGTAAGAAATGTAAATAAACACATTCGTTAGAACTCTAACAATACATGTGGATTAATACATACAGAGCAAACAACTACTAATTCTGTCAACACATTACAAATCAACTACCACTGCTATATCAATGCACTACAAATCAACTACCACTGCTATATCAATGCACCACAAATCAACTACCAATGTTATGTCAATGCACTACAAATCAACTACCACTGCTATATCAATGCACTACAAATCAACTACCAATGCTATGTCAATGCACTACAAATCAACCAGTAAGGCTTCGTCAATGCAACTCTAATTAAAGACGACCACATTTCATTGTGTATTCCACAATCTATTCCTAGCTGCTCCGCATGGTGCCTTTCAAAGAGTAGACATGATATCCCTGCTCGATTCTCCAAAAACCACGGCGGCTTATTGATCTAGCTTCTGTCTAGGTCCCACTCACAGGGGCCATAAGCAAATTGGGACACCTTGCGGGACATGTGCTTCCAATCAATGGCACCTGACAGTCTAGCTAATTAAACGCAGAAATGGATGGAGTCAATTGCAACATACTCTTCAATATACGTGTGCAAAATAAAAGGTTTGAGGTGGGGTATGGGGGTGGGGAGAGAATGTTATTCCAAAGGAAACTTTCTTAGATTTATAAAACGCCTAACATCACTATATGATATTCATTGTATCCCCATCAAGCACAAATAGAACATCTTGTTGTTATATTACATCTAGAGTAATCAGGCAATTGTACTAGAACAACTTAGTATCACAATTCCATAAACTGATATAGATCAAGTTTTCGCTCGCATGAACTGATCGGGTGCCGAAGAATACAATAAAACGAAAGAATAAAAACTAATGTAAACCTCAAAAAGACTATAATCCTTTATATGTCTATTGTATATATCTATAGTATACATCAAACATATTGAGTCAATTTTATATATCCATAGTATACATCAAACATATTGAGTCTATTGCATATATCTATAGTATACATCAAACATGTGGAGTCAATTGTATATATCTATAGTATACATCAAACATGTTGAGTCTATTGTATATATCTATAGTATACATCAAACATGTGGAGTCAATTGTATATATCTATAGTATACATCAAACATGTGGAGTCAATTGTATATATCTATAGTATACATCAAACATGTGGAGTCAATTGTATATATCTATAGTATACATCAAACATGTGGAGTCTATTGTATATATCTATAGTATACATCAAACATGTGGAGTCAATTGTATATATCTATAGTATACATCAAACATGTGGAGTCTATTGTATATATCTATAGTATACATCAAACATGTGGAGTCAATTGTATATATCTATAGTATACATCAAACATGTGGAGTCTATTGTATATATCTATAGTATACATCAAACATGTGGAGTCTATTGTATATATCTATAGTATACATCAAACATGTTGAGTCTATTGTATATATCTATAGTATACATCAAACATGTGGAGTCTATTGTATATATCTATAGTATACATCAAACATGTGGAGTCTATTGTATATATATTTAGTATACATCAAACATGTGGAGTCTATTGGTAAAGCTGGTCTCTATTAGTTCATAGGGAGGTAATTATCTTCATAAGTAGTCAAGTAGAAACGTCTCATTCTATTAACTATTCAACATCATTTACACTTTACACCAGCACTAAATGTTTCTCACACACCACTACCATCTGATCTGTAGTTAAAAGTACAGCTACGAGGAATACCGTCCAGAATTCAGAAATACTATCTTGATCATTGTGGCCTTCCTCCAAACCATGGGTTCTCAACGGGGGCGATATCGCCCCCCGGGGGGCGGTGAGAATCTTTAGGGGGGCGCTGACATTCCCGGGGGCGATTGGGGGGCGGTCAAGGGCAAGTGGGTGGTACAAACGTACCTGATATATTTTAACACCTCAGCTATTTAAATCGATTAGTTTTTGGAGGATGAAATGTGATGTAAACGCAAGTACTGCTAAATATCTGATATCCCCCAACAGTATGCCTACATATTATTATATTAATAAGAAATAAGAATCGCAGTGACTTTTTGATGAAGTAGGAGTCTTTTTTTGGCTAATATAGTGTGCGGCCGGCTGGTCCTATGGTTGGTTCACCGGACTATCAACCCTGCTTAATGATCACTGTCGCTTTAACATCTGCTAATATTAATGATATTTATTTTGATTTGTTTAACCGAGATGTCCTTAACGGACTATAATGGACTCCTTAATGTGTTTTAAAATGATATGTATAGGACACATTAATGTTAATCGGTATAAATAAGTTGTAGTCATACAAACTGGGTAGTTATTGTGACGTTTAAAAATATACATATAAATTCTTTAGTCATATAATATTAATATAATTTTCAAATACTTTTTACAGTTTGATCATTTCAAAGTTATAAATTGTAAGCCATTTATTTTTTTATAAAAGAAAAAATGAAATATTAGCTCAAATAAAACGGGCTAATTACCTCCCTTTAACAAAAAAAAATGTTTCCACATTTGATTCAATAGTGATGCCGAACAAGTTCTGTTTTGTAATATAACAAATATTACTGATTATTAGACCTAAGGTCAAAATTGAAACAAAAATAGACAAATTGCTGGCAACACGCCAGGCAAACGATTGATTTATTTAAACCTTTTGTTAAGGCAATTTTTGTATTTATTAATTCTTACAATATGTTTCCTTTTCAGTTTTTTTAAAGATCACACAAAAAGTCTAGTCCGCCTAAAAAAATTGCGGAAACTATAGTCCATATGGGCGGAAGGGGAGGGGGAGTGGGCGCTAAAAAAAAAGTTGGGGGGGGGGGGCGGTAAGCGGAAAAAATTCGTAAAAGGGGGCGGTGAGCCGAAAAAGGTTGAGAACCTATGCTCTAAACAAACGAATGCATTTTTAAACTTCCAGAGAACTGTTCCGATTTGACCAAAAAAAATGTTTGTATTTCTATGTTGGGGTTAAAGGTGATAATTTCAATCAAACTTCATCCACAGAAATGCATAGATCATTGGGTATGGTTAATAGTTTTGAAAAGGACAATTGAAAGATGATTTTAAAAATATTTGGTTTCTATCATATTTTTACATCGAATTTCTTGATAGTTAGTCTATTACTAAACAGACGAAATGTAACTATTCAATCAGATGCATGCGGTTGTATGTGCATTTTAGGCAATAGTATTTCAAGTGCAAATATTTCTTCTGTTATAGAAAAAGGCTTTAGATATAGGCGGTATTATAGGGCCTGTATACAATCAATTGGCAATGGGAGGGGTAAGTAGAGGAATGGACTAATTGGTGCTTGACAGACAAGCCGTCGATGAAACCAGGGAAAGGAAATGAATACATGTGCTGGGTGCTGGGATAGAACGTTCACCGATTAGGAAACAGATCTCATTCACCCCCCCCCCCCCACTCCCTACTCCAAAAACTTTTTTTTTCTCTTCGGACAATCGCTAATAGCTTCCTGTATTTAAAAAAAACGATTAATATGCAGTGAGAGAACCGTGGCATATCTCAAACCCAACCAGTGTGTCAAACCCAACCAGTGTGTCAAACCCAACCAGTGTGTCTGTCAAACCCAACCAGTGTGTCAAACCAAACCAGTGTGTCTGTCAAACCCAACCAGTGTGTCAAACCCAACCAGTGTGTCAAACCAAACCAGTGTGTCTGTCAAACCAAACCAGTGTGTCTGTCAAACCAAACCAGTGTGTCTGTCAAACCAAACCAGTGTGTCTGTCAAACCAAACCAGTGTGGCTGTCAAACCAAACCAGTGTGTCTGTCAAACCAAACCAGTGTTTCTGTCATACCAAACCAGTGTTTCTGTCAAACCAAACCAGTGTGTCTGTCAAACCCAACCAGTGTGTCTGTCAAACCCAACCAGTGTGTCTGTCAAACCCAACCAGTGTGTCTGTCAAACCCAACCAGTGTCTGTCAAACCGAACCAGTGTGTCAAACCAAACCAGTGTGTCTGTCAAACCCGACCAGTGTGTCTGTCAAAACCAACCAGTGTCCGTCAAACCGAACCAGTGTGTCAAATCAAACCGAACCAGTGTGTCAAATCAAACCAGTGTGTCTGTCAAACCGAACCAGTGTGTCAAACCAAACCAGTGTGTCTGTTAAACCAAACCAGTGTGTCTGTCAAACCCAGCCAGTGTGTATGTCAAACCCAGTCAGTGTCTGTGAAACCCAGCCAGTGTGTCTGTGAAACCCAGCCAGTGTGTCTGTGGTTGTGGGGGAATGGGGTGTGCAGGGCGTTGGTTTAGTTTCCTTTCGTGAAGGTAGACGCATTGATTTATTGACCGTAATTTTCGACAACATCTGTATTTTGGCATCTGATATAAACCTTAAAAATAATGTTGGTATGTTTTTTATATCAATACATTATCGTTTTGAACCGTTTTGGATGATGGGGGGAAGGGGTGGGTTTTACGACAATTAAACATGAAGGTAACAAGTATACTACAGTACAGGTTGGGTAGTGTGATCATCAGCCTACAAGTTCATTAAATCATGTACTATTTCATTTTATACTCAACAAGCTACATTGCCCGTAGATTTACAATGTCTTTTGTTTTTTAAAGTTTGAAAAAAAAATTTAGTCTAACTGGTGAATCGAACCCGGTTCGCCCGTATAGCAGTCCACTACGTTAACCACTATGCTAGCGGAGACACATGTCCGATGTGAAAAATTATTAGACAGTATATAGGCGTAGGCCTAAATAGGTCAGTGACACACAAACTCACGTGTTTTGAAATTGACCAATGGGGATCCGTGGGGACACAAACACGATCTGTATATGTTTAAGTACAGTGAAAAATAGGAACGAAAATGTTCCTAACGCATTTTGACGCTTCTTATTTGCCATAGATCGTTTAGTGTCCACCTGGACGGTTGACTTCCCAGAAACAGAATCAATAAATGTGACTAAATATTATAAACTCATATATTTCTGTTCCGTTCTTTACAAACACATCAGGCACCAGTGTTTAAAATTGTACAAATTAACACATTTCTTTATCGGCCTCGTTACAACCCAATGTAGACAGCTATTGGTTTGTCCGGCCATTGAAAGCCGAAACTGTCTTGTGCAATCAGTGGATAAAGTATAAGGCAGCGTGAAGAATAACATAGAATAGGAACAAGTTGTATAACTCTACAACAAAGGGTTGGAACAAGTTGTATAACATTACAACAGAGAGTTGGAACAAGTTGTATAACTCTACAACAAAGGGTTGGAACAAGTTGTATAACATTACAACAGAGAGTTGGAACAAGTTGTATAACTCTACAACAAAGGGTTGGAACAAGTTGTATAACATTACAACAGAGAGTTGGAACAAGTTGTATAACATTACAACAAAGAGTTAGAACAAGTTGGATTTTGCTGATAACCTTTAAATACAAAACACACACGGTAAGTACTATGTATATTTAAATCAGCGAATTTCTTAGTAAATAGATATCTTTGGAAGTGTGTTGCAAGTGTAGACAAACTTAATGCCTACAGTACCACAGAGTTACATTTTGGGTATGTGGTTACTCAGCAGATCCTTCCTGCGCTAGTATAACTGCAGTCTAGAGAATGTAGCAAAATAAACAGTTGACCTCAAACAAATATCTACTTACACCAGGCAATATTAGGGGATAAAGGCAAGGGGTTTCCAAGTGACAGGCAACTGTCGAGGCAATGAACCACAGACATGGGTATACCCTACAGTTGACCAATATACATAGGTGACCAAAGTACGTTAACAATACAGTCATTGTACATTTAGTGTTTACCTTGGGGCTGTGAGTTTTTAATGAACATTTAGTTTCCTATTCAATCCAAATGTTGCACACACTCACACGTTAAAGTGAAGAAACCACTCGACATATTTGCAAGCATCTCAACCAATGAACCGGTTTTTAATGTTCACTAATAAGCCAGAAACTATGAAACAATGTGCAGGTCTGTAGCTGTTCTACAGCATTAAAACCGTTAGCCTCTCTTCTGATGAAGCTCAAAGTGGAACACTTATCATTGTATCCACCTGTTCAATGAAATAATACACGCCGCCGGAGTTTGAAGAGCAAAAAGATGAGGCAGCGAACTGCATCTTTAAAAGGTTTGCTACTATAAGATATCTGAAAGAGATTAGCACTTGGAAATCCCATTCTGTTTTTCAAACCATGGCTCTGATCAATTCACGCAGTGGACTAAGAACATAGCAAGTTGTTTTTTATGGGGTGTGTGTGTGGGGGGGGGGGGGGGGGGTGCAGAGTAGAACTCTTCAAACTCTGTAGTCGTTTAATAAGGTGTATATTTATACATGCATTGAAAAAAAAAGTACAGTTCGACCTTGTGAATACAGTAGCTCCTGTAACATGGAAGTGTGCTGTGATGTAGGACTATATTCCAATATTCGAACGCGGCGGAGTTCTAAAAATAACTCCACTGCTTAAAGCAATAAAAACCTTTGAAAACTCTATTAAACTGGTATTCTTCTCGATCTACACAACAAGCTGGCTAGGTGTCTTCAATCAATAAGACGCCAAGAATAAACGTCATGAATGAAAAGCTTGAAGAACACATCAAACATAGTACTGTACCAACGACTACTTTAAAACATGTCTTATAACAACAACAGAAATACGTCACTCTACTCTATACATCGGTTGAAAGAAACACTCATGTTCATTTATAGTAATACGGGGCTCTACAAAGGTTTCTTAATGTCATCGATATTTAAAAAATATTTTACATTGCTAAAAATGGTCGTAAATAAAATTGGGCTTCGGTAAGATAGAACTATATTAATATTAAATGTTTTATGGAGAAGCTGCTCAATGGGCCAGTACAGACAGTCTTGTTCATCACAGAGAACACAATAGAAGAGGAAGAATTAGAAGTTGACACTGATACTTAACTACCGGTAGGCAAACATTACTAAATCATAGTGCTGAAGGTTCCAGTGATATTTGTAACATTGAGCAGTACACTCTTAAGTATTATGGCCATAATTTAACTCATCCCCATTAAAGCATTACATGATACACTATAAAAAGTTTTTTTTTTTAACTAACCACCAGTGTCAGCCGCGTACAGCCATTGGATGCGTTGAACAATACAATCGGGTGTATTATCAACATGGAGATACATGTTCATACAGCAGCTACTGTGGTTGTGAAGATACATGTTCAAAACGTTCATACAGCTACTGTGGTTGTGGAGATACATGTTCATACAGCAGCTACTGTGGTTGTGAAGATACATGTTCAAAACGTTCATACAGCTACTGTGGTTGTGGAGATACATGTTCATACAGCAGCTACTGTGGTTGTGAAGATACATGTTCAAAACGTTCATACAGCTACTGTGGTTGTGGAGATACATGTTCATACAGCTACTGTGGTTGTGGAGATACATGTTCATACAGCAGCTACTGTGGTTGTGAAGATACATGTTCAAAACGTTCATACAGCTACTGTGGTTGTGGAGATACATGTTCATACAGCTACTGTGGTTGTGGAGATTCATGTTCATACAGCAGCTACTGTGGTTGTGAAGATACATGTTCAAAACGTTCATACAGCTACTGTGGTTGTGAAGATACATGTTCAAAACGTTCATACAGCTACTGTGGTTGTGGAGATACATGTTCATACAGCTACTGTGGTTGTGGAGATTCATGTTCATACAGCAGCTACTGTGGTTGTGAAGATACATGTTCAAAACGTTCATACAGCTACTGTGGTTGTGAAGATACATGTTCAAAACCTTCATACAGCTACTGTGGTTGTGGAGATACATGTTCATACAGCTACTGTGGTTGTGGAGATACATGTTCATACAGCAACTACTGTGGTTGTGGAGATTCATGTTCATACAGCTACTGTGGTTGTGGAGATACATGTTCATACAGCAGCTACTGTGGTTGTGAAGATACATGTTCATACAGCTACTGTGGTTGTGCAGATACATGTTCAAAATGTTCATACAGCTACTGTGGTTGTGAAGATACATGTTCATACAGCTACTGTGGTTGTGCAGATACATGTTCAAAATGTTCATACAGCTACTGTGGTTGTGAAGATACATGTTCATACAGCTACTGTGGTTGTGGAGATACATGTTCATACAGCAGCTACTGTGGTTGTGCAGATACATGTTAATACAGCTACTGTGGTTGTGCAGATACATGTTCAAAATGTTCATACAGCTACTGTGGTTGTGCAGATACATGTTCATACAGCAGCTACTGGGGTTGTGGAGATACATGTTCATACAGCTACTGTGGTTGTGGAGATACATGTTCATACAGCAGCTACTGGGGTTGTGCAGATACATGTTCATACAGCTACTTTGGTTGTGGAGATACATGTTCATACAGCAGCTACTGGGGTTGTGCAGATACATGTTCATACAGCTACTTTGGTTGTGGAGATACATGTTCATACAGCAGCTACTGGGGTTGTGCAGATACATGTTCATACAGCTACTTTGGTTGTGCAGATACATGTTCATACAGCAGCTACTGGGGTTGTGGAGATACATGTTCATACAGCTACTGTGGTTGTGGAGATACATGTTCATACAGCAGCTACTGGGGTTGTGCAGATACATGTTCATACAGCTACTTTGGTTGTGGAGATACATGTTCATACAGCAGCTACTGTGGTTGTGCAGATACATGTTCATACAGCTACTGTGGTTGTGCAGATACATGTTCAAAATGTTCATACAGCTACTGTGGTTGTTGAGATACATGTTCATACAGCTACTGTGGTTGTGGAGATACATGTTCATACAGCTACTGTGGTTGTGGAGATACATGTTCATACAGCAGCTACTGGGGTTGTGCAGATACATGTTCATACAGCTACTGTGGTTGTGCAGATACATGTTCATACAGCTACTGTGGTTGTTGAGATACATGTTCATACAGCTACTGTGGTTGTGCAGATACATGTTCATACAGCTACTGTGGTTGTTGAGATACATGTTCATACAGCTACTGTGGTTGTGGAGATACATGTTCATACAGCTACTGTGGTTGTGGAGATACATGTTCATACAGCTTCTGTGGTTGTATAAAACTTACTCGAAATGAGGTCGTATGAGATTAGCGGGAATGAAGCTAAGTAATCCTTGAGATTACAACAATGCAATATTGAGGAAGAAAACATTCAGTGTTTACTATACAGTGGGTTACTATAATCTTAGGACCGAAAACGAATGCTTTTTTATATATTAAGTAAATTAGCATTAGAAAACAAACTGTTGTTATCTGTACAAGTTGAATACAACTTGAATCGAAGTCCAACACAGTGACTGGAGGGGGGGGGGTGTTTACATTGGAGACTCTATAACCCCAGGTAGGATAGAAAAAGAAACATGAAGAAACTTGTGCTAAATGTGAATCACAAGGTACAGGGGTAAGCATAATGCAGTCATGTTAGATCAAGCGTAGCACACTCAACCAAGAGAGAGGGTGTGCGCAGCTGCAGGTTGCATAAATAGGTCGTTATAATAATAATAGTTATAACAACAGACAAAGTATGTTTAAAACAAAGAAGTTGCAGGTAAAAGAAAAAGCTAAGATATATATTGGAAATGTGTACATTCTAGCAACCAGAAATACAATCTTTGCAATGTTTTCCATACAATGAAAACAAGACAATATTCTGTGAGGATGAAATCTAACTATCAGAAATACAATTTTTGCAACATTTTATACAATGAAAACAAGACAATATTCTGTGGCGATGAAATCTAACTATCAGAAATACAATGTTTGCAACATTTTATACAATGAAAACAAGACAATATTTTGTGGCGATGAAATCTAACTATCAGAAATACAATTTTTGCAACATTTTATACAATGAAAACAAGACAATATTCTGTGAGGATGAAATCTAACTATCAGAAATACAATTTTTGCAACATTTTATACAATGAAAACAAGACAATATTCTGTGGTGATGAAATCTAACTATCAGAAAAAAAAAATTTGCAACGTTTTCTAAAAGACAATATTATGTGACGATGAACTAGTGAAGAGAACAAATCCCTGAGAAATGCGTAGCAATTGAGCTCCTGGGTAATTTTAATTAAAAGAAGTGAACACCGTCAATGTTCAGTGATATCTGTGGTAGCGTTCTAAGTTAGTGATAGTATATGAGTGTAGTGTCCTCACTATCTTGTACTAGTCATGATAGTATATGAGTGTAATGTCCTCACTATCTTGTACTAGTCATGATAGTATATGAGTGTAGTGTCCTCACTATCTTGTACTAGTCATGATAGTATATGAGTGTAATGTCCTCACTATCTTGTACTAGTCATGATAGTATATGAGTGTAGTGTCCTCACTATCTTGTACTAGTCATGATAGTATATGAGTGTAATGTCCTCACTATCTTGTACTAGTCATGATAGTATATGAGTGTAATGTCCTCACTATCTTGTACTAGTCATGATAGTATATGAGTGTAGTGTCCTCACTATCTTGTACTAGTCATGATAGTATATGAGTGTAGTGTCCTCACTATCTTGTACTAGTCATGATAGTATATGAGTGTAATGTCCTCACTATCTTGTACTAGTCATGATAGTATATGAGTGAAGTGTCCTCACTATCTTGTACTAGTCATAATAGTATATGAGTGTAGTGTCCTCACTATCTTGTACTAGTCAAACTAACATTGCCCCTCGATAGTTTAATTTTGAACCAAAGCCCAGGGTGGCTTAAATATTCTTGTATTGAGTGAAATATTCAATGAAAAGCCTGGCTAGATACAACGCCCACCGCTAGCCCTGATCTCTCGGCACATTATTTCACAAGTCCATTCGCCCTACTTTTGCAATTTCGTCATTCAAGCATAAAAAAAAGGCCGGGGTTGGGGGTGACACCACTTTGGTCTCAACAAGTAACTTGAATTGCCGGTTCCTTCACTAGAAATATTATAGACAAACAAACGAAGGCCACGCTAGGATCAAACCACTGACATAGACAAGCAAATAACAAGGTACAGTTTCAGAACTCTACACGGACTAGCCTTACTACTGAAACACACACAGAGTTTCACTTTAACAGTAAAAAAAAAAAGTGCAGAGATTAAGTAATACTTAGACCTAGTTGAGATCAAACTTTAATCCAATTGTAATAGTTCTACATGAGATAAAATTATTTTCCGTCACCTACTAGACTCAATGTTGGTAATGAAATGAAACATAAACAAGAGCAATAAAAATCTATGTACGGTCAAGGCCCTCTGGGCTCTATGGACGTTTTTTTAGGAGCCGCAAAACAACAAGCACAAAATAAAAACTGGTTGGAAGCATTGAGAAGGAGGATTCATAAGAGTAAACAACTCTACCACAGTAATTCATTGAGAAGGAGGATTCATAAGAGTAAACAACTCTACCACAGTAATTCATTGAGAAGGAGGATTCATAAGAGTAAACAACTCTACCACAGTAATTCATTGAGAAGGAGGATTCATAAGAGTAAACAACTCTACCACAGTAATTCATTGAGAAGGAGGATTCATAAGAGTAAACAACTCTACCACAGTAATTCATTGAGAAGGAGGATTCATAAGAGTAAACAACTCTACCACAGTAATTCATTGAGAAGGAGGATTCATAAGAGTAAACAACTCTACCACAAATAGTAAGTACAGTAGTTGTAGTCAACTAGGTTGGTAAACCCAACATTGCATCATCATGACTACATTGGCTAGAATACAACACACGGAATTCAATGAAAGTATTTCTTGTACAACTCTAAGAATGGTCTCAAATATATAAAAAAAAACACAATAATAATAATATACTACAGCCAAGACTAGCACAAAAGGGCGTTTTAAAAATGGAACTAAATATTACAAAAGACATCATGTGAACAACCAAGAGCGAGATAAACAGTTTTTCAAAACAAATTCTTCATCACGTGACACTCAAACAACTTTATAAGTAAAATAAGCGCCTTCAATTTTTTGCACATTCGGGAGAAACTCCATACATGACGTCATGCGATTTTGTGAATCGCTCTCCGGTTTTCATACAATAGAAAAAGCCCCCCCCCCCCCAACACACATACTTGAGCTTACATAATGAAAGGAGTGAAATGAATTCGTTTGGGAATATAAATGCTCTGTATTGTTTCTCAGTGGAGGCTATGTATGTGTGGGTTCTAATTGTAAACGTTTAGTTAGGGTGAGAAAACGGAAGTTGGGATCCCGAACCGTGTTAATGTATGTACCTAGAGAAGAGGGTGGTGACGGTAGAGACATGATGAGGGCGTGGGTACTCGCAGAGTGAGCACGTGTCAAGTGTATGTGTGAATAGATGCTGGTGGTTTACTAGCTGAATGTGGATATTAATTACTTTTCAAAAAGTTTTTTTAAAGTGCAGCTATAAAGTCTAATGTACACACATGTTACACACACACCATCCAGTCAAGCTAATTACCACCACCGCTTCCCCTTTATTTGTAGCTAGAACAGGGAGATGAATGGAGATGAATGGACATGTGGATTGATGTTTTGGTTTTCCAATGTTGCCACAAACTTGTTTTACACTCACTGAAACTTTCAAATAGAAAAATAAAATACGTTCAACATTTCTTCTCATTTCTATTTTTCTTCTGTTTAACGTAGTGCTTAGAACAAACTAAGAAGTATTACGGGTAGTTATTGAGCAAGGCCTATAACTATCTATGCTAACTATCCAGTTGGAGAGCTTTATTTATTTCTATTGTTGCTGCCATTTTGTCATTCTGCGTTCCCTAAGATGTGAATAAAACCCCGAGTCATCAAATGTGTCGGCTCCATCAGCACAGTTTTCGTGGTGCCTTATGCTCCTCAGAAAGTGCCAAAAGACTAAGAAAGACAAGAGGAAGATATAATTATGCAATCCTATAACGAGTTTTCCAAATTGAACCAAAGAAATGGAAAATGGTGGTTCCTCGGAAGAGCTTCGAGTAGCCAGACTGAAGAGGTCGAGTTTAAATCCTAGTTTATCTTTTAAAAGATGATTCTTTTAAAGAAATGTAGTAGACAGTAGATTCAGATGTTAATGTTTCAAAATAGAAATCACCATGAAAGCTGCTAAAAAGAATACCACGAACTGTATGTATACCAAAAGCGTACTTACGTACGGTAACTCAAAGATACGTTGCACAAGACAACAACCTTTAAATGTAGTTTAAATAATGTCCTCGGAATAAAACAAATTGAGAAACACTTGTATAGCTTCTGTTGACATAAAGTGAACGATTTAAACAAGCCTGTGTGAGAAGACGAATCAATACAATAGACCGGGGAGGGGAGGGGGGAGAGGACTATGGAGAAGAGATTTGAAATATACCACGCACGTGAGAACATGGGGAGGGGAGGGAACAGTGCTCGGCTCACCAAGACAATGTTGATGGGGTACCTGGTCTGGATTTGGGAAATACCCAGGTGCGGGGAAAGGGAGGATCAATCTAAACAAAGCAGGTACATCCAACAATGCCGGTGAGTATACCGGTCTCTTATAGTACCAAACTCTTCATAGTACTTACGTCTATTTAATGAGCACAGAGGAAATGTACAATGTCAAGCAAGTTATTATACACATTGATCATCTTTACACAAATCGTAAAATGGAGTATATATTATTATATAATAAATATATGTATAGAATCCGTACAGTACAGCTTTTATGGTTATAAAACAGATTTCTTTCAAACTACGTTTCCCACTTTTTAGATAAAGTAAGCAATTGAAATAGATACACAAGTCCAAATAATCAATCCCACAAGGCACTGTCAGAAAATGTAAAGCAAACCTTTATGAAAGTAAAGATCTAGCACGTGCTTAGCATTAAAACAACAACCAAAGTAGATCTAGTTCTAGATCAAGTATGTTCTACTACCAAGTTTTTCATGTACAAACAAGCACAAGCTAGTTATGCTATTCATTAGTAAACCTCAGTGTCTAGCCCTGGCATTCATTTATTAACTATTGTTGAATTAATTCCAGTTTTTATTTCAACCTTTTTTATTAGACGTGTCAAACAAGGTGAAATTTTTTTTCTCCTTAGGGCACGCGCTCGAAATGAACTAGATAGGACAGAATTATTATGTAGAGAATCGGGCAGAAGCAATCAATTTGTGATGCCTTAGCAGTGAGACAAATGAGACCAAACTTTAATTACATGACATTAATAAATGTCTATAGAGAGAATTACAACTGATCTTACTTTATACACTTCCCTAAACGACCAAAAGACAAAGCAAATGTTATATAAATATGCATATAAAGAATATCTCTCTCCCTCCCTCTCTCTCTTGTCTGTCTCCGTACAACGCTGGCACGGCCAACCCATTTTTTCCAACTAATGAGACGGTCCCTTTTCCCCCCTTCATTCGTATAACCATGGCAACGATTGATTTCTGCCCGGTATTACATGATGGGGAAATTCTTGGCCTGGCCCAACCCCACGACGCGTTCACAAGTGTCTGCGCCCCTACGACCGCGGTAGTGTCTTGGGCGGATGGGTGGGGTTGGGTGGGTGATAGGGAGTGGAGAGGGTGTTTGTGTGGGAATGAGGAACTGGCGCTTGATGCCGCGGCAGTACTCGCTATTGATCCGATATCTTCCACAGCAAGTAGATGTGTGTGTGTCGGGAACTGAAGTGTGTACAACCAGGTCTATCCCTCTAGCTTAAAATACATCAAGAATCGTGATGACACAGGCCTACCAGTTTAGCTTAAACTGCAGAAAATCTAGCTTAAAATACATCAAGAATCGTGAAGACACAAGCCTACCAGTTTAACTTAAACTGCAGAAAATCTAGCTTAAAATACATCAAGAATCGTGAAGACACAGGCCTACCAGTTTAACTTAAACTGCAGAAAATCTAGCTTAAAATATACATCAAGAATCGTGAAGACACAAGCCTACCAGTTTAACTTAAACTGCAGAAAATCTAGCTTAAAATACATCAAGAATCGTGAAGACACAGGCCTACCAGTTTAACTTAAACTGCAGAAAATCTAGCTTAAAATATACATCAAGAATCGTGAAGACACAAGCCTACCAGTTTAACTTAAACTGCAGAAAATCTAGCTTAAAATATTCATCAAGAATCGTGAAGACACAGACCTACCAGTTTAACTTAAACTGCAGAAAATCTAGCTTAAAATTCATCAAGAATCGTGAAGACACAGGCCTACCAGTTTAACTTAAACTGCAGAAAATCTAGCTTAAAATATACATCAAGTATCAAGAATCGTGAAGACACAGGCCTACCAGTTTAACTTAAACTGCAGAAAATCTAGCTTAAAATATACATCAAGAATCGTGAAGACACAGACCTACCAGTTTAGCTTAACTTAAACTGCACCAATCTAGCTTAAATACATAAACAATGGATATGACATAAGCCTATCAATATATCTTTAAATGCACAAATAATCAATTATACTTATACATATCTTACAAGTTTACAGACGTTCCTTCTAGATAGAAGATTATTACGTCCACTAGGCCCAAAACTCCTGCAGGGCGACAAGGATCCGTCGGTGGCAGGGCTAGAACCCGCGACCTGTCAGTTGGTTTTTGGTGACAATCCGGTGAACTAACGGCTGGACCAGCCGGCTTCACATAGGACTATCACTCTAGCTTAAAATACAGCCAGTTGACATATGCGTATTACTAGATTAAATACGGCAAGAGTTGAGTAGACAAAGGCCTATCACTAGCTTAGAACTAATCATGATTTGACTAGATTTAATCATATAGTATTCATCATATAGTCATATAGCTCTAGCTATACACAGACTCTGTGACTAGTTACATGCTTATCACAGAATAAATCTCTGCTAAACTCTAACATTAAATTCTAGAACTGATCAAACCTAGCACACTTTAAGAAACAATAAAATTATGTGACCAAACGTTTGTCTATCAATATTTTACATAAACTTTTGAGCACACTGGGCCAATGAAACATGTATAGTACAAAGAACTGTCTGAAGATTCATCCCTATCACTAGAATTAAACTAGAATCAATGTACAGCCTATTATTTTTCCAAACAACAATAATTCATGCATATCCTCACTGTAGCCTGAAGGGAAACAAGAAACTGATCATCTCTATTTCCTGCTGCGGTGAGCAAAGTAATCATTTCATGGGCCTTCAATCATTCTCTCTTTCAGTGGGGTTAACTCCTCCCATAATGGAATGCAGGCATTAGCACATTTCTATTGTGTTAGAAAGTTTTAAATTGTATCTTATTCTCCTTCCTTTTCAGCCCAATCAGTCTAGTAATATATTTGCCTCCTTTCTCCATAACACACTCAGACAGAAACAAAGAATGATATAAAATCAATGTTGAGTATAGAATTATTTTCATCAACTATACAAACTATCCAGATGTGTCAAACATAAACTTGGTGTTGCTGTGTTAAAAGTAAAGATCTATGGGGCCTGTTAGGTCACAGTCACAAGTGTCAGTGACCATAGCATACCAGTACTGAGGGATTGTGTGACCAACACAATTGAAAGCCTTCTTTACTTTTTCCCCCATTAATGTCAGGTATCAATCAGTGACGCCTTTCAGTCCTGGGAACAAATTGTAGCTTTCACTGGGATTTGAACCCAGAACCTTCGTTGCGCTAGCCAAGTGTACAGCCATTAGCAAGGGTGCAAGTGCTGGACCCCCATTTGGCCTGCAAGCAAGAGTTGACAATGCCAAAAAGCCTGCAAAGTTTTGGTCTAAAATCATATACTTAGCGTTCATGTTGGCATTCATATATATATATACTATATATTTAAATATATATATAGCCTATAGCCTATAGCCTATATATATAAGCTTATAATCAAGATATTATTTGTAACCGATTTAAAACTAATGATATTAAGCCTATTGAAATTATGCTACCTACTATTTTTAAAGTAATATATAATTGTGCAGATGTTTTTCTAATTTGTGTTCACTCTTTAAACTTTAGTCCAATGACCAATAAATCTCATCAAATAGTTGATCTTGACTCTCAGGCCTGAGATACCTTCATTAATTAAGAGTAACTTAGTATATAATAGCCTATACCTCTGTTATATCCCTTATTAACTTCCCATCATTTATAACGGACTAACAGTCACAGCAAAATAAAATACACACTACATTTACCTTTAAAAAAGGTCATCATCTTTATTCAGCAGTTATTTATGAATCAACTTCATCATCTTTATTCAGCAGTTATTTATGAATCAACTTCATCATCTTTATTCAGCAGTTATTTATGAATCAACTTCATCATCTTTATTCAGCAGTTATTTATGAATCAACTTCATCATCTTTATTCAGCAGTTATTTATGAATCAACTTCATCATCTTTATTCAGCAGTTATTTATGAATCAACTTCATCATCTTTATTCAGCAGTTATTTATGAATCAACTTCATCATCTTTATTCAGCAGTTATTTATGAATCAACTTCATCATCTTTATTCAGCAGTTATTTATGAATCAACTTCATCATCTTTATTCAGCAGTTATTTATGAATCAACTTCATCATCTTTATTCAGCAGTTATTTATGAATCAACTTCATCATCTTTATTCAGCAGTTATTTATGAATCATCTTCATCATCTTTATTCAGCAGTTATTTATGAATCAACTTCATCATCTTTATTCAGCAGTTATTTATGAATCAACTTCATCATCTTTATTCAGCAGTTATTTATGAATCAACTTCATCATCTTTATTCAGCAGTTATTTATGAATCAACTTCATCATCTTTATTCAGCAGTTATTTATGAATCAACTTCATCATCTTTATTCAGCAGTTATTTATGAATCAACTTTTCATTTTATGGATGCATTAAACAATTGCAATAGTATTTATCAATGGGACTTAAGGCTTCTGGTCAGTAGCAAAAATATTTATTTTATAATATTATATTTATATTTAAAAAAATTGATTTAAATAAAAAAAGCTGTTGATTCTGCCCAACAATACAACCTTTATTTCCTAAATGTTATATTTTAACGATCAGTATATCTCCATTGCAATACAAGGATGATGTATGAGATGCGTGTATACAAGTAAAACACACCAGCTTTGACCATAAAAAGACAAGTGACAGAACTGGGAGACCTGTAAGAGGATACATTCATCATTGGAATCTAATCAATCAACAGTGACAAACCTATTGAGCCTGAAGAACAACTGGATTAAGTACACACCTATTCATAAGCATTTATACTCTTGACCTTAATATAAAGATGTTCTTAGTAAAAGTTTGCCATCTTAATACCTTGATTGTTTTGGGTCATAGTGTTTAAACAAAGAGTGGAAGGAAATCTTAAATGGAAGGTTTCAGAAAAGACATTTTTTCTTTTTTTTTTCAAAGCAGATTAAAAACAATAGCTCATGTTTGGTTGTGTTAGTTTTTTTTAATTTTCCAAATCACCCAGTACAATTTCAATTGTGAACTTTATGGGTGACTGACTAATCAACATAGGTATTCAATATTCAAATGTCTTTACTGGTTTCTCTTTCCAGCTTGCTTGTCATTGACATCTGTGTGAAAGAGGGTGTATGTGTGTGTGTGTGTGTTTCTCCATTGTACTGTCTACAACAAAACTGACAATTATGGTTCATCCCCTACCCACCATACTCATGATAAGTTTGTGTTGACAACCACACCCATGTCATGCTCAAAAACTTAATTTTATTAAAAAAAATTGACTGAAATTATTTGATCACATGCATTTAACAATTATTACATTTACAAATGTGTACAAATTAGTTTACATATAATGCTAAGCAGAATGCTTGTTAGATTTAGTAGCTCTATTCCTCCTCAGTTTAATTTGATGTATAGTGACTGTGAAACAGTGTTTACAAGTTTAACTGACCACAACATAATGGGGAATTATGTTGCTAGCACAATGTCAATCTATAATGTTAGGTATCCATCAGTTAGAAAAGACCCTCAAAAACCAGAAACAAATTCTTGCCTTCACTAGGATTCTAAACCTTCTATACAACAGCCGAGCATGCTGTCATACATGATGCCGAGCATGCTGTCATACATGATGCCGAGCATGCTGTTATACATGATGCCAAGCATGCTGTCATACATGATGCCGAGCATGCTGTCATACATAATGCTAAGTCGAAAATAATTTAAATCTTTAAGGTGAGATTTGTCGTTGGGCTAAATTACTTTCTATTTTATTCTATTTTCAATTTTCAGGGTAAATTTATATAATATAACGTTACACTGTAATACATTTAATGCACAAAAGACTAAATGCATAAAAAGATATTAAAATAAGAATAATATATACTTATATATATATAAAGAATAAGGTAATACTCATAATAAATGACAATGATAAGTGCTTTAAAATTAATTTAAATAGTACTAATAACTAATATAAGCAGGCCTAATTAGTAGGTAGCCATAGTCGAACCATAGCCTTACCTTAGAAAAGTTTGTAAGTGAGGAAAAATATTTATTAAAAATGAATTTGGTCATTTGTTCTATGCCTAGTAGGCATATAATGGCATAAACATTACTGTTGTGGCCTAATTGTTAAACTCTTTATTTGAATTATTGATGACACATTTTGTTAGATTTCATATTCATGCAGATTTATTATATCTAGGGGGCTTATAGGCCAATAGGTTATAATAAAAAGGCCTAATTATGATAATGCAGGTTAAAGATTACCCTAATCACGAGAAGATAATAACTTAATATGAATTTCATTTTAAAACCTGATGTAATTCTAATTCATGATTGTCCAACGTAAACAATTTAGATTAGACTGCTTAGAAAGTTAGTTTAGGGTGGTTTAGGTTAGGATTACTGGGTATTACTATAGACACTATAGTATAGTATAGTAGGCCTACTATACTATGACTATCATATATAGTTATAGTATAGTATGGTCTATAGAAGTTAAGTATAATAGCAGGCCTATGTACGCCTATATTGGCTATATTATATAGTATATAGGAATATAGGCACAATAGCCTCTATGGTATAGTCTTAGACAAGCCTATAGTCAATACTATAGTTATAGTATAGTATATATAATTATATAATACAGGCCTATATTATATATAATATATATATAGTATAGGCCATAGGGCCATAGGCCCTGTAGGATCGGCTATTGCTATACTATACATAATACAGGCTATACACTATAGGCATTGGCCTACTGGGCTACTGCTATATACACTATATACTTTCTAAATATACTATATTTCACTATACTATATTAACTAGACCTATATAGTTAGGCATATAGGCCTAGGCCTACTAGAAATTTACTTAAAACACACTACATTTAAGCAGAAGATTACCCAGAAGAAGTATATAAATTACTTGTTTATTCGCACAATCCGCTTACGTATGCATGTATAATTCAGGCCTATGTACTATGTTATGTATATTAGCATTTTACGATGCAAGATGGTGAGCTACTTTAAAAATACCACCGCCACCGACAATAAACAACAACACAAAAGTAAGTATTTTCATGTACAAAACCACTGTATTTAGCAAAGACAAAGCACCTACCAGTGCCTTGAGAGTTGTTCTTTAATCGTGTATGAAATGAAATGTACTAAACGTTAAAATTTAGAAAAATTATGAATAATATGCTAACTTACATATATTACAATTTCTGGGCCAAAAAAGGGGCAGGTAAATCTGTCGTATCCGCACGGAACTTCACACTAACGGAGAAGCCTATTGGGCTAAAAATGTATGCTGCCGGTATTTGTATTTACATTTGGAGTTAGAAGCCGTGCAGTGGACTAATTGTAACGAGATGCAGAAGTTTTGTTTTTGTTGTGCTAAAAATAACAAAGCACTTCATATAATTATGGAAATCATAAACTTTACCTACCTTGAGAAGGTCAGGAAAGAAGCTTAGAACAGACCTATTCTTCCTCCTCTTGCAAAGCAGGAAGTGTCATGTGACTAAGGGGACTTCACTCCGATTGGTGTGTTTTACATTATTCATTCATTGGCATATCACCAGTAGTAACTTTGACGTCATAGCAGAAGTTCCTGTCAGTTAGGGGATTCCCGCTTTTGCAAGATCATTTGCAGCTAGACATTTTTTATGCCGTTCAAGAAATTTTTTTTTATAAATAGTAATTTTTTTTGAATCGATCATTTAAACTAAAAATCAATATTTTCCAAATATTATGTAAATAATCAATATTACATATCGACCCTTTATTTTCATAGACAAAAGTCAAAAGAAGGAAAAGATGAGCGTCGTAAAATAACTCTAAAACATTAACAATTTAAATGAAGGCCATTGATGATTGAGTCGCCATTGACCATGTATTACGATTACGACTATGTAATACATATTAAAAATGGTGGTTGGACCGCGATGTCGATACATTATTTTAATTAAATTAGCTTGAACCATTCTGCATAATTACTTGTAGTAGTTTACATACGTTGGACCAGTGCAATCATATGTATCTTGTGCAACCATAGGCCTAGTCGTGGTATGTAATTTAATGACATTAAATTCATTAATTCATTAATATTTCTATAAATTATAGGCCGAAGTATGATCATGAAGCAGACGACAATCGTTTTTGATTGTAAAATGCAATTAAACCTTTACTTTTAATATAAATTAAATGAAATTAGTCTGCTGTACTGTTTGAAGTTCGAAGTGCAACTTACATTCGCTTTCAGCATTTTATCATAGGCCTATACTATAGTATATGAGTAGGAGTAGGAGTAAAGGCAGAGACATATCTCTATCTCAATGAACCCATAATTTCTATAAATTGTAAACTATTTGAAAGACGCCGCAGTCCGAGCTTCAACCAGTATTTGTTTTAGAAAATCACTTATCTATATAAAAACAATTTTATACCATGATTCGTAAATCTTACATAATATACAGTATACAGCATACTTACAAAAGAAAACAATTTTCAATTTAACTTAAAAATAAAGAAAGGGGCTTTAATTTTAAATATAAATATTCTACTTGACAAATAAGTTCAAATAAGCATGAATTGAAACTACTAATAATAATAAAATTTGATTACTTTACTTCATTTTATCCTTTTAACTTTTAAGTGTAGGTAATAAAAAGTTGCTATTTTTTGTCAAAATTGAAAAATTAGCTTAAAATTATACTTAAAAAATTAATAAAACCAGTAGGCTAATTTATTAACTTATATTATGTTAAGCAAATAAACATGATTATAATTTTCCTTAACTCCAGTCCTACCTAGATTTCTAATACTCTAAACAGGCCTATTACTATTATTTTATTATGGGGGACGGTAGCCGAGTGGAAGTGCGTTCGACTGGCGTACCGAATGTCACGGGTTTGAATCCTGGTGAAGGCTAGGATTTTTTCCCAGGATTTGAGGGTGTCCCTGAGTTTACCCAGCTCTGATGGGAAGCTGACCTTAGTTGGGGTAAAGTAAAGGCGGCTGTGCATAGTGATGGCCACATAATCACCCAGTATGCTGTGGCCACGGATACTGGTGAACACTGCTTCATCGGCCCAATGGATCAATTTGGTTCGACGGGATACTTTTATTTTTTTATATTTTTTTTTTTAAAAGCAAGTAAACCAGTACTTAAATCAGCTTAAATAATAATATATAATGAACCTGATTAGTTTACGTGATAGGCCTTTTACTAGCAATAAAGTGTTTGAACAAAAAATGTATTCAGAACTGCACATGTATGAAAATTGGAATAAAAACAAACAGAAGATAAATTATGTTTACATTTACTTTATGATTACTTTTTAAAGTTGGTTAAACTATTTTATTACCATAATCTATGTTTTTCATTTAGGTTTATGTTATTCAAAAGGTGCTATGTTTCTTGATTGATCTCATAAAGTTTTTTATAAACTTGTGTTGCCAAGACAATTTTAGTCTAGTTCTTGTATAAAATTAATCTATAAATGCTTGGTTTTAAATGTGTTCTGAGCTTACAATATACGGTATATATATATATATATATATATATATATATATATATATACATATATATATACATATATATATATACATATATATACATATATATATATACATATATACATATATATATACATATATATATATACATATATATATACATATATATATACATATATATATATAATATACATATATATATACATATATATAATATATATATACATACTGGTGGTTATGCCCGTCAAAATGACGGAGAAACGAATGACTACAATGTGTTTTGTTAAGAGAGAAAGAAAAGAGACTATTACAATAAAGACAATGAACTTTTCTTTTCGGTATTTAGTTTTTGTTCTTTTTAATTGTTTCTGGTCGCCCTGGCCCCTGGCATATGCATAATAATTGTTACTGTCAAGCTTTTGGTATTAAAACGTAGCGAACAGTTGTGTTGACTTGACTTGTTATTAATAAGCCTATTAAATAAAAAATAATATACTATCTAAAAGAAAAAAAACACCACAATACCAAACAGTAAAAAGGTAAATAATAAAAAAAAGCGTCGAAAATAATATTCCGATACTATAAAAACTATAATATTCCGATACTATAAAAACTAAAGTGAGAAAGTTTTTTTTCGGTATTTAATTTTTGTTCTTGCTTATTGTATTAATAAAAAAGTGTTGAGAATGTTTCTTTCGGTATTTAGTTTTTGTTATTTTTAATTGTTTCTGGTCGGCCTGACCCTGGCATATGCATAAGAATTGTGGCCTCAAGGACTGGCGTAGTGTGTAAACCGCCGATGCATTCCCATTAAGAATATACTGGCGGGCGATCGCATGGGGCACAGCCCTCGCAGCGGGTCCGAGGTCCATTACACTGCCGAGAGGCCACTGGTCTCGGTGGGGAGGAAGCAATGGACGCTGCAATCCAGTCTCGAGAACCACCCGGTGCCTGGATGCATGTACCTATAGTAAGCCTATAGGATTTGTGCTACCGGGTGACAGTGCAGGTATACTGGCGAGCCACCACGATAATGATCCTTAGGGGAACCGCAGTGTACGATTGCTGGGCTGCGGAGACCTTCCCCGTTACACGGCGTGCTGTTGGGTGGCTGGAGCCCGGACAGAGATTGCTCAATCCTAAGCGTTACGCCCTGGACACAAGAGCCGAAAGGCACGTCCGGGATTTTTTAAGAGACTTTTAAATTCGATATTAAAATATAGCGAACAATTGTGTTGACTTGACTTGTTATTAATAATATTAAATTAACAATAATATACTATAATAATATCTAAAATAAAAAAAACATAAATACAAAACAATAAAAAAGGTAAAAATTATTAAAAAAATAGAAAATAATATTTCAATGCAATAAAAACTAAATTGAAAAAGATTTTTTCGGTATTTAATTTTTGTTCTTGCTTATTGTATCAACAAAACAGTATTGAGAATGTTTCTTTCGGTATTTAGTTGTTTTTTTTTAATATTATTGCTGTCAAGCTTATGGTACCCGGTATTTGAAAGTAATCATTTATAGGCCTAATTTGTTTTTTTATAATTCATATCATTTAATTTATAGAGTGTATACAGTCGCCTATTAAAGGATATTCTCAATAGCGACGTAAATCCATTAAATAATTAAAACATTTGGTTACTTTTACTTAAAAAAGGATAATGCAAACATCAAAAATGAAAAAAGAAATAATTTGATAGATATTACGTCATACACTAGTATTTTTTTCAAAGTAAACCATTGAAACTCTCCAAGCCAAATTGCAGTGCGTAACTTTTAAAAAAGGTCTCGCCACATTAAAAAAACAACAGCAGAATTGGGAAAACCGAAAAGACCCTCGCGCTCAACATAGTGAATTTCGCGTTCAATATAGTAAATGAACGGAAACTGCCATTTGCTATGTACGGTTATATTTATTTGTATAGCTTGATATACTTTTTTTGATTTATAAAATTAACTCATTCATGATTATAAGTCATAAAATAAAATTATCTTTTGGGGTACGTTTCCGATTTATACATTTAACTTTTGTCCCGATTAGTCAAACGGCTTAGGAGCCTATAGCGAACAAACATATATATAAATATATAAACATAAACAAACTCACTGTAATTATATATGTTGATAATATATACATATATACATATATATATATATAATATGTTAGTTGCCAGTGCTATACAAAAAATGATTATTCTATTATTAAAATAATTGTACATCTCTAGAAGAGCAAAAAAACAACTCTTTAGTTTTTGGTGTCTTTCATTTGAATGAATATATTGTTACAGCTTTTAGCATGTTTCAATTCTTTTTCCACTTAACAAGCTATTTGTGAAAATAACAACACTAAAAGACAAACTGCCAAAACAAATTTATTTAAATAATATATTGAACACTTTTGTGTCCTATAATTTTTTTTTTTAATTTAAAGGGAAATATTTAAACATTTGTAATTTGTACTTGTACCAAATATTAAAGTGTAGTGGGTAAAAGTGAGGCAGTATTTTATAGAAAGTTTTCATTTAACAAAGATAACCAGATTTCCATAGTGGAAATTTGATAAAACAGAAGAGTATAACATACAATTTAAATTTCTCCTCTATAAATTCTGTAAATTTTCTATGACATGTATATTCTAATAAAATTATTCTTGCTTTCACAGGCATTGAAAACTTGAATGTTGTATTTTTTTTATTAAAGGCTACAAGCACAAATTAAAAAGTTCCCTGTAATTAGTTCACAATTTACTTGTTGAAGAATGTTATATGCATGGCTATATTAGATTGAATGTGACATTATCGGCAAAAGAAAACCAACAGATTTCATGAAATCATTATATGCCAACTAATGTCAAATGCCAGGTTTGTGAGGTCAAGCAGAATGAGATACAGAGATTCTCATTAAGAATAAGAAGGAATGTTCAACATCCTTTTTTTTTTTTATTTACACTCATTATTAACCAAACAGTCAAAGGTTGTAAAGGGAAAACTCTTTTAAACAGTCTATGATTACTATGAATTAATTAGGCTCAATGTTCCTCAACCAAATGGGAAACTTACCAGTTATTGTTTTCTGGATAAAAAATACAAATGTTTAATTCAATAGTGAAAACACACATTTGCCCATAATTTAGACCACTGACTGGAGTTTGCCCATAATTTAGACCACTGAATGGAGTGTTAGTCATTTACACACATTACAATGAAAATAGTGGTCTAAGTCAATAAATAATAGAAAGAAAAGTGTAAAACAGCCTAAAATAAGGGAGATAATTAACTAGAGTAAATAGAAAAAAGCAAACATTAATAATTAATGTGCTAATTAAAACATTTTTTATACACTTTCCTGAATGATATATGAGAGTTAATGAATTCATCTCCCCATTGAGTAAACCACTTATACAGTAAATAAGCTTGACAAATGGTTAACAAGTTCATCATATACATTATAATAGTAGACTAGTGCTAACTATATGCGTATATGAGATGGTTCTGTGCTAATAATACAGACTAAACAAGTAATGACTTCTTATGGCTAAAACCCTGGAACCATTGAAGACAAAACTGATTTATTATTAGGATGATTTTTTATTACAAAATTTAAATTAATGTGCAGTTTTTTACAAACTGTACTAAAAACAAAATTTTCTAAAAGTTTTCTAAGAGTAGACAATTTTAATGTTAAGAAAAAGGATTGAATTCCTACAACTACAATTAGTTTGTCTAATGCTCTACTTTGACAAATAGTTTGTGTCTGAGATCAGTTCATTTTTGTATACCATTGTGAAGACTAATTTAAAGTAATTAATACAATTGTGAAGAATAATTTATATTATATATCATCAGAATCTCCAACTTCAACATGTTTAGAATTATGAAAAACTGTGTAGGCCTATATTTTAGAAAAGAAATTATTTTGTTTACAATTTTAATTTCTTCTTGCCTGACTTCATAATCATAAGAGCAAGCTTATTTTTTACCAGAACTACCCGGTATGTCAAATCAGAAAAAAAGGGAAAAACATGAGGGAAAAAAAAAGAAAAACACAGAGAAAAACAAAACAATTTTACAAAGAACTTCAAAAGTAGGTAGTTGTAACACTATAGATTAGAAAGTGTAACACTATAGACTAGAAAGTGTAACACTATAGACTAGAAAGTGTAACACTATAGACTAGAAAGCCAAAGGAAAATTAACGTAAAAGGGGAAAAATGAATGTAATTTAAAAATTGTATTGCTTTGCAAAATTAAACAAAAAATTTGCGTTTGGGTAACTGTTTTTTTTTCTTTTATATCAATGCAATTTGTGCCAGCCGATCAATAAGTAGTACTTCAAGTACTCAACTAATTGCAATGTCTTTCAATTTAAATAAAACTGTGATCATAGAACCTTTATCAGTGGTCAATGGACATATTAAAAATTTTCAAAAACAACATTTGATTATGTCTATATTAAACTTTCTTGACGCTATGGAAACATCAAATATTATCTGAACTACAAAGTAAACAGGCTGAAATGTACTGGTAAGTAAAAAAGACCTTTAAGCTATTGAATACAACTATAATAATTTCCCAAACAGAATCTACAAGAAGCAAGAGTAATCATGTTTTTATTGTAAACACGTGTATGGAACATTAAAAAAAAATGTATAACAGTACATTAGGTTAGTGGTTTTCTATATCATAAAATTTTGACACAATAAGAAATAAAATGAACAAAAATATAATTGTTTGAAAAATGTTTTGTTATTACTCAAATTTAAATGCTTAAAAAAAACATTACTAAACTAAAGTTGCACTTTCACACTGTGTTAGTCTATAGGATTAGTAAAGTAGCATTCACCTATTTCTGTGGCCATGGCATACAGGGAAATGGTGTATCCAGCACAATTCATAACCGTGTTTACTTCCTTAACTATTATCAAGTACCCAAGGCTTAAACATATTCCTGGTAGTTTTACCCTAGATTTAAACATGGGACCTTAAATAGGCTGCAATGTAATAATTACAACAAAAAAAAACAACAATAAAACTAAGAAGAAGAAAAAAACATGCTGTGTTTATTTGACTGGAATTGCAATATTTTCAAGTGATTGAAGTTACATCTAAACATCCGGGTACTCAAAATAAAAATAATTTGTTTTTAATAGAGGTGGTGTTTTGTTGCTAAACACTATCTTACATTGAAATGTGTTTAAAGAAATGCATTTTCCCTTCCTGGAAATGAAGATTAAACTCATGAACTAATCAATTTTCAGAAAATTTCTTCATTAAACTAGAACTAGGCAAAACTTATTTAGCAAACTTGCGAAAAAGTTCAAATGACCAACTTTACTGAATGAAATATTGGTTCAATTAAAACTAAATGAAACAAATGACATTGTTAATGTATTGAAAGTACATATAAAGTTTTCACTAAATCCTGCTTCTTGTAATCATCTGATTGCAAGAAACATCAAGTCCATAGAATACTTCCAAAATAAAACAAGATACAGAGTACCGTACACTAAGGCTGCTGTTTTAACATGGCCATTGTTAACTTCAATACAATAATTTCATGCAGGGATTTGATAGAGCTAGAACTATTTCATTTCTTTAGATTTAATTATTATTTAGTGTAACTCCATGAGGGCTGTTATTAAATAAATAAATAAATTGAATGGAATGATGCAAGAAAAGTGTCTTTTAATTTATTTTGTTGAATGTTTTTATACATTGCAGTAATTGTTAATGAAATTGAGTTAATAAACATCATTGTCCTTAGGAACAAATTTAAGTAGAAAAGTTAAAGTAAATGATAAACTTCCACAACAAGCAAAATTTGTGTTTTATATATGTTACAGATATAAAGGTAAAAACCCAATATATAAATCATTCCATACTGCAAGCCATATTTTATGGCTTGGACCAAGATTAATTTCAGACTGGAAGCCAGTTTTCCCAGATTGCGTGCACTAATGCTTGTTCCAAATTTTAAACATAAAAGAAACTTTGTTTTTGTTTTTCTCAATATTTGTAGAGGTTCAGTTCACGTGTTTAATAAAATATGTTTTGTTTTCTCAATATTTGTAGAGGTTCAGTTCACGTGTTTAATAAAATATGTTTTGTTTTCTCAATATTTGTAGAGGTTCAGTTCACGTGTTTAATAAAATATGTTTTGTTTTCTCAATATTTGTAGAGGTTCAGTTCACGTGTTTAATAAAATATGTTTTGTTTTCTCAATATTTGTAGAGGTTCAGTTCACGTGTTTAATAAAATATGTTTTGTTTTCTCAATATTTGTAGAGGTTCAGTTCACGTGTTTAATAAAATATGTTTTGTTTTCTCAATATTTGTAGAGGTTCAGTTCACGTGTTTAATAAAATATGTTTTGTTTTGGATTTCATTTTTTGATGATGTAATTGGCTCAGGCAGACGTTTTGGCCTACTGTTTATAATTTTAATTTTTAATCCCAGCTTTTCATTTTTCTTACAATTTTAATTAAATTTGACATTTGTTTTAGAAAGTAAATTGTTTGGTATTATGTAAATTTCTTTTTTATCTGATTTGTAAGTTGGCGATCTGATTTATTTTTCACTGTTGTGAAATACATAAATATTCTCTTTGACCTAAAATATACCCTATTAATCATAATATAATTTCATTTTGAAAAAAAAATATTCTTACACTTACAGACAATCTTATGTTGTTATATAGAACACATGCCTCTTAACAATAAAACACAAACGTTAGAAAGGTTTAAATTAAAATAGGTTGTGTATAAAAATTGAGTCATCAAAAAGTCCAGTCAGAAAGAGGAAACTGGCTAAGTAGGGAATGAGTTATTAACATTTTTGTTTATAACTAGTGCCATTAGAACTAACCTCCTACATCTTAAATGTTGTTCCAATGAAAATATTCAATGCTAGTCTTATGAATACTACGTTCACAAATGGCTTCAAGACACTTGAAGCTAAACATAATTTGGCTTCATTCAGTCTATTAGTTAACACACATGTTCATCTTGCATTAATGGGGAAAAAAGACAATGTAATTGATCTGTTCAGTTTTCCTGTAGTATCCAATTAATAGTCTGTTATTCAGCAGTTGCAGTGGCCAGTTCTGATTTAAGAAGTTCGAAAGATGAGGAAGAATCATCGGAGCCCTGGTCCTCTTCTCCAACCACATCCTCCACATGAAGGCTATTATTAGTAGCATTGCCTGCAACAGCCTCCTCAGCTGAACTGGTCAAGGCTGCTGAATCCATGACAGGCTCAAAGTCTGGAATCTCCGACTCCACAGATGAACGAAGCAGATTCTGGGTCACCTGAAAGTCATCCTCACTTGATTGGGTCGTGTTTGTCTGGGCTGTGGAATCCCAGTCTGTGGTTGGCTGGTCGCCTGCTCCGGCAGTCTCACATTCAGGCACATAGAACTCTTCTTGTTTTGATAGCGGTGCCCAAAAATGAATATTTCCATCATCGTAGTATTCCAGGAATGGGTAGGCACATAATTTGTGCTCCTGTTGGAACAGAAATAAAAAATTACTCAGTAAAAGTCTTATACAAGGAATACGCTGTAATTATAATAGATAGCAAGTTGTTTATTACTTTGTTGATTCACTTAATTTATTAATAAATAGCTTAGGAAAACTTATTTCACATTTAAGACTTTGAAATTATTGAAAATTATTTAATTAGTTTATAAAAAGGAAAAATATTATACAAAAGTTATTTATTTTGAGTAATTGTTTATTAACCTGAATGTAAGCTTGTAACCGAGGATAAGCTTTGTGGACAGCTATCAGTATGGATAATGTTGTGATATGAGGAAACTTGGTGTACACTGCATAGGTTACCTGAAACAAAGACATTCACGTTTTTGTTACAAGAATAAAAGATTCAAAAATTTATGTATAAAGTATTACTGTAAATGTTTTAAAGAGTACACATAATAATAATAATAATAATGACATTTGTATAGCGCTGCCAACATCAACAAGCATAATGCAAGCTCAGAGCGCATTTAACATACAAACAAAAACACGGATACAATCTATAGGCTAAGAGATAAGAAATAGAATTTACTGGTTTTCTGGCATTAAAGTATTGTATATAAGCCGGCAGGGTTCATACAATTTGGGAAAGTTGGGGAAAACTGACCTAGGTTTGGGAAAGTAAGTAAATTGTACAAAATGAACAAAACAGCATGAACAAAAAAAAGTATCCAGATGGTTCAGTTGAGAATCTTTTAATAAAGTTCAGATCATGTCTTTTCTTCCTCAAATTTTTAAAAATGTAGACTACCCACATACACTACCAGTAAACATTAAGAAATTTCACACATGCCAGTGAAAATAAGTTTCTGATTTTTTTTAAAGTTTGTTTAATGTTTGGAAATGTGAAAAATTTTTTAGAGAAAGAACCCTGATATTATAAATATGTAAATTATTATATTATCAGTACTGATGTGTTTATTTTAACTTAGTAATTCCATTTATTATTTCTGACTACTTGTTTTTAAGTTTAGGTTTCTGACCGAATTGTTATGATCTTCAGACAATAGTTTGAGTACCCTGGCCCAGATCTTCCAGAAATATAATCAATCAAATGGTAGAAGCATTTTATTACTAATTTAATATTCTGCCTCATGTTCATTCATCTATATAAGACTTTATACCATCATCACAAAAATAATCTTCATCTTTAGAACTAGTTTTCAGTGGTTGAATGAAAAATTGGCTTAATAAAATCTTTTTTTAATTTCAGGCAGTCCTTAAAATATTTACAGTAATACTTACCTAATATTAAGATATAAACATACAAATAAATGGACAGTACACATTTAATACATAAACATGCAAATAGACTGAAAAAAATCACTTATCTTTTAAACCCTGAAAGAAAATATTACAACATTCATTTTCATGTAGCCTATACTAGAATCTATATCATAATATGCTTTAAAATTTAAACATGTTTTTCATCATTGCATTAAGAGATTGCAGAGGATACTCCTAAAGATATATTGAAGTTGAAGCTAACCAAAAAATGAAGCAAAACCTACCTCTGGCAAATGAATCATTTTAAAATCTTTATCAGTAAATTGTTTGACCATGTCTGCATCAACTGGATATGACCCATCAGAAAGTATGGAACCAACCACATATCTTAGTTTACTTGACTCAACCTGTTACACAATAAAATTGTTATTGGTACAAATTAGAAATATTGTATGCAAACATCTCAAGCAATATGGATAATGATAGTTAGTGTACACCTCATGATATACAATATTGTTATAAAGATTATTCCCTAATTTATTTATTTTGTAGTTTTTCTAATGTTCTTTCATTTTTTATGTTCCCTTTTCTAAATAGAACAAGTGATAACTCCATACAGAAGCTGATTGCACCATAGGCTTTCCATTCTTTCAGTCTAGCCTGGCATTTTGATGAAGGTTTTCAAAAAAATTAATAAACTATATACCGGTATATCCTTGTGTATTGGACGCACTTTTTTAACCAGAAAATAATTAGTGCTGCGCCCAATCTACTTGACACATTTTGTTTAAGTTAAAAAAAAACTCAACAGCACAACCTATCTTTTCTTATACAAAAAGAAGATTATTGCATCCTACGCTCATCCATGGTCCGAGTCTAGTCTTGCATTTTTATTAATGTTTTAAATGATGTTAAGTTATTGGTTTTCCTGGTTTGTTCAGGCAACCCATTCCATGCCCGAATGCCACTCGGGAAGAAAGAGTACTTATATGCATTTCTTCTTGCATAAGGGACAAGGAAAGTGTTTTTGTCTTATGTTTATCTGAGCTTTGCAATAGGTTGTTATTGTGTTGTATTTCTAAATTAGAGTTTAATGCCTCATGTGTTATTACTACTTTACTCTTTGCCCTTCTGTCCTCTAGTGTTTCTAGGTTTAGTGATTTTACTAATGGTGTTACTCTTGTTAATTGGGAATATTCACTGGTTATGAACCTTGCAACTCTTTTTTGAATTTGTTCAAATTTTTTTATGTTTTCCTTAGTTGATGGGTCCCATACAGATGCTGCATATTCAAACATAGGCCTAACTAATGTGAGATAGCATTTTAGTTTTATATCCTTATTACATTTGTAAAAGTTCCTTTTTATGAATCCTAATGTTTTGTTTGAATTTTTAATTACTTCACTAATATGAGGGTTCCAAGATAACTTATCATTTATTATTACTCCTAGATACTTAGCATTGTTAGTTTGAGTTAGTTCTTTACCATGAATGAAGTAGTTTGCTATTATTTGTTTCTTTTTCTTGGATACCCTTATTAGTTGGCATTTTTCTGGGTGAAAAGACATACTCCAGTTTGATTCCCATTTTTGTAGTTCATCTAGGTCTTTTTGTAAAAGTAGAAGTTCATTATCTTTTCCTGTCTTTATTATTCTATAAATTATGCAATCATCTGCAAATAATCTTACTTTTGTTCCTGTGTTGATGCAATTTGGCAGATCATTAACGTAAATTAGAAATAGTAGGGGCCCTAGAACAGTTCCTTGTGGAACTCCTGAGTTTACTGTTATTGGTGATGACTTAGAGCCATTTATTATCACTGTTTGTTCTCTGCCTATAAGAAAGTCCTGAATCCACTGATGTAAGGGACCAGAGATGCCAAAGTATTTAAGCTTTTTAATTTTAAGAAGACTAGAATGATGAACTTTATCAAATGCTTTTGAAAAATCTAGTAATATAGCATCAATTTGGTTGTTATTATCATTTATCTAATCCCTTAGACAAGTCATCTATTAAGCCTATCAATTGAGTCTCACATGATCTATTTTTCCTGAAGCCATGTTGGAGTGGGCACAGTGCATTAAATTTGTCTAGATGATTTACTATACTATTATATATTTTTGATCAAGTAATTTACATGTTATGCTTGTTAGGGCAACAGGTCTGTAATTTCCGGGGTCAGATTTATCTCCTTTTTTTCTAATTAAAAGGGGGGTTACATTGGCTAATTTCCAATCTTTGGGCACTTTGCCCTGGTTTAGAGAGGCCTGAAAAAGTATTTTAAAGATTGGAGATATTTCATTAGTTAGTTCTTTAAGCAGTCTTGCTGGTATTTCATCTGGACCAGAAGCTTTGTTTACTTTTAAGTTGGTTAGGAGTTGTTTAATGCCTTTTTCATCTACATATATATTTCCTATCTCTTCTAGTTTGTTTAAATTTATGAAGATTTCTTTGTCACCTGGATTTGAAAAAGATGATGCGTGTGTGTTTAGAATATTAGCTTTAGTTTCATTGTCGTTATATACTCTGTAAATAAAAGTTGCCACTCTACATTTAACAACATATTTGGTTTGTACACTGACATGTATGGGTCAAAATAGTAAACTATACAAGAGAACATCACAGCACAGAGTGAGTCTGGAAAAACAGTAGGGCTTAATATAAACCATCAAAAAACAAAATTATTGAAAATGAACCACCTACAAGATGGCGACATACAAGTAGAAAACCAAAGCTTAGACCAAGTGGATCACTTTGTGTAACTTGGAAGTGTGGTCAGTGTGTCAGGAGGAGCAGACGAGGACATCGAGCATCGAATAAGCTTGGCGCGACAGGCCTTTGCCAACCTGAAGCAGGTCTGAAGATCTACATACATCTCTGTCAAAACTAAAGTAAGGATCTTTAACACAAACGTTAAAACGGTCTTACTTTATGGGTCCGAAACATGGCGAACGACAGAGGTAACAAAAAAATAGACTTCAGACCTTTGTTAACAGATGCCTAAGAAATATACTCAAAATAAAATGGTTCGACAAGGTAGAAAACTCCAAGCTGTGGGAGAGGTGTGGACAAAGAACAGTAACACAACAAATCATGGAAAGAAAGTGGAGATGGATTGGACACACCCTCAGGAAAGATAACAATAACAGAGCTAGACAGGCCTTAGAGTGGAATCCCCAGGGTAAACAGCATAGAGGAAGACCCAAGCGAACATGGAGACGAAGCATATCGGATGAAACCAAAAGAACTCTAAAGAGCTGGGAAGAATTGAAGCAACTAGCAAGAGACTGTGGAGAGTGGCGTGCTTTGACAGAGGCCCTATGTTCCACAAGGAACCCAAAGGACAGATGATGATGGCACTGACATATTTTAAGCATGTACGGTAAATATAAATTATAGGCCTGTATTAAAGAAATCAACACAAATTGTAGGTTGTAATATAAATTATAGGCCTGTATTAAAGAAATCAACACAAATTGTAGGCTGTAATATAAATTATAGGCCTGTATTAAAGAAATCAACACAAATTGTAGGCTGTAATATAAATTATAGGCCTGTATTAAAGAAAACACAAATTGTAGGCTGTAATATAAATTATAGGCCTGTATAAAAGAAATCAACACAAATTGTAGGCTGTAATATAAATTATAGGCCTATATAAAAGAAATCAACACAAATTGTAGGCTGTAGGTTTGCAGACCACTGTCACCTCTCTGACAGATTTCATATTGCTGTAACATGGCATATAAAGGGGACAATTTTTGTAATGTTCTGAGAAAACCGCCCCAATCACCAAATACAAATAAATGTAACACAGCTTATTTTTTTTTATGTTTGCTTTTTGTAACTTTTATGTTTTAAAAAATATCAATTTTTTAATAATTTTTTTATTAAAAAGATAGTGCAACTCCAAATATGGGGTGTATCCTGGGAGTCAAGTACAAAATATAACTTGTAGTTTACCCTTAACCTTAAACTAAGGGTGTGAAAAATCCACCAGGGCAACCTATATACAATTATATACAGTAGTTATATACAGTTATACACGATTATATACAGTAGTTATATACAGTTATACTCGATTATATACAGTAGTTATATACAGTTATACTCGATTATATACAGTAGTTATATACAGTTATACACGATTATATACAGTAGTTATATACAGTTATACACGATTATATACAGTAGTTATATACAGTTATACTCGATTATATACAGTAGTTATATACAGTTATACACGATTATATTCAGTAGTTATATACAGTTATACACGATTATATACAGTAGTTATATACAGTTATACACGATTATATACAGTAGTTATATACAGTTATACACGATTATATACAGTAGTTATATACAGTTATACACGATTATATACAGTAGTTATATACAGTTATACACGATTATATACAGTAGTTATATACAGTTATACACGATTATATACAGTAGTTATATACAGTTATACACGATTATATACAGTAGTTATATACAGTTATACACGATTATATACAGTAGTTTTTCCTAGTTAGTTCAGGCAAACCATGTCAAGCTGATGGAAAATATAGAGAGCTTGTATACATTGGTCTTTGCATATAATGGAATGTGTCATGTGTTTCCATTGTTATGTCTTTTGGAGTAATTTATTACAAGTGCCATTTCTAAGTTAAAATTAAATGTATTAGTATTATTATGTACTAGCAAATGTGCCCACTTATCCAAACTGGTTAAAATTATTTTAAATACACTGTAACTATCTATGCAATAGTCTTAAGTGGTGTTCAAGTATTTTCCTGTAATTTAAATAATTTAAACATTTCCCGCTATAAATTATAAAGGAATTAAAACATGAAACATTGACCTCTACAAAGTAAATTTAACACAAATTAATTTTTTCCCCTTTTTTTGTAACCTGAAACGTTTGTAACCTGATACATTTGTAACCTGATACATTTGTAACCTGATACATTGAAAACAATGAAAAAATCTCAATCCGTTTCAAGATGAAAAAAATCTTTTTAAAATGAACATTTAGTCATTCACACGACAAAATGCAAATGATATGTGTACAGTGTACATCAAGTATTAAATAAAGAGAGAGAAAACAACCAAATAAAATAAAGTTGCTTTTTATTGATCAAGCAATCTGTTACTGCTGTGTAGTAAGGCCAATAAAATCAAGCATGCAAAACTAGGATAGGCCTACTAGACTAGCAAAAAGTACTGCAATGTCTGTGCTAGTACTGTTTGTCTCCAACGTTAAACTTTCCTATCTGTCTCTCTTTGTTCAAATCCGAGGCACTATTCGTAAACCGAGACAAAAAATTTGCTAAATTGTTGTTACTAACCTAAATCGTTCGTAACCTGCGGTACCAATATATTGCCATATTTGTCCAATCCCGGTTACAATAATGACAACAACCCAAGCCTAGCACAACAGATCATACCAAAATAACTAGACTATGTTTTTCTTCAATATGCATACATTAGAATAAATCAAAAGAAAATTTATCTTTGATAAAAAATTGACTTCACTTTTATTTACTTATTTTGTGGTTTGTGCTTAAAAAAATAAAAGCAAGTCATGGTAAATTATTTATCATAACTTGTCTTAGTTCTTTACTTTAGTTAGGCCTACATTGTATTAAAACTTAATCAACAATATAATTTTTACTGAACATCCACAAAACTTTATTAACCCCCATTTTATTTATTTATAAATTAAATCGATTTTAAGCTTAGGGTAAGCTAAAAGCTTAGTTGGGCATCTAGGAATTTGTCTATTTTAGACAGTGATCTCTTGATATATGTAATACATGACGGATCTAGATCTGGTGGAATAATATCTCAAGCGCTTGTCATCCATCAGAACAATATCTCCCTACCTATTCGTTCTGTGGAGTGACACTGCCTTTAAGAATATGCCTAGTGTCAAGGCATGGATGGCTGCAAACAGACTTAAATTAAATGATGACAAGACAGAGGCAATTGTCTGTGGTTCTGATGTCAGTCTTCGGAAAATCTCAATTACTGGGGCTTAACACAAATAGAGACCTTGGCCTTTTTATTGATAATAAAATATCAATGGTACCACATATCAGTGCTGTGGTTAAGGCTTGTTTGTCTCATCTACGCGCCCTGGGCCAGCTGCGACCTCAACTCAATAGGAGGACGACCAATACCATAGCAGTCTCTCTTATCCGGTCAAGGTTGGATTACTGCAATAGTTGCCTGTGAAGTTTGCCCCAGAACCAGCTGCAGAGATTACAGAGAGTGCAGAACACCACGGCGCACATTGTTTTGGGGGTGAGGAGGCAAGATCATATCTCCCCAATACTAAGGGATCTCCATTACTCCCGGAGATAAAGTGAATAGAGCACAAAATTATGTCCATTACCTATGGATGCATTAAGGGCATTGCTCCTTCCTATCTTTGAGAGCTTAAATCAAGGCATGAGCCCTCTAGGGAACTGCGCTCTTCAACACAGTCACTCCTCAAAAATCCCAGTTTGGATGGACACAAAAAGAAGTACCTGGGAGTGTGCTCATTTGAATCAGTTGCGCCTTCTTTATGGAACAGTTTATCTCAGACACTGAGAGAGTCTGGGACAAGAGAATCTTTTAAAAAGAACTTAAAGACCTTTCTCTTTGGCTAATACATCTGCCATTGCAAGTCACACCAAGAGCGCACTGAGCATGCTAATTTAATAGCATGAATGGAAGCGCTATAAGAGGTGCCCATTCTTTTCTTATCTTAGTAGTGAAGAATTACAATCTTGCCAACCTTTACAACTAAACTAAAAGTAAAGATATTGTGTGTAAAACGTCACCCAATAATAAATCAATATTTTTTTATTTTTTTTTAATCAAATCAAGACTTCTTGCTGCTAAAATAAATCAGCCCACCATCAATTTCTTGGATCTTTCATCTTACATGGATTTAAAGCAGCTTTTTGTCAAAGATTAAAAGAGAAGCACTCTGCATATATAGACCAATATAGCGGAGAAAGACCAAAACCTGCATAGAAAAAAACTACTATAAAATGAAACCGTTAGACCATTATATATCAGTACCAGTCACATCTTCAAAATATCAACAGGATCTTGTTAAAGCTCATATATAATATGACAAACAGGTTTTTTTTTATATTTGTATTCATGTGTTTTTAAAACCAATAAATAAAAAAACGCACACAGCTAGCCAAACTGTTGAACTAAGTAAAGAAATGTTATATATATGCTTTGTTATAATAATATAATTTGAACCTTCTTCGGCAGGAGGTGGGCGGGGGGAGCAGTGAGCATTATAAGTGCCAATTGCCATGGTCATGATATTCTAAAAATTAAAATATGACAGGAATAATTTGAATACAAGAATAATGGCAAAAGTGGTTTTAATTTTTGTGAAGTGTGGGTTAACTTGAAATTTGCTAATGCTTAGGTACTCATACGGTAATACTTTAGTGTACTTGGTTCTAGAAAAGTAGGGTTTTAAAAAATTCCAAGTGAAAATTTATTTTTTCGCGTGGAGCCATTGATAAGTGTCTTAGAAAGAGAGGCAGACAATTGAAAATGAAAAAAAAAAATTTTTTCATAAAAAAAAAAATTCATTTCAATTGTGTTTACAAAAGGCTTGTGACATCACACAGCAATGAAACACGAGAAATGAATCAAGTCTGCAGCGATTCCTAAGACACTCATAAATAAATACGAACATTTTCAGTCAAAATTTCGTAGAACCGATACCGAAAAGGGGCAAAACAGCTTGAAATGAATACAAAAATAAAATTATTCTTACCGTATTTCATATGAAATAACACAACACAAAATCCTATTGTTCTTTCTTCCTACTTGTTGAGAACACCTTGTCTCTTCACCATGTCACTACCATGTGCTATTCTACTTCCTGTCCCAAGATATGGCCAGTTTGGCTATCTACAGCCAAATAAAAAAAACTACAAATCTCTCCCTATCCTATTAACCTAACCGATACTAATCGTTAACAAATAGGCCTACTTAGAAAGTTTAGAAACTAAATAAAAAAAATAAACAAACCAAAGGGATGTTACACAATTTTCAAAGGAGGTAAATCATGTTAAATTTACAACACACAATTTCAAAGGGAGGTAATATTTTTTAATAAAAAAATCTCAATTTTCTATATTTCAAATTTTGTTATTAAATCACAGAAATTGAATCGTTGAATGAAACCAACGGTTTCGTATTCAGGATAAAAAGATCTTTAAAGGGTAATACTTTGGTGTAGCTGGTTCTAGAAAAGTAGGCTTCTAAAAAATTCCAACTGAAATTTTTTTCGCGTGGGGCTATTGATAAGTGTCTTAAGAAGAGCGGCAGACTATTAAAAATGAAAAAAAATTATTTTTTTCCCCAAAAAAATATTATTTGTATTCTCTTTACAAAAGCCTTGTGACGTCACAGGCGACACAGGCTGATCAAACACAATACATTATTGTCTGCCGATCTTCTTAATTAAGACACTATCAATAGCTCCACGTACCAAAATTTTCAATCAGAATTCCTTAGAAGCAATAAAAAATAAAATTAATCTTACCATATTTAATAAGAAATAGCACAAAAGAAAAAAAAAAGAAACAAATCGTATTCCCTAGATCACGACATCTCCTCGCCATGCTGTCTCATAGCTAAACTAACACATGCTGTCCCAAGATAGGCCAGGTTGGCTCTGTATAGCCAAATAAAAAAACTACAAAGCTCTCCCTAACCTTAGAAACTAACCGATAATAATGATTAACAAATACTTAGAAAGCTTAGAAACTAACCGATAATAATGATTAACAAATACTTAGAAAGCTTAGAAACTAACCGATAATAATGATTAACAAATACTTAGAAAGCTTAGAAACTAACCGATAATGGCTAAAAATCTGGTCCGAGAAGCTTGCAGTACATGTGTGAAAAAAAATAAACAAACCAAAGGGACGTAACACAATAAAACACAAAGTGCTCAAGGGAAGTAAAATTATTTCATAAAACATGCAAAATTAACAAATATTCAAAATTAAATAAAAAATCACAGAAAAGGAATCTCACAATAAAACCAACGGATTCGTATTCAGGATAAAAAGATCTTTAAAATGATATATGAAAGTTAAAAAAAAAAATAGAACCAGTTATACCAAAGTATAGCCCTTTAAAGTAATATATGGAACTTAAAAAAAAAATAGAACCAATTACACTAAAGTCTAAAGTCTAAAGTATAGGCCCCATTTCATGCATGCCATTTGCCTGACCAAGCAGATTGTGCACTGAGTCTGAGTGAGTCTAGTCCTGGGTTGATGGTCCAGCCTGGTCTTAGTTACTTTAGTTAGTGATTAGTGTCTTCTTAGGCTTTAACTTTAGCCTTAGGCTTAGGGGCCATTATGGCATATGGCCTTAGCCGCCTTAGGTCTTAGTGAAGTTAGTGGTAGTCTTACCTTGTTAGGATCATCATAATATATTCCTATTTTTTTATTTCTTGGTGCAATAATAGCTGCCTCTGTAAATAATTGACCAGCTTGGTTATACGGTCCTGTGTTAAATTTGTACGCTAGTACGACCTGCCCTACTGGAGGTTTCCCTGTTTTGATGTCATCAACCGAAGTAAAAATGCCAGACTGCACCAGGAGCACGAATAATGTCAGTGCAATCAAAGCCAGTAGCAAAAGAATGACGTATAACAATAGTACAAATGTACTTATGCCGTCAAACATTTTGTAATACTGTAGAAAACTGTTGCTTTTCAATACAAGCAAGTGTAGTACAATTTAAAAAATAACGAAAAAAAGCAAGTCATGTAGTCACAATGATAAACAGTTGTAGTTATATTGGTTCTCTTCCGATTGTTTTCTTTATCTTTGAACACAAAAGAACTTGTAATTTCCAAATGAGTTTTTTTTTCTACTAGATCTGTGTATTTTGTTTACCTAGTTGAGGGGTTGAGGTCTGGGGTAAATCGGTCTGTTGGAAAAAAAAGGGGCATCATGCTTGTAGTAGTAGCTAATAGTAGGCATAGGCACGGAAACTTGTTTAACTTGTCTCTAGTTCTGTGTGTCAGGCTTTTCTTTTAGTTTACCGTATGCAATTTATAAGCCTAGATTTAAGCTTAGAGCTATTTCAAATTTCAGTCATTGATTATAATAAGCGCATCATCTAAGTAGGCCTAGACTATAGGCTTGTTTAAAAACCAATTAAAAAAAAAAACTAGAACAAACTTTATTATAATCAATATTTATAGATACGTATCTATTTTTTCTTCTTCTTCGTTCTCTAAAGTTAATGATTTGGAGGATTTAGACAAGTCCTAGACTGCTAGATCTATCGAATAGACTTATTTGTTATGAACTGCGCTCCTTGCCTTGGCTCCAGTCAAGACCACCGTAAGTAGGCTATTTACTATGACTATGGTCTTGCTCACTCAGTGGTCTTGCTCCAGTCCACCATACGGTTATTTGTCCTTGAAGGTAGCTTCCTGGGGCCATATGGCCAACCGGATGAAGTGGTATAGGGCAATACAGGGGGCAGGTTTGAAGGACATGCTCCGCATTTTCGGGAGCTGTCCCGCAGGGGTACACTTCACTTACGACTTACTCCAATTCGTAGTTTGCCTGAAGATGATAGGGCCTACTATGAAATTGGCGGGGGAGTTTGGATTACGCATCTCTCTTTGAATTGTTTTGTTACAGCTCAGACTATCTTTCGGATTCGGTTCTTTTTAGTAGGCCTATATATTATAATAGCCTTATAATTGTTTTCGTCGGGGTGTAGGTATAGGGATGGGTCTTTCTGGTTTTGTCTGCCTCCAGTTTTAGCTAATGTGATGGCAGTGTCGTTCCCTTCATTTTCCACTTGCCCTAAGTGGATCCAGGATCAATTTGATCTATGTGGCAAGTAAAGCAACCAGTTTCCTTGGCCAAAGCATATATTATTATAGACTACAAGGAGATTGTATAGCCAGCACAATGCCAAGCTACGCCTAGGGGATACCTTAGACTATAATATATTTACAGTTTACAGAGAGACGTGCACTCACATTTTTAAAGGCTTGCAGTCACTTAGAAGAACAATGGCTCGTAGCCTACGTGGACTGCTAGAAAATGTAGGCCCCTACTATTTAAATTAATTACATCTACAACTGGGCTACATTGTCGATCTACAACTGGGCTACATTGTCGATCTACAACTGGGTACATTGTCGATCTACAACTGGGCTATATTGTCGATCTACAACTGGGCTATATTGTCGTAGGAAATATTTCCCAGAAAGGTAAGCCTAATCCCTAACTCCTATTACTATGTGGATCGCGCACCCCAGTTTGATTCTGGATTCATCCAGTTGCTACCCACAAGTTGAGTCTAACATTTGTTGCTATACCAAAGTTTCACACAAGTTGAGTCTGACATTTGTTGCTCTACCAAAGTTTCACACAAGTTGAGTCTGACATTTGTTGCTCTACCAAAGTTTCACACAAGTTGAGTCTGACATTTGTTTTTCTACCAAAGTTTCACACAAGTTGAGTCTGACATTTGTTGCTCTACCAAAGTTTCACACAAGTTGAGTCTGACATTTGTTGCTCTACCAAAGTTTCACACAAGTTGAGTCTGACGTTTGTTGCTCTACCAAAGTTTCACACAAGTTGAGTCTGACGTTTGTTGCTCTACCAAAGTTTCACACAAGTTGAGTCTGACATTTGTTGCTCTACCATAGTTTCACACAAGTTGAGTCTGACATTTGTTGCTCTACCAAAGTTTCACACAAGTTGAGTCTGACATTTGTTTTTCTACCAAAGTTTCACACAAGTTGAGTCTGACATTTGTTGCTCTACCAAAGTTTCCCACAAGTTGAGTCTGACATTTGTTGCTCTACCAAAGTTTCACACAAGTTGAGTCTGACATTTGTTTTTCTACCAAAGTTTCACACAAGTTGAGTCTGACATTTGTTGCTCTACCCCAAAGTTTCACACAAGTTGAGTCTGACATTTGTTGCTCTACCCCAAAGTTTCACACAAGTTGAGTCTGACATTTGTTGCTCTACCCCAAAGTTTCACACAAGTTGAGTCTGACATTTGTTGCTCTACCAAAGTTTCCCACAAGTTGAGTCTGACATTTGTTGCTCTACCAAAGTTTCCCACAAGTTGAGTCTGACATTTGTTGCTCTACCAAAGTTTCACACAAGTTGAGTCTGACATTTGTTTTTCTACCAAAGTTTCACACAAGTTGAGTCTGACATTTGTTGCTCTACCCCAAAGTTTCACACAAGTTGAGTCTGACATTTGTTGCTCTACCCCAAAGTTTCACACAAGTTGAGTCTGACATTTGTTGCTCTACCCCAAAGTTTCACACAAGTTGAGTCTGACATTTGTTGCTCTACCAAAGTTTCACAGAGAAAGATACAATTAGAAAATGAAGAGAAAAATAGAAACAAACTCAACAAGTAAATTTAATTCTATTTATTCATTTCAATAAAAGACATTGAAAGATAAACAAATGAAAGGCATTTTGTTGTCCAGAATATTGAATAATTCTGACAATAAAAGTTGTATAAACCTTTTAATAAATATATCAATCAATAAATAACACAAAATATTCATACAAAAAAGTGATGAAAGAAATTGTATACCATTGCCATTATTTAAATATCTCTCTTTACAAAGTCTACATTTCATTCAGTACAAATATCTCTCTATACAAAGTCTACATTTCATTCAGTACAAATATCTCTCTATACAAAGTCTACATTTCATTCAGTACAAATATCTCTCTATACAAAGTCTACATTTCATTCAGTACAAATATCTCTCTATACAAAGTCTACATTTCATTCAGTACAAATATCTCTCTATACAAAGTCTACATTTCATTCAGTACAAATATCTCTCTATACAAAGTCTACATTTCATTCAGTACAAATATCTCTCTATACAAAGTCTACATTTCATTCAGCACAAATATCTCTCTATACATTACAGTTATATAGATCTATCTATTTTTTTTAAATAAACAAATTTTTAAACAGATTAGATTTAATTAATGACACTGTTAAATCCTCCAATGCAAGATGTATTAGAATAATTCAGAAAAAAAGAGTTGAGTAAAATGTGTGTGTTAAAAAACAATATTATGGCAGGAAAAAGTAATACTAAATGAATAAATTATAAAATACTGGCATTTAAGTTTTTTGCAAAGTAGTAAAGAAATGAGCAGAACTTTGAAAGTGGGAAAAACATCTGAACAGAGAGATATGGTATATGTATTCAATAATAGCTTAGTTATGAAAAATGGGATATTCACTTAAGGGGAATATCTGAGACAATTTCTAGTTAAGATTAGTATTATTTACAATGGAGTTTTTTGAAAGACTTATGAGAAAGATAAAAAAATAATAATAATAAATATTATTAAATAGTTATAAAAAAACATTACTGTATAAATGCCTTTTGTAACTAGCATTGTTTTGATATTTAAGCTTTTTTGTCAAATAAAAAAAATTCAAATTAGTTTTTTATTTACAGATATTTAAAGAGCTGATTAAAATTTTCATTTTTTAAACTTTATAATTGTTGCTTTACAATGTGTTCTAATCAAGCTATCATTTAAAAATTGTTCAAGTGATGTGAAGCTATCATTTAAAAATTGTTCAAGTGATGTGAAGCTATCATTTAAAAATCATTCAAGTGATGTGAAGCTACCATTTAAAACTTGTTCAAGTGATGTGAAGCTATCATTTAAAAATTGTTCAAGTGATGTGAAGCTACCATTTAAAACTTGTTCAAGTGATGTGAAGCTATCTGAAAAAATATTTTCCATAATGTAGCCCACAGTATACTTTGTTCTAATAAAGCCAATATTATAATTTTGTCTATTGTATAACTAAGATGATAATTTATTCTAATACAGCTAACACAAATAAGAAAATGGTTACTAGGATATAAAATGTACAAACTGCCTGCATGCACTGTTCCTATTATTATGAATGTTGATGAATAGACCTTGACCTAGGTTAGTGAGCCCATTGATAATTATTTAGTTTTATATCAAACTCGTACATTTTCTTTCACTCTTGAATACACTACAAAAAGAAGGAAACATTTTTTCAAATGGATCAATTTCTAAAAAGTTCTATTTTCAATGAGAAGTAAAGTACATAATTAAAATAAACTATTCTATTTTCAATGAGAAGTAAAGTACATAATTAAAATAAACTATTCTATTTTCAATGAGAAGTAAAGTACATAATTAAAATAAACTATTCTATTTTCAATGAGAAGTAAAGTACATAATTAAAATAAACTATTCTATTTTCAATGAGAAGTAAAGTACATAAATAAAATAAACTATTCTATTTTCAATGAGAAGTAAAGTACATAAATAAAATAAACTATTCTATTTTCAATGAGAAGTAAAGTACATAAATAAAATAAACTATTCTATTTTCAATGAGAAGTAAAGTACATAAATAAAATAAACTATTCTATTTTCAATGAGAAGTAAAGTACATAAATAAAATAAACTATTCTATTTTCAATGAGAAGTAAAGTACATAAATAAAATAAACTATTCTATTTTCAATGAGAAGTAAAGTACATAAATAAAATAAACTATTCTATTTTCAATGAGAAGTAAAGTACATAAATAAAATAAACTATTCTATTTTCAATGAGAAGTAAAGTACATAAATAAAATAAACTATTCTATTTTCAATGAGAAGTAAAGTACATAATTAAAATAAACTATTCTATTTTCAATGAGAAGTAAAGTACATAAATAAAATAAACTATTCTATTTTCAATGAGAAGTAAAGTACATAATTAAAATAAACTATTCTATTTTCAATGAGAAGTAAAGTACATAAATAAAATAAACTATTCTATTTTCAATGAGAAGTAAAGTACATAATTAAAATAAACTATTCTATTTTCAATGAGAAGTAAAGTACATAAATAAAATAAACTATTCTATTTTCAATGAGAAGTAAAGTACATAATTAAAATAAACTATTCTATTTTCAATGAGAAGTAAAGTACATAAATAAAATAAACTATTCTATTTTCAATGAGAAGTAAAGTACATAATTAAAATAAAGTGAAAGTTCCTCACAAAAGTGTATAGTTTTATTTTGAAAAACTAAAGTTGATTTAACTAAACAGTGAAATAAACTCCTTACAAAAATTTTATACAAACAGAACTTTGTTTCTTTTTGTTTCTTATTGATTATAAAAATGAAAACAGTAGAACTTTATTCTTCAACCAAATGTTCCAAAAGTTTAAAAAATGGATGGATAAATATCATTGTCACTTTAAGTATAGGGATTACAAGTTGTTACAGTAGTTGTATTAGTAATAAATAAAACATCACACATTGAGCAGAGTCTAATGCTACAATATTGCAAAGTGAATATACCAGTGAAGATATGAGTATTAATTATACACCATATCATCAAAAAAATGACTAGCATTAGTTTTTTGTTCTATAGGTAAGCCGCTGTTAATGATTGGTTGACCTTGTAGTGTCTAACTGTAGCCTCATTCTAGATCAGCCTGCTTCGGGAGGAAACGCAGCTCCTGTCTTCAGAAAGAGCCAAGCTCAGGGAGCCTGTGGTCATAGGCTGCGGGCGCAAAGGCTTAGCCTGATGGACGGCCCTGATTAGTCGACTGTTCTTCTCAGCAATCTGTTGCATGCTGTGTACAGTCTTGGAGAAACTTTTGGCAGACTCTACCCGAGTGGCTGGGCTAATGTTGGGACTTGCTGGTTTCCTTGGCCGTAGATTGTAGGGAGACACCTGAATAAAAATAAAATAAAGGTAAATTTATAAGTGACAGCTGTAGCAAAATTATGCTGAACTATCAATATATATAATTACGGTGAGTTTGTTTATATAATTATATATTAATATATATGTTTGTCCCCTTTAGGCTCCTAAGCCGTTTGAATAATCTGGCCAAAAATTAAATGTATAAATTGGAAACGTCCTCCAAAAGAGATTTTTATTTTTTCACTTATAATCATAAATGTGTTGATTTAAGAAATCCAAAATGTTATATCCAACTAATATAACCGTACATAACAAATGTCCATTTCGGTTCATTTAATATGTTGAACAAGAGATTTACTATGTTGAACGGGAGGGTCTTATCGGGTTTTCCCAATTCTGCTGCTGTTTTTTTAATGTGGCGAGACCTTTTTAAAAGTTAAGCACCGCGATTTGGCTTGGAGAGTTTGTACTTTATAAAAATCATAGCGTATAACGTAATGTATACAAAATCATTTCTTTTTTCATTATAGATGTTTGCATTATCCTTTTAGTAAAAGTAACCAAATGTTTTTTTATTTAATGGATTCATGTCGCTATTGAGAACATCCTTTAATAGGCGACTTTATAAACTCTATAAATTAAATGATACGAATTATATATAAAGGACAAGTTATAAATGATTTTTTTTAAATACCAGAAGCTTGACAGCAACAATTTTTATGCATGTGCCACTGCCAGGGCGACCAGACACTATAAAAAAACAAACTAAATACCGAAATAAACATTCTCAATACTGTTTTATTGATATAATAAGCCAGAACAAAAATTAAATACCGTAAAAAATCATTCTCCCTTTAGTTTTCATTGTAGACATATTGAAATATTATTTCTACATTTTTTTTAATTATTTACCTTTTTATTTATTTTTTTTGTCTTTTAGATAGTTTATTATTGTTAATTTAATATTATTAATATCTAGTCAAGTCAACACAACTGTTCCCTACATTTTAATACCAGAAGCTTGACAACAACAATTCTTATGCATATGCCAGGGTCAGGGCGACCAGAAAAAATTAAAAAGAACAAAAACTAAATACCAAAAAGAAACGTTCTCAGTCCAGTTTTTATTGTAATATTGTCTTTTGTCTCTCTCTCTTAACAAAACACATTTGTTTTTCTGTCATTTTGACGGGCATAACCACTATTTTTTTTTATAATTCTATCAAAATTATAGAATAAGCTCATGACAAACTAGATGGTGAAATATAAACTTTAAACAGATTTTCTTAAACATTTTTCTAAGAAGCAATATAATTTTAAGCAGCCATCATTTTGTAATACATTGATGAATAAATCAGTCATATGTGACGCTACCCCAGAAACCGGTACGGAAGTCGGTAAAACTGATTTTTCAATAAATGCAAAAAATGTGAAGAAAAGGTTCCTAGGTCGTTTTTTTTAATTATTTTTGATGCCTTAACTTATAGCTGTGAAATTTTCAAGCTAAAATGATTTTTAGAAATTACTCAAAAATGTGTTTTTATGCAGCTTTTGTATAAAATCACGCAAAATGTCCTCTAAACATTAAATTGTTTAAAAATGTAATAAATATCACTTATAAAACATTTAAAACTTTAACAGCTTGTGTATTTATTCATTATCATTATGTTTGTTAAATTTCATGACCATTGGTTAATATTTGTTTGTCCTGGAAATAATTAATTATCTGTTGCAATGTTAAAATTTAAAAAAATCTGTACTGTTTTCTTTTTCATTTTTCTCCAAAAGGACTTCCCTTACCTTTACTTATGTAAATTTAAATAACTTTTGAACGGTAATTAATGGATTTTAAATATTTTTTCACCAATATGTAGATAAATGAATAAGCTTTAATTCAATACCTAAAACTAAATATCCTATTTTGACGACTTTAGTACCATTCCGTGGGGTTGCAGCACATATTATGAAATCTTTTTTTTAAAACCTTTTGATATTTAAATATTTAGTCAACAAATGATTAACAAAATGGGGACAAACACATATACAGTGTTGAAATAAAATGTGACTATTACCAACTCAGAATTTTTTCACAACTAATACTTCAAAGCTAAAAAAAATTTAAAATGATAATGTACATGGCAGAAACAAAATTAGAAATGGTCAAAGTCTTGAAATGTGTTGCAGTATTTTTCATGAATCCAACAAACCCAGCATTCCCTCCTACAACAAACCCTACATCCCCTTCTACAACAAACCCTGAATCCCCTTCTATGACAAACCCTGCATCCTTTCTAAAACAAACCCTGAATCCCCTTCTATGACAAACCCTGCATCCTTTCTAAAACAAACCCTGAATCCCCTTCTATGACAAACCCTGCATCCTTTCTACAACAAACCCTGAATCCCCTTCTATGACAAACCCTGCATCCTTTCTAAAACAAACCCTGAATCCCCTTCTATGACAAACCTAGCATCCTTTACTACATCAATCACAGAACTACAGCATGTCTAGCCAGTAATAAAAATTATTCAAACAACTTACTGAGTTATTAGCTTGAGGGACAGAAACACTTTGAGTAGCAGGTGTTCTTGATTCAATATTATCTGAAATAGTAACACACACTCTAGCTTAGCTTGCAACATCAACTAATATTGATGAAGTAATTAAAAAATGTAACAAAAAATTAGGCTTCGTAAAAAGGAACTTTTACAAATGTAATAAGAACATAAAAACTAAAATGCTTTATATCTAACACTAGTAGGTATGTGCCCGGTACTCCGAACTGGGTAAAAGTACAACTACAAAGTTTATATTTTGAATACGAAACGAATTTAAACATGAAGGAATTTTTTTATTTACCCGCTACAAAGTTAATTACCCATTAACTCTATAACTACCATGAGCCGCATTTTGCGGCTCAAGCCAGCCGTGCCGAAAGACCACGAGCCCCATTTTGCGGCTCAGAAACCCTTATATATTTATTTTGTCCAAATCTAATCCAAAATTTAGAAATAATAAACTAACGTCCTTGTTTTGAATCGTCTGCTTCCGTATTCGTTCTTTTCAAATGTAAATATTAACTGGAAAAAATGTTTTTTGTGTTTAAAAGTGATTTATTTGCGATGTCTGGCTTAATTTTCCTTTTTTTTTCTCTCAGTATTGTTACTGTACTTGTGTTTAGTTTTTTTTGTGTATCTTTGTTATTTGTGAACAAAAATTAATGAAATTTGAAGCGAGTGTTTCTAATAGAATTCTGAATAGAATCGCAAAGTTTCTTTTTTATTCGGATTATTATTTTCTGAGATTTTAGATTGTAAGTTGAATATTTCTTTATTTGTTTGCCTTTGTTTCTAAAACAACATTCTTACTTTCACCTTTACTATCACTTTTTTTTCTAGAATTTAAACGCTTTTATTTCTGCTTATTTTGAAATGTAACACTTAGGGCTTCATTCATAATAAAAGCTGTAAAAAAAGCTTTGATTGCGTTGGGCCTAGGTAAAAAAATAAGGTCATGAAAACTGGCTGGCCATACGGGGGAAAATGCCATGGTAGCTATTGAGTTAAAACATTGTCTTAACAATTTAAACATCACCCACTCCAAATTACGGCACAAATTAAATAGCAGGTATGTGCCCGGGTCTTCGAACCGGCTAAAATTTATGTTTACATACACTCTAACTACTCAAGCAGTTATAATGAGATTGCCCGCAACAACTACAAAGTTTATACGAAGGAATTTTTTATTTTCCTGCTACAAAGTAAATTACCCATTAAAATCATTACCCATTACCCATTATAACAATTTATTTATTTATATTTAGCGTGATCGATCAAATAATGATAAAAAGTTGTACCAGGAATTACAACGTGAAATCAAAATTTGTCATTTTATTGTTTTTTTTTTTACCAAACTGACCACTGGGGTCATTTAAAAAAATGTAAAACCTTGACAGTGTTCTCCGCAGTAACGCAAAGAATATTTGTTCCATATTTCATGTCATTCTCACCAGTATTTAAAAAGATTATGCGGCATGTACACACAAACACCTTTTGAGATTTATATATATACTAGCCGTATGATTTACTTATTTATTGTAAGCAAACTTAGAATTAAATTTTCTATTCAACATGTAAAACAATAACAAATGAAACCCATAAGAAACAAAGAAGAAATTTTTTTTTTTTTAATTAAATTGTGTTCAATGTAATTGCATAATGATCTTTTACATACACTTTACATATAATGAGATTGCCTGCTACACAGTTTATATTAATGCGTATACGCCCGCTACAAACGAATTATAAAGCTAAAAGTTGTTTACATACACTCTAACTTTTATATAATGAGATTGCACGCAACAACTACAAAGTTTATATTTCGTATACAGCACAAATTAAAACGTGAATATATTTTGTCCTATTCATTCATAAAGTACAATAGCAAACATTCAAACAAAGTTAATTTAAGATGAATACGCAAAATTTGATGACGTCATTAAAAAAAGAAGGCTAGTTAGCTCCGTGCAAAATGTGATGACGTCATAAAAATAATCTCAGCGCATCCTTTTTTTTCTAACTTGTGACGAAAAACTATAAAAAGTTGTACTGGCTTGGTCAATGTGAATCAAAAGTTGTGTTTTATTTGCGTTTTTTGACCAAACTGACCACTGCGGTCATTTAATTTTTCTTAAAACCTTGACAGTGTTCACCGCCGTAACGCAAAGAATAATTGTAGCAAATTTCAAGTTTTTATGTCCAGTATTTAAAAAGATTATGCGGTATGTACATAGCCAGCCACATACAGACACCTTTTGAGATTTATATATATTAATGATATGATATGATATATATATATATATATATGATTAGTTAGGCCTATACTAGAATATGCATCATCTGTATGGGACCCATCAACAAAAGAAAAGAAAAAAATTAGAACAAATTAAAAAAAGAGCTGCAAGGTTCATTACTAGCAAATATTCACAACAGACAAGAGTAGCACCATTAGTATAATCACTAAATCTAGAAGATCACAGAAGGGCAAAGAGTAAAGTAGTAATAATACATAAAGCATTAAAAACTCTAATTTAGAAATACAACCCAATAACAACCTGTTACAAAGCTCAGATAAACATAAGCACAGAATCACTTTTCATATCCTAATTTAGAAATACAACACAATAACGACCTGTCACAAAGCTGAGATAAACATAAGCACAGAATCACTTTTCATATCCCTTATGTGAGAACAAATGCATATAAGTACTCTTTCTTCCCGAGTGGCATACAGCATGGAATGGGTTGCCTGAACAAACCAGTAAAACCAGTAACATAACATCATTTAAAACATTAATAAAAACGCAAAACTAGACTCGGACCACGGATGAACATAGGACACAATAATCTTCTTTATAGAAGGCGAGGCTGTAATATATAAGATAAGATATGAAATACAGGAAAAGAACTTCTTAAAATTTAATCATTTATAAGGCCAGTGAAGAAGCAATCACCAATTCCTGTGGCCAATGCAAGCAAGGAGATTGTGCGGCCAGCCAATGCTAGGATCTATCATACACAGCCTCTTGAAATACTCCAGAGAATATCATGACATTACAAACATTATATTGTTTAGTGTAGGCTAAATCAATGATTTTAAAGCAAGAAGTACCAGGTGACCGATCATTCCATCGGTAATAAAAAGCAGGCGCTTGTACCTTAACATAATTTGTATGTAAAACAACAGTGCATAAATTTTACAAATACGTCTTTACCAGACCAATAAAATATATTTGTCTTTTTCCTTTTTCTACTATGAATAACATAGGCTTTAAAGTCTAACAGTCGAAGCAGATTTTTATTTGTGCAGTCTAATATCTAGATTTTGCCCGATAACCCCCTCCCCCCCAGAAAAAATAAAAATAAATAAATAAAACAGCTTAATCTCATTTTAAACCCTAAAAAAAACATGTCGGCTAGAGTTGTCAGTTTTAAATCCAACAGAAATATATGTCATTTATGTCATTATGTTATGTATTTAAAAGACTGAAAATGAAAAGTTTACATTTAAAATATCATGAATTACGTTGCAATTTTTAGTTCTTCTACCCCTTCCCCTACTTTAACAACTGTCGAACTTTCTAGTGACCCCTCTTATAAAATTATGTCAATTTTGTTAACTCCCTCCCTCATCCCATTCAAGCTAACAATGAGTTATGCCGGCAAATATGTTTGATGTAAATTAAAAAGGCCTTCGTAAAAATGTAATACATTTTTACTAACCCGTAATACATTTTTACTAGTTTACAAGATTTCATATTGACTTCTTAAATAGTCTAATATTTCTTACTTGGGCACATATATAAATCAGAAGTATAGTTTGTAAATCACTTGTAATAAATATCTTATACAAAAAAGTATTTATTTATTATTTTCAATGTTTTCAATGTATTATTCCAAACATTGTTTGACAAAAAAGTAAAAATATATAGTTTGGTGTTAACCTTATCTAATATCCTCCATGTGTGTTACTATTTAAAATAAATTATCGCGGCAAAATATAATATCGATTAATTAAAACAATGGTATAATAAACATTTTAAAAAATTGTTTAAATTTTGAGCATTACAATAGTTAAATATTAAATAATAAAAGATGAAATTATGTTATTCATTGAAAGGACTGCAAATGAAAAGATTATAATATAGGCTACGTTAGATGATTTGTTTAATTTCTCTCCCCCCCCCCCCCCTCAATAAAACTAACAGTATATTACACTTCTGACTATTGTTATAAGGAAATTACAAATAAATTGAATACATCTTTTCTAGTTTACTAGATTTCGAATTGACAATGTTAACATATTCTAATATATCTTACTGTGTTTGGCCTATATAAGCAAATCATACATATTTTAATGAAACATTCGTAAACATGTGTATTGAATAAAAAAAAGTGGATACTAATACAGTGTATACTATTTACAGTGTAGAGTATACTACTACATTGTATACTTTAGATGGTGTAGTGTATACTGCTACAGTGTACACTATATACGGTGTAGTGTATACTGCTACAGTGTATACTATATATGGTGTAGTGTATACTGCTACAGTGTATACTATATATGGTGTAGTGTATACTGCTACAGTGTATACTATATACGGTGTAGTGTATACTGCTACAGTGTATACTATATATGGTGTAGTGTATACTGCTACAGTGTATACTATATATGGTGTGCTACAGTGTATACTATATATGGTGTAGTGTATACTGCTACAGTGTATACTATATATGGTGTAGTGTATATTGCTACAGTGTATACTATATATGGTGTAGTGTATACTGCTGTAGTGTACACTATATACGGAGTAGTGTATACTGCTACAGTGTACACTATATACGGTGCAGTGTATACTGCTACAGAGTACACTATATACAGTGCAGTGTATACTTCTACAGTGTACACTATATACGGTGTAGTGTATACTGCTACAGTGTACACTATATACAGTGTAGTGTATACTCCTACAGTGTATACTATATACGGTGTAGTGTTTACTCCTACAGTGTACACTATATACGGTGTAGTGTATACTGCTACAGTGTACACTATATACGGTGTAGTGTATACTTCTACAGTGTACACTATATACGGTGTAGTGTATACTTCTACAGTGTAAACTATATACGGTGTAGTGTATACTTCTACAGTGTACACTATATACGGTGTAGTGTATACTGCTACAGTGTACACTATATACGGTGTAGTGTATACTTCTACAGTGTATACTATATACGGTGTAGTGTATACTTCTACAGTGTATACTATATACGGTGTAGTGTATACTGCTACAGAGTACACTATATACGGTGCAGTGTATACTGCTACAGAGTACACTAAATACGGTGCAGTGTATACTGCTACAGAGTACACTATATACGGTGCAGTGTATACTGCTACAGAGTACACTATATACGGTGCAGTGTATACTGCTACAGTGTACACTATATACGGTGTAGTGTATACTTCTACAGTGTACACTATATACGGTGTAGTGTATACTCCTACAGTGTAAACTATATACGGTGTAGTGTATACTTCTACAGTGTAAACTATATACGGTGTAGTGTATACTTCTACAGTGTACACTATATACGGTGTAGTGTATACTTCTACAGTGTACACTATATACGGTGCAGTGTATACTGCTACAGAGTACACTATATACTGTGCAGTGTATACTTCTACAGTGTACACTATATACGGTGCAGTGTATACTGCTACAGTGTACACTATATATGGTGTAGTGTATACTCCTACAGTGTACACTATATACGGTGTAGTGTATACTCCTACAGTGTACACTATATACGGTGTAGTGTATACTCCTACAGTGTACACTATATACGGTGTAGTGTATACTGCTACAGTGTACAATATATACGGTGTAGTGTATACTCCTACAGTGTACACTATATACGGTGTAGTGTATACTCCTACAGTGTACACTATATATGGTGTAGTGTATACTCCTACAGTGTACACTATATACGGTGTAGTGTATACTCCTACAGTGTACACTATATACGGTGTAGTGTATACTCCTACAGTGTACACTATATACGGTGTAGTGTATACTCCTACAGTGTACACTATATACGGTGTAGTGTATACTCCTACAGTGTACACTATATACGGTGTAGTGTATACTCCTACAGTGTACACCATATACGGTGTAGTGTATACTCCTACAGTGTACACTATATACGGTGTAGTGTATACTGCTACAGTGTACAATATATACGGTGTAGTGTATACTCCTACAGTGTACACTATATACGGTGTAGTGTATACTCCTACAGTGTACACTATATACGGTGTAGTGTATACTCCTACAGTGTACACCATATACGGTGTAGTGTATACTCCTACAGTGTACACTATATACGGTGTAGTGTATACTCCTACAGTGTACACTATATATGGTGTAGTGTATACTGCTATAGTGTATAATATATACGGTGCAGTGTATACTGCTACAGTGTACACTATATATGGTGTAGTGTATACTGCTACAGTGTACACTATATATGGTGTAGTGTATACTGCTACAGTGTACACTATATATGGTGTAGTGTATACTGCTACAGTGTACACTATATATAGTGTAGTGTATACTGCTACAGTGTACACTATATATGGTGTAGTGTATACTGCTACAGTGTACACTATATATGGTGTAGTGTATACTGCTACAGTGTACACTATATATGGTGTAGTGTATACTGCTACAGTGTACACTATATATGGTGTAGCCTATACTGCTACAGTGTACACTATATATGGTGTAGCGTATACTGCTACAGTGTACACTATATATGGTGTAGTGTATACTGCTACAGTGTACACTATATATGGTGTAGTGTATACTGCTACAGTGTACACTATATATGGTGTAGCCTATACTGCTACAGTGTACACTATATATGGTGTAGTGTATACTGCTACAGTGTACACTATATATGGTGTAGCCTATACTGCTACAGTGTATTATATATACGGTGCAGTGTATACTGCTACAGTGTACACTATATACGGTGTAGCATATACTGCTACAGTGTACACTATATATGGTGTAGTGTATACTGCTACAGTGTATAATATATATACGGTGCAGTGTATACTGCTACAGTGTACACTATATACGGTGTAGCATATACTGCTACAGTGTACACTATATATGGTGTAGTGTATACTGCTACAGTGTACACTATATATGGTGAAGTGTATACTGCTACAGTGTATAGTATATACGGTGCAGTGTATACTGCTACAGTGTACACTATATACGGTGTAGCATATACTGCTACAGTGTACACTATATATGGTGTAGTGTATACTGCTACAGTGTATAATATATACGGTGCAGTGTATACTGCTACAGTGTACACTATATACGGTGTAGCATATACTGCTACAGTGTACACTATATATGGTGTAGTGTATACTGCTACAGTGTATAATATATACGGTGTAGCATATACTGCTACAGTGTACACTATATACGGTGTAGCATATACTGCTACAGTGTACACTATATATGGTGTAGTGTATATCTTATACATTACAGACGCTCCTTCTATAAAGAAGATTATTGCGTCCTACTGCTACAGTGTACACTATATATGGTGTAGTGTATACTCCTACAGTGTACACTATATATTGTGTAGTGTATACTGCTACAGTGTACACTATATATGGTGTAGTGTATACTGCTACAGTGTACACTATATATGGTGTAGTGTATACTCCTACAGTGTACACTATATATGGTGTAGTGTATACTGCTACAGTGTACACTATATATGGTGTAGTGTATACTGCTACAGTGTACACTATATATGGTGTAGTGTATACTGCTACAGTGTACACTATATATGGTGTAGTGTATACTCCTACAGTGTACACTATATATGGTGTAGTGTATACTGCTACATTGTACACTATATATGGTGTAGTGTATACTGCTACAGTGTACACTATATATGGTGTAGCATATACTGCTACAGTGTACACTATATATGGTGTAGCGTATACTGCTACAGTGTACACTATATATGGTGTAGTGTATACTTCTACAGTGTACACTATATATGGTGTAGTGTATACTTCTACAGTGTACACTATATATGGTGTAGTGTATACTGCTACATTGTACACTATATATGGTGTAGTGTATACTCCTACAGTGTACACTATATATGGTGTAGTGTATACTGCTACAGTGTACACTATATATGGTGTAGCATATACTGCTACAGTGTACACTATATATGGTGTAGTGTATACTGCTACAGTGTACACTATATATGGTGTAGTGTATACTGCTACAGTGTACACTATATACGGTGTAGTGTATACTGCTACAGAGTACACTAAATACGGTGCAGTGTATACTGCTACAGAGTACACTATATACGGTGCAGTGTATACTGCTACAGTGTACACTATATACGGTGTAGTGTATACTGCTACAGTGTATACTATATACGGTGTAGTGTATACTTCTACAGTGTACACTATATACGGTGTAGTGTATACTGCTACAGTGTATACTATATACGGTGTAGTGTATACTTCTACAGTGTACACTATATACGGTGTAGTGTATACTCCTACAGTGTAAACTATATACGGTGTAGTGTATACTTCTACAGTGTACACTATATACGGTGCAGTGTATACTGCTACAGAGTACACTATATACTGTGCAGTGTATACTTCTACAGTGTACACTATATACGGTGCAGTGTATACTGCTACAGTGTACACTATATATGGTGTAGTGTATACTCCTACAGTGTACACTATATACGGTGTAGTGTATACTCCTACAGTGTACACTATATACGGTGTAGTGTATACTCCTACAGTGTACACTATATACGGTGTAGTGTATACTGCTACAGTGTACAATATATACGGTGTAGTGTATACTCCTACAGTGTACACTATATACGGTGTAGTGTATACTCTTACAGTGTACACTATATACGGTGTAGTGTATACTCCTACAGTGTACACTATATACGGTGTAGTGTATACTGCTACAGTGTACACTATATACGGTGTAGTGTATACTCCTACAGTGTACACTATATACGGTGTAGTGTATACTCCTACAGTGTACACTATATACGGTGTAGTGTATACTCCTACAGTGTACACCATATACGGTGTAGTGTATACTCCTACAGTGTACACTATATACGGTGTAGTGTATACTGCTACAGTGTACAATATATACGGTGTAGTGTATACTCCTACAGTGTACACTATATACGGTGTAGTGTATACTCCTACAGTGTACACTATATACGGTGTAGTGTATACTCCTACAGTGTACACCATATACGGTGTAGTGTATACTCCTACAGTGTACACTATATACGGTGTAGTGTATACTCCTACAGTGTACACTATATATGGTGTAGTGTATACTCCTACAGTGTACACTATATATGGTGTAGTGTATACTCCTACAGTGTACACTATATATGGTGTAGTGTATACTTCTACAGTGTACACTATATATGGTGTAGTGTATACTTCTACAGTGTACACTATATATGGTGTAGTGTATACTGCTACAGTGTACACTATATATGGTGTAGTGTATACTCCTACAGTGTACACTATATATGGTGTAGTGTATACTGCTACATTGTACACTATATATGGTGTAGTGTATACTGCTACAGTGTACACTATATATGGTGTAGCGTATACTGCTACAGTGTACACTATATATGGTGTAGTGTATACTGCTACAGAGTACACTAAATACGGTGCAGTGTATACTGCTACAGAGTACACTATATACGGTGCAGTGTATACTGCTACAGTGTACACTATATACGGTGTAGTGTATACTGCTACAGTGTACACTATATACGGTGTAGTGTATACTGCTACAGTGTATACTATATACGGTGTAGTGTATACTTCTACAGTGTACACTATATACGGTGTAGTGTATACTGCTACAGTGTATACTATATACGGTGTAGTGTATACTTCTACAGTGTACACTATATACGGTGTAGTGTATACTCCTACAGTGTAAACTATATACGGTGTAGTGTATACTTCTACAGTGTACACTATATACGGTGCAGTGTATACTGCTACAGAGTACACTATATACTGTGCAGTGTATACTTCTACAGTGTACACTATATACGGTGCAGTGTATACTGCTACAGTGTACACTATATATGGTGTAGTGTATACTCCTACAGTGTACACTATATACGGTGTAGTGTATACTCCTACAGTGTACACTATATACGGTGTAGTGTATACTCCTACAGTGTACACTATATACGGTGTAGTGTATACTGCTACAGTGTACAATATATACGGTGTAGTGTATACTCCTACAGTGTACACTATATACGGTGTAGTGTATACTCCTACAGTGTACACTATATACGGTGTAGTGTATACTCCTACAGTGTACACTATATACGGTGTAGTGTATACTGCTACAGTGTACACTATATACGGTGTAGTGTATACTCCTACAGTGTACACTATATACGGTGTAGTGTATACTCCTACAGTGTACACTATATACGGTGTAGTGTATACTCCTACAGTGTACACCATATACGGTGTAGTGTATACTCCTACAGTGTACACTATATACGGTGTAGTGTATACTGCTACAGTGTACAATATATACGGTGTAGTGTATACTCCTACAGTGTACACTATATACGGTGTAGTGTATACTCCTACAGTGTACACTATATACGGTGTAGTGTATACTCCTACAGTGTACACCATATACGGTGTAGTGTATACTCCTACAGTGTACACTATATACGGTGTAGTGTATACTCCTACAGTGTACACTATATATGGTGTAGTGTATACTGCTATAGTGTATAATATATACGGTGCAGTGTATACTGCTACAGTGTACACTATATATGGTGTAGTGTATACTGCTACAGTGTACACTATATATGGTGTAGTGTATACTGCTACAGTGTACACTATATATGGTGTAGTGTATACTGCTACAGTGTACACTATATATAGTGTAGTGTATACTGCTACAGTGTACACTATATATGGTGTAGTGTATACTGCTACAGTGTACACTATATATGGTGTAGTGTATACTGCTACAGTGTACACTATATATGGTGTAGTGTATACTGCTACAGTGTACACTATATATGGTGTAGCCTATACTGCTACAGTGTACACTATATATGGTGTAGCGTATACTGCTACAGTGTACACTATATATGGTGTAGTGTATACTGCTACAGTGTACACTATATATGGTGTAGTGTATACTGCTACAGTGTACACTATATATGGTGTAGCCTATACTGCTACAGTGTACAATATATATGGTGTAGTGTATACTGCTACAGTGTACACTATATATGGTGTAGCCTATACTGCTACAGTGTATTATATATACGGTGCAGTGTATACTGCTACAGTGTACACTATATACGGTGTAGCATATACTGCTACAGTGTACACTATATATGGTGTAGTGTATACTGCTACAGTGTATAATATATATACGGTGCAGTGTATACTGCTACAGTGTACACTATATACGGTGTAGCATATACTGCTACAGTGTACACTATATATGGTGTAGTGTATACTGCTACAGTGTACACTATATATGGTGAAGTGTATACTGCTACAGTGTATAGTATATACGGTGCAGTGTATACTGCTACAGTGTACACTATATACGGTGTAGCATATACTGCTACAGTGTACACTATATATGGTGTAGTGTATACTGCTACAGTGTATAATATATACGGTGCAGTGTATACTGCTACAGTGTACACTATATACGGTGTAGCATATACTGCTACAGTGTACACTATATATGGTGTAGTGTATACTGCTACAGTGTATAATATATACGGTGTAGCATATACTGCTACAGTGTACACTATATACGGTGTAGCATATACTGCTACAGTGTACACTATATATGGTGTAGTGTATATCTTATACATTACAGACGCTCCTTCTATAAAGAAGATTATTGCGTCCTACTGCTACAGTGTACACTATATATGGTGTAGTGTATACTCCTACAGTGTACACTATATATGGTGTAGTGTATACTGCTACAGTGTACACTATATATGGTGTAGTGTATACTGCTACAGTGTACACTATATATGGTGTAGTGTATACTCCTACAGTGTACACTATATATGGTGTAGTGTATACTGCTACAGTGTACACTATATATGGTGTAGTGTATACTGCTACAGTGTACACTATATATGGTGTAGTGTATACTCCTACAGTGTACACTATATATGGTGTAGTGTATACTGCTACATTGTACACTATATATGGTGTAGTGTATACTCCTACAGTGTACACTATATATGGTGTAGTGTATACTGCTACAGTGTACACTATATATGGTGTAGCATATACTGCTACAGTGTACACTATATATGGTGTAGTGTATACTTCTACAGTGTACACTATATATGGTGTAGTGTATACTGCTACATTGTACACTATATATGGTGTAGTGTATACTCCTACAGTGTACACTATATATGGTGTAGTGTATACTGCTACAGTGTACACTATATATGGTGTAGCATATACTGCTACAGTGTTCACTATATATGGTGTAGTGTATACTGCTACAGTGTACACTATATACGGTGTAGTGTATACTGCTACAGTGTACACTATATATGGTGTAGTGTATACTCCTACAGTGTACACTATATATGGTGTAGTGTATACTGCTACAGTGTACACTATATATGGTGTAGTGTATACTGCTACAGTGTACACTATATATGGTGTAGTGTATACTCCTACAGTGTACACTATATATGGTGTAGTGTATACTGCTACATTGTACACTATATATGGTGTAGTGTATACTCCTACAGTGTACACTATATATGGTGTAGTGTATACTGCTACAGTGTACACTATATATGGTGTAGCATATACTGCTACAGTGTACACTATATACGGTGTAGCATATACTGCTACAGTGTACACTATATATGGTGTAGCATATACTGCTACAGTGTACACTATATATGGTGTAGTGTATACTCCTACAGTGTACACTATATATGGTGTAGTGTATACTGCTACAGTGTACACTATATATGGTGTAGCATATACTGCTACAGTGTACACTATATATGGTGTAGTGTATACTCCTACAGTGTACACTATATATGGTGTAGTGTATACTGCTACAGTGTACACTATATATGGTGTAGCATATACTGCTACAGTGTACACTATATACGGTGTAGCATATACTGCTACAGTGTACACTATATATGGTGTAGCATATACTGCTACAGTGTACAGTTATTGTACCATAAAAAAGATTTTGTTTTTTTCCATACAATGTCAGATAAAAGAAAGTTAAAAATAGACCTTTAGTTTGGTGAAACTTCATCTAATTCTGTTATTATTTAAACGGCAAACTATTATCTCACTATTAATTAATACGTAAATATTTTATTTGTTTTAATCTAAAATATATTGAAGTTTAATTTAAAATATATTGAAAACGTTATAATCTAAATAAGCCTAGAAGGCCTCAATACTATTATTTGTCAGCCCGCGTGTCACCCACTGGCTGTAGTGTGCACACCCCTGCATTACATAAATTATTACACTTGGTCTTGCTTTAAATTATATATCTATCATCAGTGCGCAAAACAGCCAGCTTAAACAAGAAATTAAACTTCTTTCTACTGTTGAACGGGTATTTCCACAATGTCATAATTGCGACGCAACAAAACACCGCTCTTGAAAGCCGCGCCACACGTGGATTGTGCAATGGCATGTTTTCACTGCCAAAATCAATTATCTATGATAAATCAAATGAATATTTTTGTCTTACGATCATTTCCGATTTTTGTTTGTGTGGCCGAAAAGCTGTAGATTTTTAAAAAGTGAAACAAGTCGTTCATTAAAACATGAAGAAAATCGTTACAGCGCTTTTGAAGAAAATTTCCAGACATACATACATACATATATATATATAAATACAATTTTACTCGTATTATAGTTTAGGTTATATTGGGTTCACTTATAGAATGACTACCTGACACAAGCACCAGAAGTAGGTAGAGAATATAACAAACAATAAAGACAATGAACTACACACAACTGAAGACAGTCATGTTCCAATGTACTAATACTAACCTAGTGAGCTGTTAGCTTTGTCCAGCCATGAAATGATCCTGTTGTGAGGGTCAGATATGGACAAGTCCTTCTGCAGGTCAGATAACTCCATCAACAAAGAGGCTTTTTCTTTATCTTTCAGATCAGACTATATAGGAATAAAATGAAGTGTCATCAACAACAAAACATACAAGTGTCATCAAGAACAAATCATAATACATGTAGTGTCATCAACAACAAAACATACAAGTGTCAGCAACAACAAAACATACTACAAGTGTCATCAACAACAAATCATAATACAAGTAGTGTCATCAACAACAAAACATACAAGTGTCAGCAACAACAAAACATAATACAGGTGTCAACAACAAAACATAATACAAGTGTCATCAACAACAAAACATACTACAAGTGTCATCAACAACAAAACATAATACAAGTGTCATCAAAAACAAAACATAATACAAGTAGTGTCAACAACAACAAAACATACTACAAGTGTCATCAACAACAAATCATAATACAAGTGTCATCAACAACAAAACATAATACAAGTAGTGTCATCAACAACAAATCATAATACAAGTGTCATCAACAACAAAACATAATACAAGTAGTGTCATCAACAACAAATCATAATACAAGTGTCATCAACAACAAAACATAATACAAGTGTCATCAACAACAAATCATAATACAAGTGTCATCAACAACAAAACATAATACAAGTGTCAACAACAAAACATAATACAAGTAGTGTCATCAACAACAAATCATAATACAAGTGTCATCAACAACAAAACATAATACAAGTGTCATCAACAACAAAACATAATACAAGTGTCATCAACAACAAAACATGATACAAGTAGTGTCATCAACAACAAAACATAATACAAGTAGTGTCATCAACAACAAATCATAATACAAGTGTCATCAACAACAAAACATAATACAAGTAGTGTCATCAACAACAAAACATACTACAAGTGTCATCAACAACAAAACATAATACAAATAGTGTCATCAACAACAAATCATAATACAAGTGTCATCAATAACAAAACATAATACAAGTGTCATCAACAACAAATCATAATACAAGTAGTGTCATCAATAACAAATCATAATAGAAGTGTCATCAATAACAAAACATAATACAAGTAGTGTCATCAATAACAAATCATAATACAAGTGTCATCAACAACAAAACATAATACAAGTAGTGTCAACAACAACAAAGCATAATACAAGTAGCGTCATCAACAACAAAACATAATACAAGTAGTGTCATCAACAACAAAACATAATACAAGTGTCATCAACAACAAAACATAATACAAGTAGTGTCATCAACAACAAAACATAATACAAGTGTCATCAACAACAAAACATAATACAAGTGTCATCAACAACAAAACATAATACAAGTGTCATCAACAACAAAACATAATACAAGTGTCATCAACAACAAAACATAATACAAGTAGTGTAATCAACAACAAAACATAATACAAGAGTTATCATCAACAAGATTCAATGACATCTTCTAAACAAGATTCAATGACATCTTCTAAACAAGATTAACTGAAATCTTCTAAACATGATCCATTACATCTTCTAAACAAGATTCAATTACGTCTTCTAAACAAGATTCCATTACATCTTCTAAACAAGATTCAATTACATCTGCTACACAAGATTCAATTACATCTTCTAAACAAGATTCAATTATTGTACATCTTCTAAACAAGATTCAATTACATCTTCTAAACAATATTCAATTACATCTTCTAAACAAGATTCAATGACATCTTCTAACCAAGATTCCATTACATCTTCTAAACAAGATTCAATTATTGTACATCTTCTAAACAAGATTCAATTACATCTTCTAAACAAGATTCAATGATATCTTCTAAACAAGATTCAATGACATCTTCTAAACAAGATTCAATTACATCTTGTAAAGTCACCCAACTAGCTAGATCATCATCCATTGTTGTGTTTTCAGGGAGTACAAACGTTTTGTCTGAGTCAGTGCCACTGTCATCTTCATCCGAGACATCGCTTGTGTAGTCACTGTCAGTAGACTCTGGCAACAGTGAAAGGAAGTTAAACTATATAGACCTTTTAATTTTTTTCAATTATTCCCCCCAAAAAAACGTCATGCGCCATTGCTGGGGGCGGAAATTATCAACGAAACCTTCTTCGCCTTTGTTTTTTTTAGTGGTTTTTAGGCATAATTATATTAGCTTTTCATTTTAAAAAATAATTACTTCATAAAAACTTTATACCCCAGAACCAGTTTTGAACCAAAAAAACATTTATTCTACATTCAATGTCTTTATAAGCATGAAAAAAGAATTTTACATAGTTATACATTTATAAAGTTTTGTTTGTGTTGTAGTCTCAATACTTATATAATATTAAGTTATTATTTTATTTGTAGCAATTGATATAGTAGCTTTTAATTATTATTAATTTTATAATCGTTCAATTTCAATGTCACAAAAGTACCTTGAAAAGTCAAAGTTAAGCTCATCACAGTTTGATTCTGAAAAGACCTAGGCCTATGTTCCATATGCTTTTGCTTGTCTTGTTTGGGGATTTTATCATTAATATTGTATGTAGAAGTAGTTAAGCATAGTATAACATATTAGTATACCTAGCTATAGGCATATATAAGTTATAAATATAGGCCTATAGGATATAAACCTAGCTGTTATTTAATACTAGTGGTTATGCCCGTCAAAATGACGGAGAAAAGAATGACTACAATGTGTTTTGTTAAGAGAGAGAGACAAAAGACAATATTACAATAAAAACTGGACTGAGAACGTTTCTTTTTGGTATTTAGTTTTTGTTCTTTTTAATTGTTTCTGGTCGCCCTGACCCTGGCATATGCATAAGAATTGTTGCTGTCAAGCTTCTGGCCTAAAAGACTGGCATAGTGTGTAAACCGCCTATACATTCCCAGACATGCCTACCGTTCCGCTTTTGGCGTATTTGTTCCGCTTTTTTATAAAAAAGCACACTTTGTTACGCCGTTACGCTTTTTACTAGTTTTGTTACGCCAAATTGGAAAGTTTGAGTTTTTCATGTGTTGAAATATAGTCCGTGTCTAGGTTGATAAATCAAAGGGATAAATAAGATCACAATGCTATAATTATTATTACTTGGGTTTTCTGTTTTTTTTAAAAGACATATTCTAGTCTTTTCCAACGTTTTTTTTTTTTTTTTGCGGCATTACACGTGTTTGGCAATGAATCTTATTTTCCTTTACTGTATTGCTAAGATTGTGAAAATGTCTAAACGTCCTGGCTCAGAAAGTTTAAATCTGATTTGTTCAAACTGTAAAAAAACAGACAGTTTTATAGGAAAGAATATTCAGAGGAGTTTATTCAGCAAAGAAAAACGTGGATTTAGGCCTAATGTTCTTTGTACTAAGCTCTTAGGTCTTAGATCTAGATCGATTGCGAACTGTCTGTAAAACGTAGGCCTACCTACATTTTAAATAGTGAAATAGTAAATAGATGGGTATGTTCCTCTTTTTTTTTTTTTGTTATAAAAGATTGTTACACAAAGGGTGTTCCGCTTTTTTGTTGAAAAATCCTCTTTTTCATCAAGATTGTTCCTCTTTTTAGTCCTTATGGGTAGGCATGTCTGCATTCCCATTAAGAATACACCGGCGGGCGAACGCATGGGGGACAGCCCCTGCAGCGGGTCCGAGATCCATTACACTGCAGAGAGGCCACTGGTCTCGGTGGGGAGGAAACATTGGATGCTGCAATCCCGTCTCGAGAAACACCCGGTGCCTGGATGCATGTAGCTATAGTATAGAATTTGTCCTACTGGGTGACAGTGCAGGTATACTGGTGAGCCACCACAATAATAATCCTTAGGGGAACTGCAGTGAACAATCGCTGTGCTGCGGAAACCTTCCATGTTACACGGCATGCCACGCCTTCGGCGTGTTGTGGGGTGGCTGAAGCCCGGACATATATTGCTCAATCCTAAACGTTACACCCTGGGGTGGCTGGAGCCCGGACATAGATTGCTCAATCCTAAACGTTACGCCCTGGGGTGGCTGGAGCCCGGACATAGATTGTTCAATCCTAAACATTAAGCCCTGATGTGGCTGGAGCCTGGACATAGATTGCTCAATCCTAAACGTTATGCCTTGGTGTGGCTGGAGCCTGGACATAGATTGCTCAATCCTAAACCTTATGCCTTGGTGTGGCTGGAGCCCGGACATAAGATTGCTCAATCCTAAACGTTATGCCCTGGACACAAGAGACGACAGACTCGTCCGGGTTTTTTTTTAAGATACTTTTTAATTCGATAATAAAATGTAGCGAACAGTTGTGTTGACTTGACTTGGAGCTGGCAAAACCAGCATTTATGAATACAGGCCGCTGTGCCTAAGTCCCGGTATAAAGATATATGAAATTAATAAATCTGGCTGGACCGGCATTTATTAATACGGGCCGCTGAAGAAAGCCTAAGTCCTGGTACAAAGTTAAATGAAAATAATCCGCTGAAGAAAGCCTAAGTCCTGGTACAAAGTTAAATGAAAATAATAAAGCTGGCTAGACTGACATTTATTAATACAGGCCGCTAAAGAAAGTCCTGGTACAAAGTTAGATGAAATTAATGTTATTTTAATTTCTGGCAGTCTCACTAGTAAATGGTGTTGAGAAAATTCAGTTTCTAGTGTTTGATATGCCAGGTCAAGTCAGACTCACTACCAGATGTGTTTAAAAAAAAAAACTCTAGGGGTGTAAAAATCACTAGGTAGTGTTTGAAACTTGTTATTAATAATATTAAATTAACAATAATATGCTATCTAAAATAAAAAAAACACAAATACAAAACAATAAAAAAAAGGTAAATAATAAAAAAAAATATTAGAAAATAATATTTCAATGTAATAAAAACTATAGTGATAAAGATTTTTTTCGGTATTTAATTTTTGTTCTTGCTTATTGTATCAATAAAACAGTACCGGTATTGAGATTGTTTCTTTTGGTATTTAGTTTTTTAATATTGTGTCCGGTCGCCCTGGCACATGCATAAAAATTGTTGCTGTCAGGCTTGTGCTATTTAAAAGTAATCATTTATAACTTGTCACTTGTTCTTTATAATTAGTATAATTTAATTTATAGAGTGTAGAAAGTCGCCTATTAAAGGATGCTCTCAATAGCGACGTGCATCCATTAAATAATTGAAACATGTGGTTACTTTTACTTAAAAGATAATGCAAACATCAAGGATTGCATGAAATAATTAAGCAAATATGAAGGTAGGCTATGCTGAATTTTTAGTTATATTATTGAATAATATTTCATGCACAGTGACAATATGAATATCTATAGGAATATCAATATGGAAAACATACGTCGACATACGGCATATGGTCATAGGCCCAACAATACGACATAGGCCTATATATAGCCTATTCCTACTAACAATAATTTAAAAAAAACGTTAACCTGCGAGAACAAATGCATATAAGTACTCTTTCTTCCCGAGTGGCATTCGGGCATGGAATGGGTTGCCTGAACAAACCAGGAAAACCAGTAACTTAACATCATTTAAAACATTAATAAAAATGCAAGACTAGACTCGGACCACGGATGAGCGTAGGACGCAATAATCTTCTTTATAGAAGGAGCGTCTGTAATGTATAAGATAAGCTAAGATAACATAATATTTGCTATGGCAATGGTTTTTATATTAGTGAAGATGCCTCTTGCCTCTGTCTCTATCAAACATAAAATAATATCTAGAATTATATTTGACTTTTTATTAATCAAAACGAGCAATCTAGGGCTAAGTTAAGCAATAGCTTGAATAGCTGACAGTAATAAAAGCACTATAGGCCTAATTCATTTTTTTTCTATACAAAACTAGTTCTAAACGTTATTTTTTTTTAACATTGAAGAAACAAAAAGTAATGACACAGTGATCACAGTAGAATCGACCATAATATTAAGGTCCAAAGCAGGTCCAGGTCTAATGTATTTCTTTAAAAACAAAAGAAGCTCTAAACTTTATTTTTTTACAATTCCCTTCCTAGGTTCTTAGTTTAAGGTTTCCATGTGTTTTTATGGTCTAAAATTTAAAAACAACTATAATAACATTTAAAAAAACGCCTTTAGTAAAATACTAAGAGGAAAGAAGAAAAAAAAATTCTTCTGCCCCCAGCAAGTATATTTTCTATATATGTCAGTGAGTTACACCCCTTATCCGAGGTCAGATTAAAAAGGTCAATAGCGATAGCCATACTGTGTTTAAAAAATTTGAAAGGAAGTTAAACTCAAAAGATAGCCATACCGTAGCCTGTTGTAGCTGAATATCATAAAACTCACTATAACCTTGACTATAAGCTTATTGTGTGCTCTAATAGTAGGCTATATATTAATGGACACTTTTTATGTTCTCCATTGGAAGACTTACCTTCTTTCACACGCTGAGTGACAGATTCTCTTTCAACTGGTAACAATGGTCCAGCTTGACCTAATTAAAAAAAAATTATTTTTTTTACTCTAGCAATAGTTTGCTTCATGAAACAGCAATCAGGTCAACCTGACCTATCTAAATCTAGGTCATAATAGAGTGTGATTAAATTTCTAACCAATTATCCTAAGTTTGAAAATAATCAAAGGTGATGGAAGTGTGGATCAGAGAAATGAAGACATGAACAAGAGGTGATGGAAGTGTGGATCAGAGAAATGAAGACTTGAACAAGAGGTGATGGAAGTGTGGATCAGAGAAATGAAGATTTGAACGAGAGGTGATGGAAGTGTGGATCAGAGAAATGAAGACTTGAACAAGAGGTGATGGAAGTGTGGATCAGAGAAATGAAGATTTGAACGAGAGGTGATGGAAGTGTGGATCAGAGAAATGAAGATTTGAACGAGAGGTGATGGAAGTGTGGATCAGAGAAATGAAGACTTGAACAAGAGGTGATGGAAGTGTGGATCAGAGAAATGAAGATTTGAACAAGAGGTGATGGAAGTGTGGATCAGAGAAATGAAGATTTGAACAAGAGGTGATGGAAGTGTGGATCAGAGAAATGAAGATTTGAACAAGAGGTGATGGAAGTGTGGATCAGAGAAATGAAGATTTGAACAAGAGGTGATGGAAGTGTGGATCAGAGAAATGAAGATTTGAACAAGAGGTGATGGAAGTGTGGATCAGAGAAATGAAGATTTGAACGAGAGGTGATGGAAGTGTGGATCAGAGAAATGAAGACTTGAACGAGAGGTGATGGAAGTGTGGATCAGAGAAATGAAGACTTGAACAAGAGGTGATGGAAGTGTGGATCAGAGAAATGAAGATTTGAACAAGAGGTGATGGAAGTGTGGATCAGAGAAATGAAGACTTGAACAAGAGGTGATGGAAGTGTGGATCAGAGAAATGAAGACTTGAACAGAGGGAAGTGTGGATCAGAGAAATGAAGACTTGAACAAGAGGTGATGGAAGTGTGGATCAGAGAAATGAAGACTTGAACAAGAGGCGATGGAAGTGTGGATCAGAGAAATGAAGAATTGAACAAGAGGCGATGGAAGTGTGGATCAGAGAAATGAAGATTTGAACAAGAGGTGATGGAAGTGTGGATCAGAGAAATGAAGATTTGAACAAGAGGTGATGGAAGTGTGGATCAGAGAAATGAAGATTTGAACAAGACGCAATGTACCTGTAAAGAATTTCTTCAAATCAGAGTTTTGTTTCCTGATTTCTACCAGTAGCTGATTGTTTAAAGCGTTGATGTCTTTGTACAGGTAGGCACACATCAGCCAAGTGATGATGCCAAATGTTATAGTGACACGACGACACAACCTCTGGAGCCAGTACAGCAACTCCTGTTAAATTTGAACACTTTCATATATGTTGTAGATACACTAACATATGTTGTAGATACACTAACATATGTGTACATACACTAACATATGTGTACATACACTAACATATGTGTACATACACTAACATATGTGTACATACACTAACATATGTGTACATACACTAACATATGTGTACAGACACTAACATATGTGTACATACACTAACATATGTGTACATACACTAACATATGTGTACAGACACTAACATATGTGTACATACACTAACATATGTGTACATACACTAACATATGTGTACATACACTAACATATGTGTACATACACTAACATATGTGTACATACACTAACATATGTGTACATACACTAACATATGTGTACATACACTAACATATGTGTACATACACTAACATATGTGTACATACACTAACATATGTGTACATACACTAACATATGTGTACAGACACTAACATATGTGTACAGACACTAACATATGTGTACAGACACTAACATATGTGTACAGACACTAACATTTGTGGATAAATGTACTTTTCAAAATGTAAATACACTAAGTATAAAGTATCTCGGTACCTGACCATAGTTGATGTAAAGTAATTGCGGGTGTGTATTGTGCTGGCCACACAATTGCCTAGTATGCCGTGGCCACAGAAACTGGTGAACGCTGCTTCACCGGCCCTATGGATCAATTTGGTCCGACGGGATACTAATAAAGTGCTATATTTTTGCTGTATTCCACAACTGGATAGAACATTTAGACCAGAGATGAGATACCTGGATAATATATTTAGAGCAGAGATGAGATACCTGGATAAAATATTTAGACCAGAGATGAGATACCTGGATAATATATTTAGACCAGAGATGAGATACCTGGGTAGAACATTTAGACCAGAGATGAGATACCTGGTTAAAATATTTAGACCAGAGATGAGATACCTGGATAAAATATTTAGAGCAGAGATGAGATACCTGGATAAAATATTTAGACCAGAGATGAGATACCTGGATAAAATATTTAGACCAGAGATGAGATACCTGGATAAAATATTTAGACCAGAGATGAGATACCTGGATAAAATATTTAGACCAGAGATGAGATACCTGGTTAAAATATTTAGACCAGAGATGAGATACCTGGATAAAATATTTAGACCAGAGATGAGATACCTGGTTAAAATATTAAGACCCGAGATGAGATACCTGGATAAAATATTTAGAGCAGAGATGAGATACCTGGATAAAATATTTAGAGCAGAGATGAGATACCTGGGTAGAACATTTAGACCAGACTGTTGAGAAATGAAAGGAAAATATTCATACACTTTAAAGTGAGTCCCTACAACACAATGATAGGTCTGTTTATATATATAAATATATAATAAATGATCACAAAATGATTGTTCTACGATTTATATTTGATTTCGGCTACACCAATAAGCATTGTTTTTGTAACATGTTTCTACATTTTGTGATTGGAAAATTTAAGTGTTTAACATTTTTTCTGTGACTGTGTAGGTCATTGATTATGTCGAAAGAACTAGAAAAGAATGGGTTCCAAAAGTTGCCATAGCCGGGGGTGTCAGTGGTGGATAAGCTCCCACTGTCTATAAAAATCTCCCACTGTCTATAAAACCTCCCACTGTCTATAAAAAGCTCCCACTGTCTACAAAAAGCTCCCACTGTCTATAAAAAGCTCCCACTGTCTATAAAAAGCTCCCATTGTCTATAAAAAGCTCCCACTGTCTATAAAAAGTTCCCACTGTCTATAAAAAGCTCCCATTGTCTATAAAAAGCTTCCACTGTCTATAAAAAGCTCCCACTGTCTATAAAAAGCTCCCATAAGGCATGCGTCTCAAACAGCCTCCAGCAACCAAGTCCAACCTCTGGCCTGCTCGAGTGGCTTAGTCACTAAGCCAGGCGGAACTGCTTCTACTAACAGAGGAAGGGGCGAAGGCGGAAAATTGGCGCCTCAAAACCCATAGCTTCGGGCCGATGGTACCCGTCAGTCTGGGAAGACACTCCATCTAGGAGAGGGGACACTCCGATCACAAACCACCGCTGCCTTGCGGACATAGAAAAAGCTACAGGAGTAAACCTTAAACAAATCAGTAGTGGAGCGTTTGGAACACCTACTAGGCTTTCCTTACCCGCGTTTGGAACACCTACTAGGCTTTCCTTACGGCAGCTTCTGCAGTCGAACCTCGCATTCCTTAGGGATATGCCGATAAGACAGAGAGGGGGTTGTGATGCATGGGCAACTCACAATCTCCATATCAAGGCTGAGGCCTTGCGCTTCCATTGTCTTGCGAGACAGATAGGAGCCATATATATATATATATATATATATATATAATTTAATTTAGACAGGAAATAAGCCTAGCTAAAACTTAATAAGACATACATTGATATGAGAAATATTAACCTATAGTTTAAAGCTTTGTATTAAAATAGATTAATAAAAACTGCATAACTTTGATATTTTAAAGTATAGTTCAGTGATATAATGTATGTTATATTCATTTATAAGAGGAAATTGGGGGGAAAAAAAAACAGTTTCTTTTTTTCTCTTTTGTCTGCCTTTTTCTCTCCATTAAACAATACTAAAAGAAAAATAAGGATTCCTGGCGACTACAAAAGAGAATTCTAAATTAAACATGGACTATGTTAAATAAATTTTTTTGTATGTTATATAATGATAATATCACCCTAAAGAGAGTAATTAAAGATATCACAAACCAGCCAAGATGGAAATTAAAAACATTTTTTCTAGAAGTAAAACATGTCATTAGAAGTAAAACATGTCATTAGAAGTAAAACATGTCATTAGAAGTAAAACATGTCATTAGAAGTAAAACGTCATTAGAAGTAAAACATGTCATTAGAAGTAAAACATGTCATTAGAAGTAAAACATGTCATTAGAAGTAAAACAATTCATTAGCAGTAAAACATGTCATTAGAAGTAAAACATGTCATTAGAAGTAAAACATGTCATTAGAAGTAAAACATGTCATTAGAAGTAAAACATGTCATTAGAAGTAAAACATGTCATTAGAAGTAAAACGCACAGAAGAAACATAGAAACCACTATTTCTTTAAAAAAAAAGGATGGACAGTATGAACCGTTCCAAGTACCTACAAAAAATAAATCCAATAAAAGAGGAGATTAAAGAAGGACAAAGAGCAAAATGTGAAGTATTAAATCCTAACTTAGAAATACAACACAATAACAATCTCTTACAATACATGACAACTCTTGTATCTACTTACATTATCTCCACTTGTATTATAAATAGTGTTGACCCATCTCATCACAGTCTGTTCCAGAAGAACATTCAATGTCATAATTAGAAACAACCAGACTCTGGAACCTGTCAAAATCAAAGAAACACATTTTATACATGCTAATGCTACAATAACATTCATAGGGAAAAGCAAAAATAGAAACTTAAAGTATTACAGCAGCAGCCCCAAAAATGTGAGCATTCATGAAACAGCAGATTGGAACATTGGATTCATGAAACAGCTTATTGGAACATTGCATTCATGAAACAGCTTATTGGAACATTGGATTCATGAAACAGCTCATTGGAACATTGGATTCATGAAACAGCTGATTGGAACATTGGATTCATGAAACAGCTTATTGGAACATTGGATTCGTGAAACAGCTTATTGGAACATTGGATTCGTGAAACAGCTGATTGGAACATTGGATTCACAAAAAAGCTGATTGGAACATTGGATTCATGAAACAGCAGATTGGAACATTGGATTTATGAAACAGCAGATTGGAACATTGGATTCACGAAACAGCAGATTGGAACATTGGATTCACAAAACAGCTGATTGGAACATTGGATTCATGAAACAGCTGATTGGAACATTGGATTCATGAAACAGCTGATTGGAACATTGGATTCATGAAACAGCTGATTGGAACATTGGATTCATGAAACAGCTGATTGGAACATTGGATTCATGAAACAGCAGATCGGAACATTGGATTCATGAAACAGCAGATTGGAACATTGGATTCATGAAACAGCAAATTGGAACATTGGATTCATGAAACAGCAGATTGGAACATTGGATTCACAAAACAGCAGATTGGAACATTGGATTCATGAAACAGCAGATTGGAACATTGGATTCACAAAACAGCAGATTGGAACATTGGATTCATGAAACAGCTGATAGGAACATTGGACTCATGAAACAGCTTATTGGAACATTGGATTCATGAAACAGCTCATTGGAACATTGGATTCATGAAACAGCTGATTGGAACATTGGATTCATGAAACAGCAGATTGGAACATTGGATTTATGAAACAGCAGATTGGAACATTGGATTCACGAAACAGCTGATTGGAACATTGGATTCACAAAACAGCTGATTGGAACATTGGATTCATGAAACAGCTGATTGGAACATTGGATTCATGAAACAGCTGATTGGAACATTGGATTCATGAAACAGCTGATTGGAACATTGGATTCATGAAACAGCTGATTGGAACATTGGATTCATGAAACAGCAGATCGGAACATTGGATTCATGAAACAGCAGATTGGAACATTGGATTCATGAAACAGCAAATTGGAACATTGGATTCATGAAACAGCAGATTGGAACATTGGATTCACAAAACAGCAGATTGGAACATTGGATTCATGAAACAGCAGATTGGAACATTGGATTCACAAAACAGCAGATTGGAACATTGGATTCATGAAACAGCTGATAGGAACATTGGACTCATGAAACAGCTTATTGGAACATTGGATTCATGAAACAGCTGCTTGGAACATTGGATTCATGAAACAGATGATTGGAACAGTGGATTCATGAAACAGCTGATTGGAACATTGGATTCATGAAACAGCTGATTGGAACATTGGATTCATGAAACAGCTGATTGGAACATTGGATTCATGAAACAGCAGATCGGAACATTGGATTCATGAAACAGCTGATTGGAACATTGGATTCATGAAACAGCTGATTGGAACATTGGATTCATGAAACAGCTGATTGGAACATTGGATTCATGAAACAGCTCATTGGAACATTGGATTCATGAAACAGCTTATTGGAACATTGGATTCATGAAACAGCTGATTGGAACATTGGATTCATGAAACAGCTCATTGGAACATTGGATTCATGAAAAAGCTGATTTAACATTGGATTCATGAAAAAGCTGATTGGAACATTGGATTCATGAAACAGCTCATTGGAACCAGCATTTAAATTGTAAGAATATCGTTTGTAATACAGAAATGGTATAATTTTATAATTGAACACAATACAATATGTATCAACATTTAAATGAAGCTAAATGTTTATAAGTATGAGTCTGTAAAATACCATTATAGTCACATAGAAAAGTAAATACTAAGTCCAATAATAGTTTATGACAATGCTTGAAAGAGGGAAAGTAATTAAAAGGTTGCACAGAAACTTATTTCCATATAATGTCCTGTTGTAAGCTAAAAGAATGGTAGCATAAGATTCATTGTCTTTTAAGGTAAAGCCCTCCAGAGAATTTGGCATCACAGAGAAGACCCTTGCTAGCACAGTGAAACACAAGAGGCTGCATGCTATAGAAGGAAATTTTACATCCCTATGTACAGCTAACTTTACATCACTATGTACAGCTAACTTTACATCACTATGTACAGCTAACTTTACATCACTATGTACAGCTAACTTTACATCACTATGTACAGCTAACTTTACATCACTATGTACAGCTAACTTTGCATCACTATGTACAGCTAACTTTACATCCCTATGTACAGCTAACTTTACATCACTATGTACAGCTAACTTTACATCCCTATGTACAGCTAACTTTACATCAGTATGTACAGCTAACTTTACATCACTATGTACAGCTCACTTTACATCAGTATGTACAGCTAACTTTACATCCCTATGTACAGCTAACTTAACATCCCTATGTACAGCTAACTTTACATCACTATGTACAGCTAACTTTACATCAGTATGTACAGCTAAGTTTAAATCAGTATGTACAGCTAACTTTACATCACTATGTACAGCTAACTTTACATCACTATGTACAGCTAACTTTACATCACTATGTACAGCTAACTTTACATCAGTATATACTACAAAGAAAGTTGTAAGAGCATGTTACCTGCTGTCCTAGGTGTAGATGACAACATGTAACAAACAAATATGGAGGCCACATAGTGAATGAGGGAATAGAATCCTGACACTTCACCAAGAATTGTATTCTGTAATTTGTTCAGTTGATCAAATAAATCACCAATAATTTCTCTCTGTTCTTTAGTAGATTGCTGTTTGAACAAAATAAATAAACTTGATTGCATTGAGCTCCATGTTAAATTTATCATAATGGGCAATAAACTTGATTGCATTGAGCTCCATGTTAAATTTATCATAATGGGCAATTAACTTGTTTGCATTGAGCTCCATGTTAAATTTATCATAATGGGCAATTAACTTGATTGCATTGAGCTCCATGTTAAATTTATCATAATAGGCAATAAACTTGATTGCATTGAGCTCCATGTTAAATTTATCATAATGGGCAATAAACTTGATTGCATTGAGCTCCATGTTAAATTTATCATAATTCATAATGGGCAATATACTTGATTGCATTGAGTTCCATGTTAAATTTATCATAATGGGCAATAAACTTGATTGCATTGAGCTCCATGTTAAATTTATCATAATGGGCAATTAACTTGATTGCATTGAGCTCCATGTTAAATTTATCATAATGGGCAATTAACTTGTTTGCATTGAGCTCCATGTTAAATTTATCATAATGGGCAATAAACTTGATTGGATTGAGCTCCATGTTAAATTTATCATAATGGGCAATAAACTTGATTGCATTGAGCTCCATGTTGAATTTATCATAATGGTCAATCACCATTTTTAATTTTTAGTTGTATCAAAAGCATTAAAGATTGCTAAATTTTAAAAAATATTCTACACGACATAAACTTTGGAAAGTTGTTTTCAACTGGCAGCTTTAGTTGGCAACTTTAGTTTAAATATATCCTCAAGCCAGAGATAACTTCGTCTCTTCATTAAGTTTTAATTAACAAATTATGAAACCTTTTCTTCTATTCCAGTTTGTCCAAATGACAATTGTAGCAATACAGTAATATTAGTCATATCAGGCAGGAATTGTAGCAATACAGTAATATTAGTCATATCAGGCAGGAATTGTAGCAATACAGTAATATTAGTCATATCAGGCAGGAATTGTAGCAATACAGTAATATTAGTCATATCAGGCAGGAATTGTAGCAATACAGTAATATTAGTCATATCAGGCAGGAATTGTAGCAATACAGTAATATTAGTCATATCAGGCAGGAATTGTAGCAATACAGTAATATTAGTCATATCAGGCAGGAATTGTAGCAATACAGTAATATTAGTCATATCAGGCAGGAATTGTAGCAATACAGTAATATTAGTCATATCAGGCAGGAATTGTAGCAATACAGTAATATTAGTCATATCAGGCAGGAATTGTAGCAATACAGTAATATTAGTCATATCAGGCAGGAATTGTAGCAATACAGTAATATTAGTCATATCAGGCAGGAATTGTAGCAATACAGTAATATTAGTCATATCAGGCAGGAATTGTAGCAATACAGTAATATTAGTCATATCAGGCAGGAATTGTAGCAATACAGTAATATTAGTCATATCAGGCAGGAATTGTAGCAATACAGTAATATTAGTCATATCAGGCAGGAATTGTAGCAATACAGTAATATTAGTCATATCAGGCAGGAATTGTAGCAATACAGTAATATTAGTCATATCAGGCAGGAATTGTAGCAATACAGTAATATTAGTCATATCAGGCAGGAATTGTAGCAATACAGTAATATTAGTCATATCAGGCAGGAATTGTTGGCTACAGTAATATTAGTCATGTCAGTCAGGAATTATTGGCTAACTACTTCACAGCCTTCAACAACAGCTACTTGCCAGATAGTTCTAATTCAAATGCAAAGAGTTACGATCCGTCATTAGAGGAACAAAATTTTACTTTTTGCTGGCCACATTATTCCCTTGTACTAAAAACTAAAGCCATGCAATAAATCATTACAGAAACTCTAGTCACACAAGTAAAAGTAAGAATATATAGCATGAAGAGACTATGTCTCAATTTTTCAACCAGAGAAATAACCTAAATAAACTTAAACAACAGACCTTTAAGTCTTCAAATAGAGACTTGACATTGTGTGAGGAATTCACAATGATGTCATTTAAACTGTGGGCTTGGTGGATTAGCTCCTCCTGATTTTTGAGACTTTGGTTCTGAGAGGTCAGCATGACTTTCTGAAGTTTCTGGGACGTTTCCAGTTGATCAGCCACCTGAAGGAATGAAATATTTTTTTTACAATTCTGATAGACAAACTTAGCTGCAAAAACTTTATAACAATGTCTTCAACACTCTCTAGTAATGTCTTGCCTAACATAAATATATATTCTATGCACATATAGATAGATATATACATATAGATAAATGTATACATATTCTCAACTTTTAATTTATCTTTATTCATTATATCATGTTTGGCTACTTTATTCATATTTTATTAAAACAGTACATATTGATAAGTATTTCTGCTTGTGACAAATGATAATTTTATAAAATCCTATGTTTTAAAGCTAAATAAACTTTACTTTATGGTCTGACAAAAACCAGATTAGATTCTACTTACTTGAGAACTTGTGACACTCAGTTTGTTGATAGTTTTCTCTGTACTGTCCTGCCAAACTTGCGCTTGTAGGAAGTAACAAATATTTTGGGTGTGGGTGAAGAATGTAGCAAATGAACTACTGTCTGCCTCAGTCATATCTTGAACACAAGTCTGTACCTCTAGACTCTCATCACATACATATTTGGCTCTTCCTTGAATCTGGTAAATTCATGTCCTTAGTTTTTTAAACTGAACTTGTTGTTTAAACTAAAACTGTTGTTTGTAATAAAATACAAAAGTAGTCAAACAGAACTGTATGCAACAATAATTTTGTCCTTATTAAAAGTCAAATGTTTATAAAAATAAAACAGTAACTGTGTTATTAATATTAACAGCATTAACACTTGACTGTGACTTTGAGTCCCATAGAAATATAATAGTGCCCATAAAAATATAATAGTTCCCTTACCTCTAGAAAGCAGTTGAGATAAGCCAGTGCTAGCCGGGCTTGCACAACGTCAGTGAGGTGCTTACATTCTGTGTGTATCAGTGCCATGGCACCCCTCCAGCATGTGCCAAATCTGGGCATCTTAGATTGCTTCTGAATCAAATCATAGTGCTTTTTCCCTTCTTCAAAACGAACTTGATCCACACTGGTTAGCTGTGCGCCCACTATGTAGTAAGTGCCAATGGCTAATGCTAGTTTCAACAAAGCCATTTTAATCTTGATCACAGAACACACATACAGATGTCAGATGGTTCTCAATATCTTTAAAGAAAAAGGAAAACTAATTTTAAATTGAACAATTCTCAGTCCATCTTCATTGATATAAATTACAGGCATGCCTTCATATGGAACAAATAGTTACCTATTGTGCACACTTGAGGAGTTTCTATTTGCATATGGAATACAAAATATTTTTATCTTTGTCTGAGTATATTACTATGGTTTTATTTCAGGTTTAAATATCCGCTAGAAAGGAACCTTAAAATATATTAGGTACTTGTATGTAGTACACCCAGGACTGTGGAGTCGGTGGATAAATCTTCCAACTCCGAATCCTCAGTATATGTACTTCTGACTTCAATTCCGATTCCAGGTAACCAAAATTTCTTCCCACTCTTCGACTCCAACTCCACAGCCCTGAGTACCCCTCAAGCCTATGCAGGAAATAACCATGTTTAATTTGCACAAGAATCATGTCAATGAATGTCTTACAAATAATAACGAGACTTAGAATTATTAAAAATTTTCATTTATTTCAAGAGAGAATTTCAGTTTACAGTGTACGTTTCATAAGACACTATATTTTGTTTTGGATTTACTTTTTTTGACAATGAAAATGAGCCCTGACAGGCATTTATGCATACAGCAGACACAGACACTGTTTATTGTTTTCAACACAATTTGTTTTTTGTAGGCCTAATGAGTAAATAAAATTGGATAGTTTTATTGAAAAAAGTTAAAGCAATTGTAAAAAATTTCTTTTGGATTGGATAAGTATCTCCTGTTTGATTGTGGTGCATTTTAAAATTTATTTCAGTGTATAATTTGTTCAATTAGCACTAGATTCCAAGAGTGTAATAGCCTACACTTTTTTTCCTACTTTTGTACATATGTTATGTATTGCGGCTTACATTTTCTTACGTCTTAGGATTTTACGCCATTGAAGCTATTCTCTCATTCTGCTTAGCAGTAAATGAAAATGACAGGTAGGTAGGTATTGTTAGTAGCGTTCAAAATGTTTATGTTTTGTAGATAAACAACTGAAATTGTAGGCTGACAATTTATATAAAAATAGGGTGCACAAATTTGTAACACAATATTTAGGATATAGTAAATAAAATTAGTCGGCCAAAAAATAAAAAGGCAAGGGAGGTAACTCAAAAAATTTGAACCCTATTAAGTCAGCTTCAATTTTCTTTTTTGATTTGTTCCTCATATTCCTTATAAGTTTTACAGACGTTCATTCTAGATAGAAGATTAATACCTCCACTAGGACCAAAACTCCTGCAGGGGGGACAGGGATAGAACCCGCGACGTGTCAGTTGGTTTTCGGTTGAGTCCGGTGAACTACTAAGTTTACTAAGTCACTAACTGCTGGACCAGCTCAGATTTCATCACTTATACTTATAATTTCTTTTTCAATTTTAATAAATGATATAGTAATAGAATCCTCTCTTCATAATACCGATCTATAAAATCTAAAACAGTATTGGTTTATCTAAAAAAAAAAAATTTTGCCAGCAGCCAGGCAGGGCTAGGCTCGGGCTACTCAAGTGTAACTAAGGCAGGTGTACTTTTTATCATTATCATGATTATAAATTATTAGACTCTAGAGTAAATCACCTCAGCCCCAACACCAGCATGTTGCGAACACAACTCGAAAAAACTTTTGCAGTTTCTCTATTTTCATGTCTACTACGAAAGCAAGCGTCAATTTAAAGAAAGCAGTTATTCTTCAATATTCTTAGGCCATTTCAGTTACGGGAAGAGCATTTTTGTGATCAAAAAGTGCCGACATTTGGAGCCATGGTGGTGGCTATGCTAAAAACCTCCCACCGGATGAACGAGGGTGGTATCCGGGTTAAGACTACTTTTCCTTTCCTTTTTACATTTAAATGTGTTTGCTATCGGATTATCACTAGGATATAGTTAAGGAACAATGCTGTTATGATTTATGATACTTATTTATAGTAATGTTCGTTTTAACAAAACATAGGATTGATCCTCATAGCGAACACTTTTTTTTCTGTTGGGGTGGGTATCTAAAAACTGTCAAAAATGCACCTCAAAGGGATAATTACTTAGATTTTTAGATGGGCTGTACTTACAGCAAGACTCAGGAGAGAAGAAGAGCAGAAAAAAACACTGAAAAGAGAAGGGTCAAAAAACATCATTGAAGTAAGCTCTGATAGCAGCTACTACATATATTTATATAGATCTATATTCTATATCATACTATATGATACTACATTTAATGGAACTAGAAATGGTTTCAATTTCAATGTTGTTTGTTTGAAAATACAGTACAGTGTACAGATATCATGCATTTATCAAAAGGCGCATGTAGACTATAGGAACACTAGCTATCTTTTTTACTGTTGGTGCAGAGGTTTTCTTGGCTCACTCATAAATAGATCTAGACTAGATTTTACACCATAAAACTCATTGGTTTAGAAAAATTTTTTATTTAAAAAATGTAATAACGATCTTTCAAAGTCTAGACAAATATATGTGGCATACAATAGCATGGGCATCTTCAGTGTTCGTTAGATTAACAAAATAATACATATTTGATGACTTTGGCTTAGTGTTTGCTCTGAAATTAAAGTGCTCGCTGTGAAGTTTAATGAAAAAAAAAATGTTCGCTATGAATTATGAAGCAGCAAACTTAGACTTGGTCGTCTGAGTATATTTACTCTAATTATAATTATGTTGAATTTGAATATAAAATTATTTTTTTTATTAGATCTATAGGCCTAATAAACACTCGTGGGCTAACGCAAGTAAAAGATTACCCATTAATATGTAAAGCTCTCTTACCATACAACTGAATATGAGTATAAGTTCAATGCCGTCAATGGTAATAATTTTTTCAAACACGGCGAGTTCGGTGAAAACTCAGATTTTGTTTTGTTTCGTAATGAAAAAAACGAGGTTTGTTTTTAATTAGTTGAAATAAATATGCCAATGATTCCAATAATGTGTCCCATTAGATAAATAGGCCTATATTGAATGTAATTATTTATATAGAATTATACACTGTTTAAATAAATAAGAAAAGAAAATGTAAGTATTCAAAATAGAAAGTTATGTTTACAGAGGAAAACAAAGAAAGTTTTTACAAATTAGCTGACAATGACAGCTCCCTTTGCTACTTAAAACAAGTTCAGACAAGCACCGAGCTATTTACAAGGGATCACCTCGAGAGGGAGACACTGGACAGACTGAGTACTCTCTCCCTACAGAGTGCCCTAGCGGTCCAGTGGATACCCTCACATTGTGGACTGCCTGGAAACGAGGAGGCAGATGAGCTGGCCAGACTCGGAAGAGATGCCACACAGGATATCAACCACACACACCGCATCTCCTACTGCGAGGCAAAGGACATAATCAAAGACATGTACAAGAGAAAATGGACTGAACAACACAACCCCCCAACAGGAGACGACTGGCCACACCTTACCAGATACGAGCAGACCACTATACTCCGACTAAGGACAGGACACAACAGACTATTAGACCACCAGCACCGAATCGGCTTAAGTCACACCCCTGAGTGCCCCTGTGGAACTGGACTCCAGAATGCAGAGCACATCCTGCAATGGTGCCCACTCCACAGAGAGGCCCGTAACCAGGCCTGGCCTCAGGGAGCCACCATGGAGGAAAAGCTCTGGGGCCCAAAGCCATTCCTACAGACAACAGCCCGATTTGTCAGAGAAACAGGACTGCCAGTCTGACACAGCAAAAGAAAGCTAAATGGAACGCAGAAGAAGAAGAAGAATAATAATAATAATAATGTTCTTTTAACATTAGTATATATTCCTATATATAGCTCAGTGCAAACGACGGTAAAATGCATGAGGATGACAAATGCCGTTCATTTGATCGTTGAAATAAAATGAGCAACTGCGGTCATTAAGCCTCTGTTAAAGAAAAATGGCCTGGACGAAAACGACTGCAAAAATGTTCGCCCTGTGACCAATCTCCCTTATATAGGCTACATTGCAGCTTCTATATATCAAAACTCAGGCCCCACGAGAGGGAGTAGGCTACAGCCGGTATTCCATACCGGGGCCCATAAGAGTTTAGGAGGCCCATGAATATTAAAATTAAAAATTAAATTGCCAATTAGCATACAAATACAATCTTATTTGCAGATGATTGCATAACTTATAGAACAATAAAGACAGGAAAAGATAGTGAACTTCTACAAAAAGACCTAGTTGAACTACAAAAATGGGAATCCAACTGGAGTATGTCATTTCACCCAGAAAAATGCCAACTAATAAGGGTATCAAAGAAAAAGAAACAAATATTAGCAAACTACTTCATTCATGGTAAAGAACTAATTCAAACTAACAATGCTAAGTATCTAGGAGTAATAATAAATGACAAGCTACTAGTTATCTTGGTGAAGTAATGATGAAGTAATAAAAAAATCTAACAAAACATAGGATTCATAAAAAGGAACTTTCACAAATGTAATAAGAATATAAAACTAAAATGCTATCTCACATTAGTTAGGCCTATGTTAGAATATGCAGCACCTGTATGGGACCCATCAACTAAAGAAAACATTAAAAATTAGAACAAATTCAAAAAAGAGCTGCAAGGTTCATAACTAGTGAATATTCCCAATTAACAATAGAGTAACACCATTAGTCAAATCACTAAACCTAGAAACACTAGAGGACAGAAGGGCAGAGTAAAGTAGTAATAATACACAAGGCATTAAACTCTAATTTAGAAATACAACCCAATAACAACTTGTTGCAAAGCTCAGATAAACATAAAGACAAAAACACTTTCCTTGTCCCTTATGCGAGAACAAATGCATATAAGCGCTCTTTCTTCCCGAGTGGCATTCGGGCATGGAATGGGTTGCCTGAACAAACCAGGAAAACCAGTAACTTAACATCATTTAAAACATTAATTAAAATGCAAGACTAGACTCGGACCACGGATGAGCGTAGGACGCAATAATCTTCTTTATAGAAGGAGCGTCTGTAATGTATAAAATAAGATAAGATCTCACGTGGCGCTGGGGGACCTTAATTTTGGTAGGCTACCTATTCTATGAATGTGTAGGCTACTTGAACATTTTCTTAAATATGCAAAGAGGTAACATAGGGCCTAGGCCTAATTATTTTCAATCGCATCTATCTATCTATCTATCTATTTATATATCTTTCTTTATCTATCTAGCTTGGCGTGAACTAGAAAGACGCATATAGGCATAGCGGCATAGGCCTATCATCGCAAAAAGGTATTAAAAATTTACTAGAAAAATCCATTAAAGTGGGATCAGAAAAATAGTAGCCTAAAACATTTCAAAACGAATCTCGGATGTTGCGCTATTCTTAGGAGAACGTGGCCTTGCTTTCCAGAGTTCTTCGGTACGCATTGGTGAATCAAATAATGGTAATTTTTTAGGGCTGATAGAGCTGATAGAGCTGATATGAGCTGATAGAGCTGATAGAGCTGATATGAGCTGATATGAGCTGATAGAGCTGATAGAGCTGATAGAGCTGATAGAGCTGATAGAGCTGATAGAGCTGATAGAGCTGATAGGGCTGATAGGGCTGATAGAGCTGATAGAGCTGCTTTCCTACTGTAACCTGCTTCAGAAAGAACATGTTTTAAAAGTGGAAGAGTCGCAAAAAAAAAAAGTGAAAGACTGCATGCAAGTAGCGTACTTTACCTCTCTATTAAGCTTAAAATGACTTTATTGTAGAATGTTCTGATCTTGTTAAAAAAACAGCACGTTTTGGAAGAAAGACAGTCTGCAAAGTACTATTCAATAATAATAGATTCTACACCAGATTCACCTCATGTTGAGCAAACTACATTTCTTTTTGCGTTACCTAGTTTGCCATGAATCACGTGATGATATTGTGGAACGATTTCTGAAATTTGTAGATTGTAGTCACAAAAAACCGTAACCGAAAGATATGGAAAGAGAAAATGCTATAAGCTTACAAGAGATTAAAGAAGACCTCTTTATCTAATACAAGTTTATGGGTACTCTATGTAAGTAAACCGATTTTCGGTTCTACAAATCCTATTTCAAACAGGGGTTTTGGTTTCCCCTCCCCTCCCTGCCGCCTCTGGGCAAAGTAAGTTATAGGTCGAAAAATACAAATTTGCGTGGATTATACTAAAAAATAATTTTATAAACCAAATTAATAGGAAGGACCATTGAACCTTAGAACTTGTTGTTTTTGGATTGTGGTTAATCAAAAACTGTATAGTCATGAATTTAAAATTTGACTTTTATAGACTCTAATTATAATAGGCCTATAGATCTAAATATGATACAAGTTGCACACATTAAAAGAATACTTAAGTTTGAAATAGACTCTCTTTAGGTCAGTATCACCACTAGACCAATATTGTCAGTTATTGTAATAAAACTGAACTGATTGAAGGGTTTAACGGGGAAGGTAGGCTACGGTTCAAATGAAACACTAAATAATAATAATATGTCCTTCGATTTGTCTCTCTATGTCTTCCTTTTGAAGTGCAAGCATCTAAAAAAAAAACATTTGGCCTAATGAGTCGCTTTTGATTAATTAGTGTTTGCAAGGCATTTAATGCTAAGTAGGCCTAATTGTTTCGTACAAATCAAACAATAAGGTTTTAAAATATGTCTTGAGAACAAAAGAAAAAAATCGTCGGCACCATATAATTGAAATGATTTTCTCCCCAATTCCGACAAAACCGAAAATCGATTATCGTTTAACTGGACCCCACATAGAACATGTAATATACAGTTATAGGCTATATACATGTATTATGTATACTTTTATAATTTTATTCACAATTATCAATAGGCCTAAGCAGAGTAATAAATGCAGCACTTGCGTTGCAGTCTGAATTTTGAAAGTTAAAACCGATATTTGACTGTTGATCGAAAGTCAATATCAGTTTCGGGCGAAACCGAAAGCAAACTGAAAGCTAATCTGTTGACTTCGGCCGAAACTACACCGAAAGAGGCAATTCGCCTACTTTCTGCGCCAAAACAGAAACCGAATGGGGATGGGCGGTTTGATTTAGGAGATTTTGAGAACTGACGGTACGTGTAGGCCTACGCCGCGGGAAGCGGGGGGGGGGGGAGATCTCGACTGAATGTGTAGGCCTACGTACAGTAGGCCTAGACTGAATGTGTACGTACATGCAGTAGGCCTAGCCTGAATGTGTACGTACAGTAGTCCTAGCCTGAATGTGTACGTACAGTAGGCCTAGCCTGAATGTGTACGTACAGTAGGCCTAGCCTGAATGTGTACGCACAGTAGGCCTAGCCTGAATGTGTAGGCCTACGTACAGTAGGCCTAGCCTGAATGTGTACGTAGGTTACAGTAAACCTAGCCTGAAAGTGTACGTACAGCTAGAAGGCCTAACCTGAATGTGTAGGCCTACGTACAGTAGGCCTAGCCTGAATGTGTACGTATAGCTATATATAGTAGGCCTAGCCTGAATGTGTAGGCCTACGTACAGTAGGCCTAGCCTGAATGTGTACGTACGTAGTAATTTTAAGCCTAGCCTGAATGTGTAGGCCTACATACAGTAGGCCTAGCCTGAATGTTTACGTACAGTAGGCCTAGCCTGAATGTGTAGGCCTACGTACAGTATGCCTAACCTACGTACTCAAACATAAATATAATATAGCTTGCTTATTCTAGCCATTTAAATATTTTGATAATACCGCTCAGACAGAAGACAGGATCATACCACATGTGCCTACATTAGAACTGACACAGTTACTTTCTCACAGGCAGACAATCGGCCACGCGAATTTTATTGTTCACACGCTTGCCATGTAGGCCTACTCGTTAAAACTAGGGATGTTAAACGAAAACCGGAATACCGGATTCCGGTTTTAAAACCTAAAACCGGTTTTGATTTTATCAAAACCGGATTTCGGTTTGTTGGTAGCACAGCCTTTTCTTTTTTTTTTGTTCTGATGGAAATATTTTTTTTATAAATAATGTTGGATTCGCACAAAACAATTCTTGAAATGCCTTGCTAACACTATTTAGTCTTAGATATTGTGTTTCTTTTTTTCCAAATACCAACTATGGCTTGCGATAAAAACATCATCAAACCAAATGTTAAGTTACAGTTACAATTAACAAGAAGCGTTTTACTTTTAGGCTCATCTTTGCAAAAACTTCTTTAACGATGGCTCAGTGTAAACTATGTTCCCAACAGATAAGCCGGAGCGGTGGCAGTACTACTGGATTGCGTACGCACTTGCATACATCCTCTTCATATGCTTCTTAATATTATGGTCAACGATAATCGGAAATATGATTATCACTATTGAAAGCTATTATCGGTTTGAATCAATTAGTCCAGATCTTTATTAGTTCAAAATAATGTTATGGTAAAGTGTACAAAATCATATTGTATTCACACAAGTCAACCCATTCAATACCCTGCAAACACTAATTAAGTTAGATCTATTTTTCAAATAAAAATATACCTACAATCCTACGCACATTAATTTGGCTTTTTTTTCGGGGGGGGGGGGGGGGGGGGCTCGAAGAAGGGGAACCGAAATCCGGTTTTTAACCGGTTTTATAGAACCGAAAACCGGTTTTAAAAATAAACCGGTTTTAACATCCCTAGTTAAAACACACATTGAATATTTATTACATTGGTAAATAGGGCCTACCGCTTCAAGACAGATTTGTAATGGAGAGGAATAAAAAAGAAAAGAATAGAGCGTTCATCTAACGTATCATATTTTGTAATTGACACATAGATAGGCCTACATTAAATAAAAATGTTGAAACTCATTTTTTTAAAATCTCTTTAAAAATGTCTATATAAAACGAAGAATAATTCAGTCCTATAGAAGCATTCGCATTAATTATATAAATATTTTTCAAAACTAGATAAAAATCCCGAAAATGAGCAGTAGATGCAATCAATTTTGCAGAAATTCCAATCATTAATAGTTGCTCGTAAAAATCTTGCATGGTTAAAAAAAAATACTGCACGATTATACAATGTGTGTATCCCGAGGCACATGTTTTTCTTATAACACTTGATACGTACAAATTCTTAGTTCTTCTATTAATCTGGAAAATTTTTATAAAAGTGGGGCCTTTTTCCTAAAAGTTCGCTCCCCCTAGCGTCAAAACCTGGCTACGCCACTGCGTGTATGAAATACTATACAATCAGAGTAGGCTACTGTCGTAGGCCTAATTAAAACATTCAAACATAGTCCCTTTGTCCATGTCGGCTCGAATTATATTTCCATTTTTTAAATTTAGTATAATTAGTTTCTTTTTCGCTTATAAGTCTTATGCTTCTATTCTTCTATTTTATCAATATCTAATAGGAAAACAAATGCCAGGTTACATTTTATTTTTTTACAAGGTTTTAATGGGGAAGGTTGGGGTTGTTAGAGACGGTTATAACCTGTAGCCTACGTACGAATATGTAAATGGGGGGGGGGGATCCAAAAATACAAGGGGTTCTTTTCTCAAATAGCGTAATTAGCATATATTAATTGTCGGATTAAAGTCATAAAGGAGCCTGGAGTTCACCAGTTGTGGAGGTCGACCTGGCCCCCACCTATGTGGTCATTGTGTCAATGTCTGTGTTGACATTCTCATGTCAAGGTCTGGGTGTCAATGTAAATCTACTGGGTGTCAAGGGTCATAGGGTGGTGTCACGTGACCGTGAGACTCGACAGGGGCAATCAACTCTGCAGTAGTCCCACTTTACATTTCGGTTATGATTGAGGCATTTTGGAGTAACAACTTTTGCAGAGGGGCATTGGGGTGTAACTGTAACAGCTTTTGCACTGGGTCATTTTTGTTAGTGAGGTAGGGGTAAGGTGGGCTTTGCATTTATACATTTTACATTAGTAAATAAAACGTAATTTACACATAGGCCTTGGGCCCTTGGCCATACTATTTTGGTGAGAGAGTTGGAAAAGTAAAGCTCTGTGTATTTGTCTGGGTGTGTGGGGTGTTTTTATTTTTTTCTATTATGTTCTTTGATCAGACTAATGTCTTGCTAAAGACAAGGAGATAAATGTCATGTATGGCGTTTAACCGAACAGTCGACAGATGCGTGGCGTTTAACCAAACAGTTGACAAATGTACGGCGTTTAACCGAACAGTTGACAAATGTATGGCGTTTAACCGAACAGTCGACAAAAAGATAAGAAGCAAGCATATAGACCTAATATCTAGTTATGTACCTGTAGAGAAATAATTACTGAATACGTTTTGCGAGAAACTGATGGCTCAAAGCCATTGAAATCTAAACCAACCAACAGACTAGATTAGAACTCCTGCTGAACTAAGAGAGAACCGACAGACTAGATTAGAACTCCTGCTGAACTAAGAGAGAACCGACAGACTAGATTAGAACTCCTGCTGAACTAAGAGAGAACCGACAGACTAGATTAGAACTCCTGCTGAACTAAGAGAGAACCGACAGACTAGATTAGAACTCCTGCTGAACTAAGAGAGAACCAACAGACTAGATTAGAACTCCTGCTGAACTAAGAGAGAACCGACAGACTAGATTAGAACTCCTGCTGAACTAAGAGAGAACCGACAGACTAGATTAGAACTCCTGCTGAACTAAGAGAGAACCAACAGACTAGATTAGAACTCCTGCTGAACTAAGAGAGAACCAACAGACTAGATTAGAACTCCTGCTGAACTAAGAGAGAACCAACAGACTAGATTAGAACTCCTGCTAAACTAAGAGAGAACCGACAGTTAACATGGCACCAATGATCTAACTGAGAAGAGTGCCTAACGCATTACAAAAGCCTTTATTGAGCTTGAAGATGCGTCATACCAGTTGAGACTCAAAGTAAAAACAACAGAAGAACAAACAACGAAATGAAATCGTGATAAACAGAGAAAGGAAAACAACATGATGAGAAATACGCTAATATGAACCAATAGGTTGTCAGTCTTTAGTGGAACAAATATTCTCAATACATTCACCTTTAGAGAGAATCTGAGATGCAAGAATAGAAATGTGGGCGTTTTGTTTTCAAGTGCTATAAAAGGTTCAAATGATTCCTCGGAGCTAGAAATATGTAGAAATTGATCAACGCCAACTGGAAGTTCATGGAACAGGGCGACCGTTGAAAGGACTGAGTAGCAGTCTGTGCATATATATTCTGTATTGATATTTCAACTGTATTTTACACACAGCTTATGGAAAGCGGCACAACTTCCTTCAAACTATTTCTATGTAGTTGTTGTTTACAAGTATCTTTGTCTTTGTCTGGTTAACGGATAAACAATCATAGTTGTAGACCTAGCAAAAATAAAAACAGCTGATAAATAGCTTTGACTTTGTTGACCTAATTGCAAGCCAGTGGTGACTGGTGACCCTACCCGAGCCAGCCAGCCCCCTCTCTTGTATACCATCTCACCGCCCCAGGCAGCCCCCACCCCCTCTCAAACTTCGGGTCACCGACAAATTTGGTTTCTGTAAACACAGGATGACTGACGACGACTATTCCAGACCTGGACAAACACCTGCGTCCAATAGGACGCGTCAGAACGTGTAAGTGTGTGAAATAGTGGGTGCACGTGTGTTTGTCAACATTCTCGGGGAGTCTATCTTCCTGTGTATGTATGTAGGCCTAGCTCTATGTGGATGGGGGAGTCTATCTTCCTGTGCATGTATATAGCTCTGTATGGATGGGGGAGTCTATCTTCCAGTGCGGTACGTGACGTTTTGGCGCAGCCGTTTTGGCGCGACCGTTTTGGCGCGGGCCGTTTTGGCGCGGGACGTTTTGGCGCGAGCCGTTTTGGCGCGGGACGTTTTGGCGCGAGGAAATAATTGAGAAAAACATTTTTTTTTCTTGTATAATAAATGAAACTAAGCTTAATAATAAATAATAATAATTTAAAACGATGTAGGCCTACTTTAATGCATTTATAGGACTATTAAACTTTAAAAACTGTTTTTTTATATAAGCTTATGCATAAAGACTTAAGTATCTATTTGTGGGCATAAAATGCTTATCTGTTTATTTATATGTCGTCTTAATAAGGACGTAGTTTGTAGTTTTATATTCAAATATATGCGAAAATTACGCGTGCTAGTCTTTCAACAAAATTCTAATAACTACACATGTTCATGAAGTAACTTAGTGGCCACACCTTTCAAAAAACTTGACTTAAGAGTGATTAAAAACAGGGTCAATCGTAGACAAGATGGTCAGAGATTTAATGATAACAATGGAGGATTTAGAATACTGGGTGGGTAGTAAAAAGATAAAAAGAAACTTTTTTTATATTTGGAATGGTCAATGAGGAGTGGTCATCACGCAGTCAACAACATGCGTACAAATCAGATATAATTATTTGGTTGTGGTTATCTAGACTGGGAGCGGCAAATAAGCAGTTTCCGTTTTCATTATTTAATACTATTACATTATTTGTCATTATTTACATTATTTATTATTCAATCAGTTTATAAAAAACTAAGTTTTTAAAATTTAATAATCCAATATATACATGGTTTTAATATGTTTTTATTTCATATTTGTTTCATTTATTATACAAAAAATATTGTTTTCATTAAATGAAGTTATTAATTTAATTTGATTAAATGATGTGATGTGTTTTCAGTCCATCGCGCCAAAACGTCCTGCGCCAAAACGGCTGCGCCAAAACGTCCGTCGCGCCAAAACGGTCGCGCCAAAACGGTCGCGCCAAAACGGCTGCGCCCAAACGTCCTTCTTCGCTTCCAGTGTATGCATGTAGCTCTGTGTGGATGGGGAAGTCTATCTTCCAGTGTATGTATGTAGCTCTATGTGGATGGAGGAGTCTATCTTCCAGTGTATGTATGTAGCTCTGTGTGGATGGGGGAGTCTATCTTCCAGTGTATGTATGTAGCTCTGTGTGGATGGAGGAGTCTATCTTCCAGTGTATGCATGTAGCTCTGTGTGGATGGGGGAGTCTATCTTCCAGTGTATGTATGTAGCTCTGTGTGGATGGAGGAGTCTATCTTCCAGTGTATGTATGTAGCTCTGTGTGGATGGAGGAGTCTATCTTCCAGTGTATGTATGTAGCTCTGTGTGGATGGAGGAGTCTATCTTCCAGTGTATGTATGTAGCTCTGTGTGGATGGAGGAGTCTATCTTCCAGTGTATGTATGTAGCTCTGTGTGGATGGAGGAGTCTATCTTCCAGTGTATGTATGTAGCTCTGTGTGGATGGAGGAGTCTATCTTCCAGTGTATGTATGTAGCTCTGTGTGGATGGAGGAGTCTATCTTCCAGTGTATGTATGTAGCTCTGTGTGGATGGATGAGTCTATCTTCCTGTGTATGTATGTAGCTCTGTGTGGATGGAGGAGTCTATCTTCCTGTGTATGTATGTAGCTCTGTGTGGATGGAGGAGTCTATCTTCCTGTGTATGTATGTAGCTCTGTGTGGATGGAGGAGTCTATCTTCCAGTGTATGTATGTAGCTCTGTGTGGATGGAGGAGTCTATCTTCCAGTGTATGTATGTAGCTCTGTGTGGATGGAGGAGTCTATCTTCCAGTGTATGTATGTAGCTCTGTGTGGATGGGGGAGTCTATCTTCCAGTGTATGTATGTAGCTCTGTGTGGATGGAGGAGTCTATCTTCCAGTGTATGTATGTAGCTCTGTGTGGATGGAGGAGTCTATCTTCCAGTGTATGTATGTAGCTCTGTGTGGATGGAGGAGTCTATCTTCCTGTGTATGTATGTAGCTCTGTGTGGATGGAGGAGTCTATCTTCCAGTGTATGTATGTAGCTCTGTGTGGATGGAGGAGTCTATCTTCCAGTGTATGTATGTAGCTCTGTGTGGATGGAGGAGTCTATCTTCCAGTGTATGTATGTAGCTCTGTGTGGATGGAGGAGTCTATCTTCCAGTGTATGTATGTAGCTCTGTGTGGATGGGGGAGTCTATCTTCCAGTGTATGTATGTAGCTCTGTGTGGATGGAGGAGTCTATCTTCCAGTGTATGTATGTAGCTCTGTGTGGATGGAGGAGTCTATCTTCCAGTGTATGTATGTAGCTCTGTGTGGATGGAGGAGTCTATCTTCCTGTGTATGTATGTAGCTCTGTGTGGATGGAGGAGTCTATCTTCCTGTGTATGTATGTAGCTCTGTGTGGATGGAGGAGTCTATCTTCCTGTGTATGTATGTAGCTCTGTGTGGATGGAGGAGTCTATCTTCCAGTGTATGTATGTAGCTCTGTGTGGATGGAGGAGTCTATCTTCCAGTGTATGTATGTAGCTCTTTGTGGATGGAGGAGTCTATCTTCCAGTGTATGTATGTAGCTCTGTGTGGATGGAGGAGTCTATCTTCCAGTGTATGTATGTAGCTCTGTGTGGATGGAGGAGTCTATCTTCCAGTGTATGTATGTAGCTCTGAGTGGATGGAGGAGTCTATCTTCCAGTGTATGTATGTAACTCTGTGTGGATGGAGGAGTCTATCTTCCAGTGTATGTATGTAGCTCTGTGTGGATGGGGGAGTATCTTCCAGTGTATGTATGTAGCTCTGTGTGGATGGAGGAGTCTATCTTCCAGTGTATGTATGTAGCTCTGTGTGGATGGAGGAGTCTATCTTCCAGTGTATGTATGTAGCTCTGTGTGGATGGAGGAGTCTATCTTCCAGTGTATGTATGTAGCTCTGTGTGGATGGAGGATGGAGGAGTCTATCTTCCTGTGTATGTATGTAGCTCTGTGTGGATGGAGGAGTCTATCTTCCAGTGTATGTATGTAGCTGAGTGTGGATGGGGGAGTCTATCTTCCAGTGTATGTATGTAGCTCTGTGTGGATGGGGAGTCTATCTTCCTGTCTATGTATGTAGCTCTGTGTGGATGGAGGAGTCTATCTTCCAGTGTATGTATGTAGCTCTGTGTGGATGGAGGAGTCTATCTTCCAGTGTATGTATGTAGCTCTGTGTGGATGGGGGAGTCTATCTTCCAGTGTATGTATGTAGCTCTGTGTGGATGGGGAGTCTATCTTCCTGTCTATGTATGTAGCTCTGTGTGGATGGAGGAGTCTATCTTCCAGTGTATGTATGTAGCTCTGTGTGGATGGGGGAGTCTATCTTCCAGTGTATGTATGTAGCTCTGTGTGGATGGGGGAGTCTATCTTCCAGTGTATGTATGTAGCTCTGTGTGGATGGGGGAGTCTATCTTCCAGTGTATGTATGTAGCTCTGTGTGGATGGGGGAGTCTATCTTCCAGTGTATGTATGTAACTCTGTGTGGATGGAGGAGTCTATCTTCCAGTGTATGTATGTAGCTCTGTGTGGATGGGGAGTCGATCTTCCTGTCTATGTATGTAGCTCTGTGTGGATGGGGGAGTCTATCTTCCAGTGTATGTATGTAGCTCTGTGTGGATGGGGAGTCGATCTTCCTGTCTATGTATGTAGCTCTGTGTGGATGGGGGAGTTGGGTTGATGTTTAAACCTGAGCACAATAAACAGTTGAAACAGTTTTATTTAAAAAAAAATATGTTGTACCGGTAGATTTGAAAACAAAATAATTGCGTTTTTCAAACATTGTATGAATTTATATCTTAATATAAAAAAATTACTAAGTTTTGAAATACGTTATGTAATGTAAAATAAATGAGTCTGTGCTTTTATGTTTGTATTGCCCCAATTTATGTAATAGTCTATTGTCATACTACGGATAAATTGTACTGTTCTAATACAGGATTATATAGTTGTCACAGACCACACAGCTGTATGACTTACAAGACTCAAGATCATTTGAAAGATCAGGAAAGGTTCTCAGGTCAGACCGTTGCCCCCCCCCCCCCCACCACCTCCATGCTTATAATTTAACAAAAGATTTATACCTTAAAGACGAGAAGTTGTGGAAAGTTTATCAACATCACAATTTGTTGGCAATCAGCAAGAAATGTTATATCTACTTAATCATATCTTGAGGAGCTGCTTAGACTAGAGGTGGGTCGCTCACTGATCGACTTATCCGGGTCTTTCAAAGGAACAGATCCAAAAGCCGATCACTGCCAAAAGACCCGGATCAGTACTGATCCGTTCCCGTTCTGCATTTCGATAATATGTTGCTTTACATAGTTCACTTAGGATCCGGGTCTGATCGCTTATTTGCTACCAATCATCAATCAATATAGGCCTATATAATTACCGTGAGTTTGTTTATATGTTTGTTTATATAAACAATATTGCTTAATTCGTCAATTTCTTTTTAATAAACGTAGGCCTATTACTAATCACCGTATGTAAAGGTTATACTGAGCGCCATTTTTCAGAATAATGTCCCTTTGAAATGCTTTCACACCGTTCATTTACTATGTTGAACGCGAGATCTTATCGGGTTTTCCATATTCACGCCCTTCCCCCCCCCCCCTTTTAAAAAAAAAATTTAAGTTACACACTCTCTTTTAAGAAAATACATTGTAATCCTTCGTTTCTCCGTCATTTTGACGGGCATAGCCAATAGTTGTAAATAATGTTGATGATACAATATTTGCATTATAATTAGCCAATATGATTACAGTATTTTACATTGATCCTTTTAATTTTAATTAATAGATGAAAAAAAAAGGAATGATCGTTTAAATTAAAAATAAAAGTTTAATTATGTTATAATTAGTTTAGTAGCCTACAACTAGACAATTGAGAATAATTATTTCGTATTTATGTTTGTTAATGTTTTAAGTAGGCGTAACAAAAAAAAAAACAGCGTTTCAACAAGGGTTCCAAGTTGTTTTTCTCTCCCCTTCACAGCCAACATGTAAAAAAATGGAGGGGGGAAGGGCGGCCCGGGGGGGGGGGGGGGGTAAATTACTAAGTGATCAGTGGATCCGTTGAACGGATCCGGATCTTTTTAGTGAGCGCTCAATTGAGCGGCGATCAGTATGGTGAACGGTTTCTTTCATGTCTAGCTTGGACACACACTGGTAGTACTTATGAAAAAAATAAACAAAAGGGTCAGTGATCACAATGACCTATCAAATCTTTATAAGCAACTGTACTTAAAGATATGCATAAACCTGGCAGTGTTCAGTAGTTTAATAACAAACTTGTATGTAGTATAACTTGTGTATAACTAAATGTATTTCATGAATTATCTACCTTCTTTATACCAGTGAAAGGCCTACCATTGTACCAATTATATTATTGACACAGTACTCTATATTCTATCTTTACCACTATAATCATTGTCATGCTGAAAGTGTAGATATGATATGTGTGTGTGTGAGGGTGGTTTAATTGTTTCAGTCTATACACGAGTGTATAAAATAAATATAATGTTTTATGGCTGGGAAGTTCTCTATCTCTCCATGTGTCTGTTTACGGCGCTCAAAATCTGAAATGCGAAACTATTTTTGACGGAGGGTTTCAATTTACTTCATCTTAGTCAACTTAACTCAACAACGTTTTCTTTTGCTTTATTTTAATAAAGTTCAATTTTGTTGGTCTTGGGTTGAATAGTATTATTATTTTCATTCAAAGATAAAAAGGATTGCTAGGTGAAATATTTTGTGTGACACTCTAAATGTGGCATGGACTTTGATAATTTACGTATCCCCTGCCCCCTCCCCATTCCCAACTTTACACATACATTTATTGAATCTCATGGCTACATAATTTATTACAAAAGAATATTCTAGTCGCTGTCATTCTTGTTGAACTTGTAGTTATACTGTGAACATCGGTCTTTCACCATTCTCTTGATCAATTTAGTAGTCTGAGGACTTCCCTCTCTCTCTTTCTCTCTGTACATATCTGTCTATTCTTCTGCCCCCTCTCTTACATCTAGACTAGTCTCATATTTGTCTGTTGCTCAATAACAATCTACTGCAGTAGTCAAACATCAGCAATAAATCTTTAATTGGCTGTCAACTAGCCGGAGAAAAAAACTGACAAAGTCTGAGATAAGAACTAGAAGTCTGTGACACATGACACTGCTTAGAATGGATTACAACACGCTAAGGTTAAAACAAAATATGTCATGAATCTTAAAACAACTGGAATAAAGAATGGTTCTCAAACTGGGGTCAGCTCAGTCACTGTAAAGTGCACAATATTTACATAACACACACACATAAACAAACACATAGACACATACACAAATGCTCAGACATGCACACATTAGTTTTACTTGATTAATGACCATAACCCAGTGGTATGAAGAATTATGAATGACTTAAACTTAAATGTAGCAAATTTAAAAACAAACTGAGAGCTATTTTATAACAGATGATGATGTTATACACAAGACACACTGTGTTATAAAGAAGACACACTGCTATACAGAAGACGCACTGTGTCACACACAAGAAACACTTTGCTATACACAAGACAGAATGTGTCATACACAAGACACCGTGTGTTCACGTTGAACAAACAAAGCAACAGTTATTGCTGTCAGTGAGATTTTTGTACTTATGCCAAAGCTCATCACGCTATGTTGGTCAACAAAAAAGAAATACTCAAACACACACACACACACCAACACACAAACAAAGAAAACACAAACACACACACACAAACAAAGAAAATACGAACACACAAACACACACACAAACAAAGAACACACAAACACACACAAACAAAGAAAACACAAACACACACACACAAACAAAGAACACACAAACACACACAAACAAAGAAAACACAAACACACAAACATACACACACAAACAAAGAAAATACGAACACACAAACACACACACAAACAAAGAACACACAAACACACACAAACAAAGAAAACACAAACACACAAACAAAGAACACACAAACACACACACACAAACAAAGAAAATACGAACACACAAACACACACAAACAAAGAACACACAAACACACACAAACAAATAAAACACAAACACACACACAAACAAAGAACACACAAACACACACAAACAAAGAAAACACAAACACACACACACAAACAAAGAAAACACAAACAGCACAAAAAAAAACACAATCACATGTACAACATACACAGAGTGAATCGCAATTAATCCAAACTTGAAGTAAGATGGAAACAAATAAATGTTGTTTGTTGTTTGTTCTGTTGTTGTATAGACTACTTCCACTTTTTATATAGGTTAACCCTGTTGTTGTATAGACTACTTCCACTTTTTATATAGGTTAACCCTGTTGTTGTATAGACTACTTCCACTTTTTATATAGGTTAACCCTGTTGTTGTATAGACTACTTCCACTTTTTATATAGGTTAACCCTGTTGTTGTATAGACTACTTCCACTTTTTATATAGGTTAACCCTGTTGTTGTATAGACTACTTCCACTTTTTATATAGGTTAACCCTGTTGTTGTATAGACTACTTCCACTTTTTATATAGGTTAACCCTGTTGTTGTATAGACTACTTCCACTTTTTATATAGGTTAACCCTGTTGTTGTATAGACTACTTCCACTTTTTATATAGGTTAACCCTGTTGTTGTATAGACTACTTCCACTTTTTATATAGGTTAACCCTGTTGTTGTTTTTCTCAGTGTTATTTTTTTAATTATCACATCAAGCTAACGTCGAATTATTTCTTGGCCTTGTATGCCTTTAGGTAGACATTAACGATTGCTCATAGTTGGCCGACCGTTGGTACGTCATAGATGACCTTTCAACCCTCTTCCTCTCCATGGGTCAATTTCTTCTGTATTCTCATTGTCGTCCAGTGCTTTTCCTGTCAACTCTTGAATCATATTACTTAATAATAATAATAATTAGCACTTATATAGCGCAACAATCCATGCTATAATAGCATGCTCAGTGCGCTGTCATGACATAAATACAAGAGCACAAATTAGACAATGATTACTTAAACAGATAAAACTTTAGGTTCTTTTTAAAAGACTTTGCTTCAGTTTGCTTCAGTGAAATACGTAAATTGTTCCATAATACTGGCGCCACTGACTCAAAGGCGCGCACTCCAAAGGTTTTCTTCCAATGTCCAATAAGACTGGAAACCTTGAGTAACGACTGCGCACTTGAACGCAGATCTCTTGCTGGGGTATATTTTGTCAGAAGGTTCTGAAGATAGCAAGGTGCAGTGCCATCCAAGCAGCTGAATGTCAGAGAAAGAAGCTTATATTCAATTCGCTTCTGCAAGGGGAGCCAGTGGAGATCACAAAGTATAGGGGTGATGTGAGCGGATCTCTCGACCAGAGATACTATGCGTGCAGCATTGTTTTGCACCTTCTGGAGTCTCTCAATCTGCTTTTTCGGAATCCCACACAAGCAGCTGTTGAAATAATCGAGTCTTGAGAGAATAAGAGAGACGACAACGGCATTTGCTTTTTTCTTGTTTAGATGAGGTCGCAATTGACCTAAGGCTCGTAATTGCATAGAGCACGCCCGGACGACAGAGCTCATATGGGTAGTCATTGAAAGTTTACTGTCAATAAACAGGCCAAGATCTTTTACATAGTCAGATAAGGTAATTTCAGCAGTGTTCATGTCGATAGGCAGATTGGAACGGGTCAAGTAGATTATTAGCATTGAGATGCTGCACAAGTTGTTGCGACACAACTCTCTCAAGTATTTTAGAAATAAAGGAGATATTTGAGACCGGGCGATAGTTATTGCAGTCATTCATATCTAAGCCATTTTTCTTCAGGTGTGGCTTAAGTTAATGATCGCCGTCTTGAATCTGAATCACGCTATATGAATTTCTTTCTTTTTGTTTGTATGATTATTTTGTTGAGTCCTAGGGATCCTGTCACGCGGCGGAAATATTTGAGTTTGTTTTCTTATATTTCTCTCTGAAGGCTGTCGTATAATCATTCAATGATCTGTCATTTGAGAGACTGTCTCAAACCCATCCATGAATTTTTTCAATGATCTGTATTTTGAGAGACTGTCTCAAACCCATCCATGAATTCTTTCAATGATCTGTCATTTGAGAGACTGTCTCAAACCCATCCATGAATTCTTTCAATGATCTGTCATTTGAGAGACTGTCTCAAACCCATCCATGAATTTTTTCAATGATCTGTCATTTGAGAGACTGTCTCAAACCCATCCATGAATTCTTTCAATGATCTGTCATTTCAGAGACTGTCTCAAACCCATCCATGAATTCTTTCAATGATCTGTCATTTGAGAGACTGTCTCAAACCCATCCATGAATTCTTTCAATGAACTGTCATTTCAGAGACTGTCCCAAAACAATCCATGAATTCTTTCAATGATCTGTCATTTTAGAGACTGTCCCAAACCCATCCATGAATTCTTTCAATGATCTGTCATTTTAGAGACTGTCCCAAACACATCCACGAATTCTTTCAATGATCTGTCATTTGAGAAACTGTCTCAAACCCATCCATGAATTCTTTCAATGATCTGTCATTTTAGAGACTGTCCCAAACCCATCCATGAATTCTTTCAATGATCTGTCATTTGAGAGACTGTCTCAAACCCATCCATGAATTCTTTCAATGATCTGTCATTTGAGAGACTGTCCCAAACCCATTAATGAATTCTTTCAATGATCTGTCATTTGAGAGACTGTCTCAAACCCATTAATGAATTCTTTCAATGATCTGTCATTTGAGAGACTGTCCCAAACCCATCCATGAATTCTTTTAATGATCTGTCATTTGAGAGACTGTCCCAAACCCATTAATGAATTCTTTCAATGATCTGTCATTTGAGAGACTGTCCCAAACCCATACATGAATTCTTTTAATGATCTGTCATTTTAGAGACTGTCCCAAACCCATTAATGAATTCTTTCAATGATCTGTCATTTGAGAGACTGTCTCAAACCCATCCATCAATTCTTTTAATGATCTGTCATTTGAGAGACTGTCTCAAACCCATCCATGAATTCTTTCAATGATCTGTCATTTGAGAGACTGTCTCAAACAATCCATGAATTCTTTCAATGATCTGTCATTTGAGAGACTGTCCCAAACCCATTAATGAATTCTTTCAATGATCTGTCATTTGAGAGACTGTCCCAAACCCATTAATGAATTCTTTCAATGATCTGTCATTTGAGAGACTGTCCCAAACCCATCCATGAATTCTTTTAATGATCTGTCATTTGAGAGACTGTCCCAAACCCATCCATGAATTCTTTTAATGATCTGTCATTTGAGAGACTGTCTCAAACCCATTAATGAATTCTTTCAATGATCTGTCATTTGAGAGACTGTCCCAAACCCATCCATGAATTCTTTCAATGATCTGTCATTTGAGAGACTGTCTCAAACCCATTAATGAATTCTTTCAATGATCTGTCATTTGAAAGACTGTCCCAAACCCATTAATGAATTCTTTCAATGATCTGTCATTTGAGAGACTGTCCCAAACCCATCCATGAATTCTTTAAATAATCTGTCATTTTAGAGACTGTCTTAAACCCATACATAAATTTTTTCAATGATCTGTCATTTGAGAGACTGTCTCAAACCCATCCATGAATTCTTTCAATGATCTGTCATTTGAGAGACTGTCTCAAACCCATTCATGAATTCTTTCAATGATCTGTCATTTGAGAGACTGTCTCAAACCCATCCATGAATTCTTTCAATGATCTGTCATTTCAGAGACTGTCCCAAACCCATCCATGAATTCTTTCAATGATCTGTCATTTTAGAGACTGTCCCAAACCCATCCATGAATTCTTTCAATGATCTGTCATTTTAGAGACTGTCCCAAACACATCCACGAATTCTTTCAATGATCTGTCATTTGAGAAACTGTCTCAAACCCATCCATGAATTCTTTCAATGATCTGTCATTTTAGAGACTGTCCCAAACCCATCCATGAATTCTTTCAATGATCTGTCATTTGAGAGACTGTCTCAAACCCATCCATGAATTCTTTCAATGATCTGTCATTTGAGAGACTGTCCCAAACCCATTAATGAATTCTTTCAATGATCTGTCATTTGAGAGACTGTCTCAAACCCATTAATGAATTCTTTCAATGATCTGTCATTTGAGAGACTGTCCCAAACCCATCCATGAATTCTTTTAATGATCTGTCATTTGAGAGACTGTCCCAAACCCATTAATGAATTCTTTCAATGATCTGTCATTTGAGAGACTGTCCCAAACCCATACATGAATTCTTTTAATGATCTGTCATTTTAGAGACTGTCCCAAACCCATTAATGAATTCTTTCAATGATCTGTCATTTGAGAGACTGTCTCAAACCCATCCATCAATTCTTTTAATGATCTGTCATTTGAGAGACTGTCTCAAACCCATCCATGAATTCTTTCAATGATCTGTCATTTGAGAGACTGTCTCAAACAATCCATGAATTCTTTCAATGATCTGTCATTTGAGAGACTGTCCCAAACCCATTAATGAATTCTTTCAATGATCTGTCATTTGAGAGACTGTCCCAAACCCATTAATGAATTCTTTCAATGATCTGTCATTTGAGAGACTGTCCCAAACCCATCCATGAATTCTTTTAATGATCTGTCATTTGAGAGACTGTCCCAAACCCATCCATGAATTCTTTTAATGATCTGTCATTTGAGAGACTGTCTCAAACCCATTAATGAATTCTTTCAATGATCTGTCATTTGAGAGACTGTCCCAAACCCATCCATGAATTCTTTCAATGATCTGTCATTTGAGAGACTGTCTCAAACCCATTAATGAATTCTTTCAATGATCTGTCATTTGAAAGACTGTCCCAAACCCATTAATGAATTCTTTCAATGATCTGTCATTTGAGAGACTGTCCCAAACCCATCCATGAATTCTTTCAATGATCTGTCATTTTAGAGACTGTCTTAAACCCATACATGAATTTTTTCAATGATCTGTCATTTGAGAGACTGTCTCAAACCCATCCATGAATTCTTTCAATGATCTGTCATTTGAGAGACTGTCTCAAACCCATTCATGAATTCTTTCAATGATCTGTCATTTGAGAGACTGTCTCAAACCCATCCATGAATTCTTTCAATGATCTGTCATTTCAGAGACTGTCCCAAACCCATCCATGAATTCTTTCAATGATCTGTCATTTGAGAGACTGTCTCAAACCCATCCATGAATTCTTTCAATGAACTGTCATTTCAGAGACTGTCCCAAACCCATCCATGAATTCTTTCAACGATCTGTCATTTTAGAGACTGTCCCAAACCCATCCATGAATTCTTTCAATGATCAGTCATTTTAGAGACTGTCCCAAACCCATCCATGAATTCTTTTAATGATCTGTCATTTTAGAGACTGTCCCAAACCCATTAATGAATTCTTTCAATGATCTGTCATTTGAGAGACTGTCCCAAACCCATCCATGATTTCTTTCAATGATCTGTCATTTGAGAGACTGTCTCAAACCCATTAATGAATTCTTTCAATGATCTGTCATTTGAAAGACTGTCCCAAACCCATTAATGAATTCTTTCAATGATCTGTCATTTGAAAGACTGGCTCAAACCCATCGATGAATTCTTTCAATGATCTGTCATTTGAGAGACTGTCCCAAATCCATTAATGAATTCTTTCAATGATCTTTCATTTGAGAGACTGTCCCAAACCCATTAATGAATTCTTTCAATGATCTGTCATTTGAGAGACTGTCCCAAACCCATTAATGAATTCTTTCAATGATCTGTCATTTGAGAGACTGTCCCAAACCCATTAATGAATTCTTTCAATGATCTGTCATTTGAAAGACTGTCCCAAACCCATTAATGAATTCTTTCAATGATCTGTCATTTGAGAGACTGTCTCAAACCCATTAATGAATTCTTTCAATGATCTGTCATTTGAGAGACCGTCTCAAACCCATCCATGAATTCTTTCAATGATCTGTCATTTGAGAGACTGTCCCAAACCCATTTATGAATTCTTTCAATGATCTGTCATTTGAGAGACAGTCCCAAGCCCATTAATGAATTCTTTCAATGATCTGTCATTTGAGAGACTGTCTCAAACCCATCCATGAATTCTTTCAATGATCTGTCATTTGAGAGACTGTCTCAAACCCATCCATGAATTCTTTCAATGATCTGTGATTTGAGAGACTGTCCCAAACCCATTAATGAATTCTTTCAATGATCTGTCATTTGAGAGACTGTCTCAAACCCATTAATGAATTCTTTGAATGATCTGTCATTTGAGAGACTGTCCCAAACCCATCCATGAATTCTTTTAATGATCTGTCATTTGAGAGACTGTCCCAAACCCATCCATGAATTCTTTTAATGATCTGTCATTTGAGAGACTGTCTCAAACCCATTAATGAATTCTTTCAATGATCTGTCATTTGAGAGACCGTCTCAAACCCATCCATGAATTCTTTCAATGATCTGTCATTTGAGAGACTGTCCCAAACCCATTTATGAATTCTTTCAAAGATCTGTCATTTGAGAGACAGTCCCAAGCCCATTAATGAATTCTTTCAATGATCTGTCATTTGAGAGACTGTCTCAAACCCATCCATGAATTCTTTCAATAATCTGTCATTTGAGAGACTGTCTCAAACCCATCCATGAATTCTTTCAATGATCTGTCATTTGAGAGACTGTCCCAAACCCATTAATGAATTCTTTCAATGATCTGTCATTTGAGAGACTGTCCCAAACCCATTAATGAATTCTTTCAATGATCTGTCATTTGAGAGACTGTCCCAAACCCATCCATGAATTCTTTTAATGATCTGTCATTTGAGAGACTGTCCCAAACCCATCCATGAATTCTTTCAATGATCTGTCATTTGAGAGACTGTCTCAAACCCATTAATGAATTCTTTCAATGATCTGTCATTTGAGAGACTGTCCCAAACCCATCCATAAATTCTTTCAATGATCTGTCATTTGAGAGACTGTCTCAAACTCATTAATGAATTCTTTCAATGATCTGTCATTTGAAAGACTGTCCCAAACCCATTAATGAATTCTTTCAATGATCTGTCATTTGAGAGACTGTCCCAAACCCATCCATGAATTCTTTCAATGATCTGTCATTTTAGAGACTGTCTTAAACCCATACATGAATTTTTTCAATGATCTGTCATTTGAGAGACTGTCTCAAACCCATCCATGAATTCTTTCAATGATCTGTCATTTGAGAGACTGTCTCAAACCCATTCATGAATTCTTTCAATGATCTGTCATTTCAGAGACTGTCTCAAACCCATCCATGAATTCTTTCAATGATCTGTCATTTCAGAGACTGTCCCAAACCCATCCATGAATTCTTTCAATGATCTGTCATTTGAGAGACTGTCTCAAACCCATCCATGAATTCTTTCAATTAACTGTCATTTCAGAGACTGTCCCAAACCCATCCATGAATTCTTTCAACGATCTGTCATTTTAGAGACTGTCCCAAACCCATCCATGAATTCTTTCAATGATCTGTCATTTTAGAGACTGCCCCAAACCCATCCATGAATTCTTTTAATGATCTGTCATTTTAGAGACTGTCCCAAACCCATTAATGAATTCTTTCAATGATCTGTCATTTGAGAGACTGTCCCAAACCCATCCATGAATTCTTTCAATGATCTGTCATTTGAGAGACTGTCTCAAACCCATTAATGAATTCTTTCAATGATCTGTCATTTGAAAGACTGTCCCAAACCCATTAATGAATTCTTTCAATGATCTGTCATTTGAAAGACTGGCTCAAACCCATCGATGAATTCTTTCAATGATCTGTCATTTGAGAGACTGTCCCAAATCCATTAATGAATTCTTTCAATGATCTTTCATTTGAGAGACTGTCCCAAACCCATTAATGAATTCTTTCAATGATCTGTCATTTGAGAGACTGTCCCAAACCCATTAATGAATTCTTTCAATGATCTGTCATTTGAGAGACTGTCCCAAACCCATTAATGAATTCTTTCAATGATCTGTCATTTGAGAGACTGTCCCAAACCCATTAATGAATTCTTTAAATGATCTGTCATTTGAGAGACAGTCCCAAGCCCATTAATGAATTCTTTCAATGATCTGTCATTTGAGAGACTGTCTCAAACCCATCCATGAATTCTTTCAATGATCTGTCATTTGAGAGACTGTCTCAAACCCATCCATGAATTCTTTCAATGATCTGTCATTTGAGAGACTGTCCCAAACCCATTAATGAATTCTTTCAATGATCTGTCATTTGAGAGACTGTCTCAAACCCATTAATGAATTCTTTCAATGATCTGTCATTTGAGAGACTGTCCCAAACCCATCCATGAATTCTTTTAATGATCTGTCATTTTAGAGACTGTCCCAAACCCATTAATGAATTCTTTCAATGATCTGTCATTTGAGAGACTGTCCCAAACCCATACATGAATTCTTTTAATGATCTGTCATTTTAGAGACTGTCCCAAACCCATTAATGAATTCTTTCAATGATCTGTCATTTGAAAGACTGTCTCAAACCCATCCATAAATTCTTTTAATGATCTGTCATTTGAGAGACTGTCTCAAACCCATCCATGAATTCTTTCAATGATCTGTCATTTGAGAGACTGTCTCAAACCATCCATGAAATCTTTCAATGATCTCTCATTTGAGAGACTGTCTCAAACCATCCATGAATTCTTTCAATGATCTGTCATTTGAGAGACTGTCCCAAACCCATTAATGAATTCTTTCAATGATCTGTCATTTGAGAGACTGTCCCAAACCCATCCATGAATTCTTTTAATGATCTGTCATTTGAGAGACTGTCTCCAACCCATCCATGAATTCTTTCAAGGATCTGTTATTTTCGAGACTGTCCCCAACCCATCCATGAATTCTTTCAATGATCTGTCATTTGAGAGACTGTCTAAAACCCATCCATGAATTCTTTCAATGATCTGTCATTTGAGAGACTGTCCCAAACCCATTAATGAATTCTTTTAATGATCTGTCATTTGAGAGACTGTCCCAAACCCATTAATGCATTCTTTCAATGATCTGTCATTTGAGAGACTGTCTCAAACCCATTAATGAATTATTTCAATGATCTGTCATTTGAGAGACTGTCTCAAACCCATCCATGAATTCTTTCAATGATCTGTCATTTGAGATACTGTCCCAAACCCATGAATGAATTCTTTCAATGATCTGTCCTTTGAGAGACTGTCCCAAGCCCATTAATGAATTCTTTCAACGATCTGTCATTTGAGAGACTGTCTCAAACCCATCCATGAATTCTTTCAATGATCTGTCATTTGAGAGACTGTCTCAAACCCATCCATGAATTCTTTCAATGATCTGTCATTTTTGAGACTGTCCCAAACCCATCCATGAATTCTTTCAATGATCTGTCATTTGAGAGACTGTCTCAAACCCATCCATGAATTCTTTCAATGAACTGTCATTTCAGAGACTGTCCCAAACCCATCCATGAATTCTTTCAACGATCTGTCATTTTAGAGACTGTCCCAAACCCATCCATGAATTCTTTCAATGATCTGTCATTTTAGAGACTGTCCCAAACCCATCCATGAATTCTTTCAATGATCTCTCATTTTAGAGACTGTCCCAAACCCATCCATGAATTCTTTCAATGATCTGTCATTTGAGAGACTGTCTAAAACCCATCCATGAATTCTTTCAATGATCTGTCATTTTAGAGACTGTCCCAAACCCATCCATGAATTCTTTCAATGATCTGTCATTTTAGAGACTGTCCCAAACCCATCCATGAATTCTTTCAATGATCTGTCATTTTAGAGACTGTCCCAAACCCATCCATGAATTCTTTTAATGATCTGTCATTTGAGAGACTGTCCCAAACCCATCCATGAATTCTTTTAATGATCTGTCATTTTACAGACTGTCCCAAACCCATTAATGAATTCTTTCAATGATCTGTCATTTGAGAGACTGTCCCAAACCCATTAATGAATTCTTGCAATGATCTGTCATTTGAGAGACTGTCCCAAACCCATTAATGAATTCTTTCAATGATCTGTCATTTGAGAGACTGTCCCAAACCCATTAATGAATTCTTTCAATGATCTGTCATTTGAGAGACTGTCCCAAACCCATCCATGAATTCTTTTAATGATCTGTCATTTGAGAGACTGTCCCAAACCCATCCATGAATTCTTTTAATGATCTGTCATTTGAGAGACTGTCCCAAACCCATTAATGAATTCTTTCAATGATCTGTCATTTGAGAGACTGTCCCAAACCCATCCATGAATTCTTTCAATGATCTGTCATTTGAGAGACTGTCTCAAACCCATTAATGAATTCTTTCAATGATCTGTCATTTGAAAGACTGTCCCAAACCCATTAATGAATTCTTTCAATGATCTGTCATTTGAGAGACTGTCCCAAACCCATCCATGAATTCTTTCAATGATCTGTCATTTGAAAGACTGTCTCAAACCCATCGATGAATTCTTTCAATGATCTGTCATTTGAGAGACTGTCCCAAATCCATTAATGAATTCTTTCAATGATCTGTCATTTGAGAGACTGTCCAAAACCCATTAATGAATTCTTTCAATGATCTGTCATTTGAGAGACTGTCTCAAACCCATCCATGAATTCTTTCAATGATCTGTCATTTGAGAGACTGTCTCAAACCCATCCATGAATTCTTTCAATGATCTGTCATTTGAGAGACTGTCTCAAACCCATTAATGAATTCTTTCAATGATCTGTCATTTGAAAGACTGTCCCAAACCCATTAATGAATTCTTTCAATGATCTTTCATTTGATAGACTGTCCCAAACCCATCCATGAATTCTTTCAATGATCTGTCATTTGAAAGACTGTCTCGAACCCATCGATGAATTCTTTCAATGATCTGTCATTTGAGAGACTTCCCAAATCCATTAATGAATTCTTTCAATGATCTGTCATTTGAGAGACTGTCCCAAACCCATTAATGTATTCTTTCAATGATCTGTCATTTGAGAGACTGTCTCAAACCCATCCATGAATTCTTTCAATGATCTGTCATTTGAGAGACTGTCCCAAACCCATCCATGAATTCTTTCAATGATCTGTCATTTGAGAGACTGTCTCAAACCCATTAATGAATTCTTTCAATGATCTGTCATTTGAAAGACTGTCCCAAACCCATTAATGAATTCTTTCAATGATCTGTCATTTGAGAGACTGTCCCAAACCCATCCATGAATTCTTTCAATGAGTTGTCATTTGAAAGACTGTCTCAAACCCATCGATGAATTCTTTCAATGATCTGTAATTTGAGAGACTGTCCCAAATCCATTAATGAATTCTTTCAATGATCTGTCATTTGAGAGACTGTCCCAAACCCATTAATGTATTCTTTCAATGATCTGTCATTTGAGAGACTGTCTCAAACCCATTAATGAATTATTTCAATGATCTGTCATTTGAGAGACTGTCTCAAACCCATCCATGAATTCTTTCAATGATCTGTCATTTTAGAGACTGTCCCAAACCCATCCATGAATTCTTTCAATGATCTGTCATTTTAGAGACTGTCCCAAACCCATCCATGAATTCTTTCAATGATCTGTCATTTTAGAGACTGTCCCAAACCCATCCATGAATTCTTTCAATGATCTGTCATTTGAGAGACTGTCCCAAACCCATTAATGAATTCTTTCAATGATCTGTCATTTAAGAGACTGTCCCAAACCCATCCATGAATTCTTTTAATGATCTGTCATTTGAGAGACTGTCCCAAAACCATCCATGAATTCTTTCAATGATCTGTCATTTTAGAGACTGTCTCAAACCCATCCATGAATTCTTTCAATGATCTGTCATTTGAGAGACTGTCCCAAACCCATTAATGAATTCTTTTAATGATCTGTCATTTGAGAGACTGTCCCAAACCCATTAATAAATTCTTTCAATGATCTGTCATTTAAGAGACTGTCTCAAACCCATTAATGAATTATTTCAATGATCTGTCATTTGAGAGACTGTCTCAAACCCATCCATGAATTCTTTCAATGATCTGTCATTTGAGATACTGTCCCAAACCCATGAATGAATTCTTTCAATGATCTGTCCTTTGAGAGACTGTCCCAAGCCCATTAATGAATTCTTTCAACGATCTGTCATTTGAGAGACTGTCTCAAACCCATCCATGAATTCTTTCAATGATCTGTCATTTGAGAGACTGTCTCAAACCCATCCATGAATTCTTTCAATGATCTGTCATTTTTTAGACTGTCCCAAACCCATCCATGAATTCTTTCAATGATCTGTCATTTGAGAGACTGTCTCAAACCCATCCATGAATTCTTTCAATGAACTGTCATTTCAGAGACTGTCCCAAACCCATCCATGAATTCTTTCAACGATCTGTCATTTTAGAGACTGTCCCAAACCCATCCATGAATTCTTTCAATGATCTGTCATTTTAGAGACTGTCCCAAACCCATCCATGAATTCTTTCAATGATCTGTCATTTTAGAGACCGTCCCAAACCCATCCATAAATTCTTTCAATGATCTGTCATTTGAGAGACTGTCCCAAACCCATCCATGAATTCTTTCAATGATCTGTCATTTTAGAGACTGTCCCAAACCCATCCATGAATTCTTTCAATGATCTGTCATTTTAGAGACTGTCCCAAACCCATCCATGAATACTTTCAATGATCTGTCATTTTAGAGACTGTCCCAAACCCATCCATCAATTCTTTCAATGATCTGTCATTTGAGAGACTGTCCCAAACCCATTAATGAATTCTTTCAATGATCTGTCATTTAAGAGACTGTCCCAAACCCATTAATGAATTCTTTCAATGATCTGTCATTTGAGAGACTGTCTCAAGCCCATTAATGAATTATTTCAATGATCTGTCATTTGAGAGACTGTCTCAAACCCATCCATGAATTCTTTCAATGATCTGTCATTTGAGATACTGTCCCAAACCCATGAATGAATTCTTTCAATGATCTGTCCTTTGAGAGACTGTCCCAAGCCCATTAATGAATTCTTTCAACGATCTGTCATTTGAGAGACTGTCTCAAACCCATCCATGAATTCTTTCAATGATCTGTCATTTGAGAGACTGTCTCAAACCCATCCATGAATTCTTTCAATGATCTGTCATTTTTGAGACTGTCCCAAACCCATCCATGAATTCTTTCAATGATCTGTCATTTGAGAGACTGTCTCAAACCCATCCATGAATTCTTTCAACTAACTGTCATTTCAGAGACTGTCCCAAACCCATCCATGAATTCTTTCAACGATCTGTCATTTTAGAGACTGTCCCAAACCCATCCATGAATTCTTTCAATGATCTGTCATTTTAGAGACTGTCCCAAACCCATCCATGAATTCTTTCAATGATCTCTTATTTTAGAGACTGTCCCAAACCCATCCATGAATTCTTTCAATGATCTGTCATTTGAGAGACTGTGCCAAACCCATCCATGAATTCTTTCAATGATCTGTCATTTTAGAGACTGTCCCAAACCCATCCATGAATTCTTTCAATGATCTGTCATTTTAGAGACTGTCCCAAACCCATCCATGAATTCTTTCAATGATCTGTCATTTTAGAGACTGTCCCAAACCCATCCATGAATTCTTTTAATGATCTGTCATTTGAGAGACTGTCCCAAACCCATCCATGAATTCTTTTAATGATCTGTCATTTTACAGACTGTCCCAAACCCATTAATGAATTCTTTCAATGATCTGTCATTTGAGAGACTGTCCCAAACCCATTAATGAATTCTTTCAATGATCTGTCATTTGAGAGACTGTCCCAAACCCATTAATGAATTCTTTCAATGATCTGTCATTTGAGAGACTGTCCCAAACCCATTAATGAATTCTTTCAATGATCTGTCATTTGAGAGACTGTCCCAAACCCATCCATGAATTCTTTTAATGATCTGTCATTTTTGAGACTGTCCCAAACCCATCCATGAATTCTTTTAATGATCTGTCATTTGAGAGACTGTCCCAAACCCATTAATGAATTCTTTCAATGATCTGTCATTTGAGAGACTGTCCCAAACCCATCCATGAATTCTTTCAATGATCTGTCATTTGAGAGACTGTCTCAAACCCATTAATGAATTCTTTCAATGATCTGTCATTTGAAAGACTGTCCCAAACCCATTAATGAATTCTTTCAATGATCTGTCATTTGAGAGACTATCCCAAACCCATCCATGAATTCTTTCAATGATCTGTCATTTGAAAGACTGTCTCAAACCCATCGATGAATTCTTTCAATGATCTGTCATTTGAGAGACTGTCCCAAATCCATTAATGAATTCTTTCAATGATCTGTCATTTGAGAGACTGTCCCAAACCCATTAATGTATTCTTTCAATGATCTGTCATTTGAGAGACTGTCTCAAACCCATCCATGAATTCTTTCAATGATCTGTCATTTGAGAGACTGTCTCAAACCCATCCATGAATTCTTTCAATGATCTGTCATTTGAGAGACTGTTTCAAACACATCCATGAATTCTTTCAATGATCTGTCATTTGAGAGACTGTCCCAAACCCATTAATGAATTCTTTCAATGATCTGTCATTTGAGAGACTGTCTCAAACCCATTAATGAATTCTTTCAATGATCTGTCATTTGAGAGACTGTCTCAAACCCATCCATGAATTCTTTCAATGATCTGTCATTTGAGATACTGTCCCAAACCCATGAATGAATTTTTTCAATGATCTGTCCTTTGAGAGACTGTCCCAAGCCCATTAATGAATTCTTTCAACGATCTGTCATTTGAGAGACTGTCTCAAACCCATCCATGAATTCTTTCAATGATCTGTCATTTGAGAGACTGTCTCAAACCCATCCATGAATTCTTTCAATGATCTGTCATTTTTGAGACTGTCCCAAACCCATCCATGAATTCTTTCAATGATCTGTCATTTGAGAGACTGTCTCAAACCCATCCATGAATTCTTTAAATGAACTGTCATTTCAGAGACTGTCCCAAACCCATCCATAAATTCTTTCAACGATCTGTCATTTTAGAGACTGTCCCAAACCCATCCATGAATTCTTTCAATGATCTGTCATTTTAGAGACTGTCCCAAACCCATCCATGAATTCTTTCAATGATCTGTCATTTTAGAGACTGTCCCAAACCCATCCATGAATTCTTTCAATGATCTGTCATTTGAGAGACTGTCCCAAACCCATCCATGAATTCTTTCAATGATCTGTCATTTTAGAGACTGTCCTAAACCCATCCATGAATTCTTTCAATGATCTGTCATTTTAGAGACTGTCCCAAACCCATCCATGAATTCTTTCAATGATCTGTCATTTTAGAGACTGTCCCAAACCCATCCATGAATTCTTTCAATGATCTGTCATTTGAGAGACTGTCCCAAACCCATTAATGAATTCTTTCAATGATCTGTCATTTAAGAGACTGTCCCAAACCCATCCATGAATTCTTTTAATGATCTGTCATTTGAGAGACTGTCCCAAAACCATCCATGAATTCTTTCAATGATCTGTCATTTGAGAGACTGTCTCAAACCCATCCATGAATTCTTTCAATGATCTGTCATTTGAGAGACTGTCCCAAACCCATTAATGAATTCTTTTAATGATCTGTCATTTGAGAGACTGTCCCAAACCCATTAATAAATTCTTTCAATGATCTGTCATTTGAGAGACTGTCTCAAACCCATTAATGAATTATTTCAATGATCTGTCATTTGAGAGACTGTCTCAAACCCATCCATGAATTCTTTCAATGATCTGTCATTTGAGATACTGTCCCAAACCCATGAATGAATTCTTTCAATGATCTGTCCTTTGAGAGACTGTCCCAAGCCCATTAATGAATTCTTTCAACGATCTGTCATTTGAGAGACTGTCTCAAACCCATCCATGAATTCTTTCAATGATCTGTCATTTGAGAGACTGTCTCAAACCCATCCATGAATTCTTTCAATGATCTGTCATTTTTTAGACTGTCCCAAACCCATCCATGAATTCTTTCAATGATCTGTCATTTGAGAGACTGTCTAAAACCCATCCATGAATTCTTTCAATGAACTGTCATTTCAGAGACTGTCCCAAACCCATCCATGAATTCTTTCAACGATCTGTCATTTTAGAGACTGTCCCAAACCCATCCATGAATTCTTTCAATGATCTGTCATTTAAGAGACTGTCCCAAACCCATCCATGAATTCTTTCAATGATCTGTCATTTTAGAGACTGTCCCAAACCCATCCATAAATTCTTTCAATGATCTGTCATTTGAGAGACTGTCCCAAACCCATCCATGAATTCTTTCAATGATCTGTCATTTTAGAGACTGTCCCAAACCCATCCATGAATTCTTTCAATGATCTGTCATTTTAGAGACTGTCCCAAACCCATCCATGAATTCTTTCAATGATCTGTCATTTTAGAGACTGTCCCAAACCCATCCATCAATTCTTTCAATGATCTGTCATTTGAGAGACTGTCCCAAACCCATTAATGAATTCTTTCAATGATCTGTCATTTAAGAGACTGTCCCAAACCCATCCATGAATTCTTTTAATGATCTGTCATTTGAGAGACTGTCCCAAACCCATCTATGAATTCTTTTAATGATCTGTCATTTTACAGACTGTCCCAAACCCATTAATGAATTCTTTCAATGATCTGTCATTTGAGAGACTGTCCCAAACCCATTAATGAATTCTTTCAATGATCTGTCATTTGAGAGACTGTCCCAAACCCATTAATGAATTCTTTCAATGATCTGTCATTTGAGAGACTGTCCCAAACCCATTAATGAATTCTTTTAATGATCTGTCATTTGAGAGACTGTCCCAAACCCATCCATGAATTCTTTTAATGATCTGTCATTTGAGAGACTGTCCCAAACCCATCCATGAATTCTTTTAATGATCTGTCATTTGAGAGACTGTCCCAAACCCATTAATGAATTCTTTCAATGATCTGTCATTTGAGAGACTGTCCCAAACTCATCCATGAATTCTTTCAATGATCTGTCATTTGAGAGACTGTCTCAAACCCATTAATGAATTCTTTCAATGATCTGTCATTTGAAAGACTGTCCCAAACCCATTAATGAATTCTTTCAATGATCTGTCATTTGAGAGACTGTCCCAAACCCATCCATGAATTCTTTCAATGATCTGTCATTTGAAAGACTGTCTCAAACCCATCGATGAATTCTTTCAATGATCTGTCATTTGAGAGACTGTCCCAAATCCATTAATGAATTCTTTCAATGATCTGTCATTTGAGAGCCTTACCCAAACCCATTAATGAATTCTTTCAATGATCTGTCATTTGAGAGACTGTCTCAAACCCATCCATGAATTCTTTCAATGATCTGTCATTTGAGAGACTGTCTCAAACCCATCCATGAATTCTTTCAATGATCTGTCATTTGAGAGACTGTCTCAAACCCATCCATGAATTCTTTCAATGATCTGTCATTTGAGAGACTGTCCCAAACCCATTAATGAATTCTTTCAATGATCTGTCATTTGAAAGACTGTCTCAAACCCATTAATGAATTCTTTCAATGATCTGTCATTTGAGAGACTGTCTCAAACCCATCCATGAGTTCTTTCAATGATCTGTCATTTGAGATACTGTCCCAAACCCATGAATGAATTTTTTCAATGATCTGTCCTTTGAGAGACTGTCCCAAGCCCATTAATGAATTCTTTTAACGATCTGTCATTTAAGAGACTGTCTCAAACCCATCCATGAATTCTTTCAATGATCTGTCATTTGAGAGACTGTCTCAAACCCATCCATGAATTCTTTCAATGATCTGTCATTTTTGAGACTGTCCCTAACCCATCCATGAATTCTTTCAATGATCTGTCATTTGAGAGACTGTCTCAAACCCATCCATGAATTCTTTAAATGAACTGTCATTTCAGAGACTGTCCCAAACCCATCCATGAATTCTTTCAACGATCTGTCATTTTAGAGACTGTCCCAAAACCACCCATGAATTCTTTCAATGATCTGTCATTTTAGAGACTGTCCCAAACCCATCCATGAATTCTTTCAATGATCTGTCATTTTAGAGACTGTCCCAAACCCATCCATAAATTCTTTCAATGATCTGTCATTTGAGAGACTGTCCCAAACCCATCCATGAATTCTTTCAATGATCTGTCATTTTAGAGACTGTCCCAAACCCATCCATGAATTCTTTCAATGATCTGTCATTTTAGAGACTGTCCCAAACCCATCCATGAATTCTTTCAATGATCTGTCATTTTAGAGACTGTCCCAAACCCATCCATCAATTCTTTCAATGATCTGTCATTTGAGAGACTGTCCCAAACCCATTAATGAATTCTTTCAATGATCTGTCATTTGAGAGACTGTCCCAAACCCATTAATGAATTCTTTCAATGATCTGTCATTTGAGAGACTGTCCCAAACCCATTAATGAATTCTTTCAATGATCTGTCATTTGAGAGACTGTCCCAAACCCATTAATGAATTCTTTCAATGATCTGTCATTTGAGAGACTGTCCCAAACCCATCCATGAATTCTTTTAATGATCTGTCATTTGAGAGACTGTCCCAAACCCATCCATGAATTCTTTTAATGATCTGTCATTTGAGAGACTGTCCCAAACCCATTAATGAATTCTTTCAATGATCTGTCATTTGAGAGACTGTCCCAAACCCATCCATGAATTCTTTCAATGATCTGTCATTTGAGAGACTGTCTCAAACCCATTAATGAATTCTTTCAATGATCTGTCATTTGAAAGACTGTCCCAAATTCATCCATGAATTCTTTCAATGATCTGTCATTTGAAAGACTGTCTCAAACCCATCGATGAATTCTTTCAATGATCTGTCATTTGAGAGACTGTCCCAAATCCATTAATGAATTCTTTCAATGATCTGTCATTTGAGAGACTGTCCCAAACCCATTAATGAATTCTTTCAATGATCTGTCATTTGAGAGACTGTCTCAAACCCATCCATGAATTCTTTCAATGATCTGTCATTTGAGAGACTGTCTCAAACCCATCCATGAATTCTTTCAATGATCTGTCATTTGAGAGACTGTCCCAAACCCATTAATGAATTCTTTCAATGATCTGTCATTTGAGAGACTGTCCCAAACCCATTAATGAATTCTTTCAATGATCTGTCATTTGAGAGACTGTCCCAAACCCATTAATGAATTCTTTCAATGATCTGTCATTTGAGAGACTGTCCCAAACCCATCCATGAATTCTTTTAATGATCTGTCATTTGAGAGACTGTCCCAAACCCATCCATGAATTCTTTTAATGATCTGTCATTTGAGAGACTGTCCCAAACCCATTAATGAATTCTTTCAATGATCTGTCATTTGAGAGACTGTCCCAAACCCATCCATGAATTCTTTCAATGATCTGTCATTTGAGAGACTGTCTCAAACCCATTAATGAATTCTTTCAATGATCTGTCATTTGAAAGACTGTCCCAAACCCATTAATGAATTCTTTCAATGATCTGTCATTTGAGAGACTGTCCCAAATTCATCCATGAATTCTTTCAATGATCTGTCATTTGAAAGACTGTCTCAAACCCATCGATGAATTCTTTCAATGATCTGTCATTTGAGAGACTGTCCCAAATCCATTAATGAATTCTTTCAATGATCTGTCATTTGAGAGACTGTCCCAAACCCATTAATGAATTCTTTCAATGATCTGTCATTTGAGAGACTGTCTCAAACCCATCCATGAATTCTTTCAATGATCTGTCATTTGAGAGACTGTCTCAAACCCATCCATGAATTCTTTCAATGATCTGTCATTTGAGAGACTGTCTCAAACCCATCCATGAATTCTTTCAATGATCTGTCATTTGAGAGACTGTCCCAAACCCATTAATGAATTCTTTCAATGATCTGTCATTTGAGAGACTGTCTCAAACCCATCCATGAATTCTTTCAATGATCTGTCATTTGAGATACTGTCCCAAACCCATGAATGAATTTTTTCAATGATCTGTCCTTTGAGAGACTGTCCCAAGCCCATTAATGAATTCTTTCAACGATCTGTCATTTGAGAGACTGTCTCAAACCCATCCATGAATTCTTTCAATGATCTGTCATTTGAGAGACTGTCTCAAACCCATCCATGAATTCTTTCAATGATCTGTCATTTTTGAGACTGTCCCAAACCCATCCATGAATTCTTTCAATGATCTGTCATTTGAGAGACTGTCTCAAACCCATCCATGAATTCTTTCAATGATCTGTCATTTGAGAGACTGTCCCAAACCCATCCATGAATTCTTTCAATGATCTGTCATTTGAGAGACTGTCCCAAACCCATTAATGAATTCTTTCAATGATCTGTCATTTAAGAGACTGTCCCAAACCCATCCATGAATTCTTTCAATGATCTGTCATTTGAGAGACTGTCTCAAACCCATCCATGAATTCTTTCAATGATCTGTCATTTGAGAGACTGTCTCAAACCCATCCATGAATTCTTTCAATGATCTGTCATTTGAGAGACTGTCTCAAACCCATCCATGAATTCTTTCAATGATCTGTCATTTGAGAGACTGTCCCAAACCCATTAATGAATTCTTTCAATGATCTGTCATTTGAGAGACTGTCTCAAACCCATTAATGAATTCTTTCAATGATCTGTCATTTGAGAGACTGTCTCAAACCCATCCATGAGTTCTTTCAATGATCTGTCATTTGAGATACTGTCCCAAACCCATGAATGAATTTTTTCAATGATCTGTCCTTTGAGAGACTGTCCCAAGCCCATTAATGAATTCTTTTAACGATCTGTCATTTGAGAGACTGTCTCAAACCCATCCATGAATTCTTTCAATGATCTGTCATTTGAGAGACTGTCCCAAACCCATCCATGAATTCTTTCAATGATCTGTCATTTGAGAGACTGTCCCAAACCCATTAATGAATTCTTTCAATGATCTGTCATTTAAGAGACTGTCCCAAACCCATCCATGAATTCTTTCAATGATCTGTCATTTGAGAGACTGTCTCAAACCCATCCATGAATTCTTTCAATGATCTGTCATTTGAGAGACTGTCTCAAACCCATCCATGAATTCTTTCAATGATCTGTCATTTGAGAGACTGTCTCAAACCCATCCATGAATTCTTTCAATGATCTGTCATTTGAGAGACTGTCCCAAACCCATTAATGAATTCTTTCAATGATCTGTCATTTGAGAGACTGTCCCAAACCCATCCATGAATTCTTTTAATGATCTGTCATTTGAGAGACTGTCCCAAACCCATCCATGAATTCTTTTAATGATCTGTCATTTGAGAGACTGTCCCAAACCCATTAATGAATTCTTTCAATGATCTGTCATTTGAGAGACTGTCCCAAACCCATCCATGAATTCTTTCAATGATCTGTCATTTGAGAGACTGTCTCAAACCCATTAATGAATTCTTTCAATGATCTGTCATTTGAAAGACTGTCCCAAATTCATCCATGAATTCTTTCAATGATCTGTCATTTGAAAGACTGTCTCAAACCCATCGATGAATTCTTTCAATGATCTGTCATTTGAGAGACTGTCCCAAATCCATTAATGAATTCTTTCAATGATCTGTCATTTGAGAGACTGTCCCAAACCCATTAATGAATTCTTTCAATGATCTGTCATTTGAGAGACTGTCTCAAACCCATCCATGAATTCTTTCAATGATCTGTCATTTGAGAGACTGTCTCAAACCCATCCATGAATTCTTTCAATGATCTGTCATTTGAGAGACTGTCCCAAACCCATTAATGAATTCTTTCAATGATCTGTCATTTGAGAGACTGTCCCAAACCCATTAATGAATTCTTTCAATGATCTGTCATTTGAGAGACTGTCCCAAACCCATTAATGAATTCTTTCAATGATCTGTCATTTGAGAGACTGTCCCAAACCCATCCATGAATTCTTTTAATGATCTGTCATTTGAGAGACTGTCCCAAACCCATCCATGAATTCTTTTAATGATCTGTCATTTGAGAGACTGTCCCAAACCCATTAATGAATTCTTTCAATGATCTGTCATTTGAGAGACTGTCCCAAACCCATCCATGAATTCTTTCAATGATCTGTCATTTGAGAGACTGTCTCAAACCCATTAATGAATTCTTTCAATGATCTGTCATTTGAAAGACTGTCCCAAACCCATTAATGAATTCTTTCAATGATCTGTCATTTGAGAGACTGTCCCAAATTCATCCATGAATTCTTTCAATGATCTGTCATTTGAAAGACTGTCTCAAACCCATCGATGAATTCTTTCAATGATCTGTCATTTGAGAGACTGTCCCAAATCCATTAATGAATTCTTTCAATGATCTGTCATTTGAGAGACTGTCCCAAACCCATTAATGAATTCTTTCAATGATCTGTCATTTGAGAGACTGTCTCAAACCCATCCATGAATTCTTTCAATGATCTGTCATTTGAGAGACTGTCTCAAACCCATCCATGAATTCTTTCAATGATCTGTCATTTGAGAGACTGTCTCAAACCCATCCATGAATTCTTTCAATGATCTGTCATTTGAGAGACTGTCCCAAACCCATTAATGAATTCTTTCAATGATCTGTCATTTGAGAGACTGTCTCAAACCCATCCATGAATTCTTTCAATGATCTGTCATTTGAGATACTGTCCCAAACCCATGAATGAATTTTTTCAATGATCTGTCCTTTGAGAGACTGTCCCAAGCCCATTAATGAATTCTTTCAACGATCTGTCATTTGAGAGACTGTCTCAAACCCATCCATGAATTCTTTCAATGATCTGTCATTTGAGAGACTGTCTCAAACCCATCCATGAATTCTTTCAATGATCTGTCATTTTTGAGACTGTCCCAAACCCATCCATGAATTCTTTCAATGATCTGTCATTTGAGAGACTGTCTCAAACCCATCCATGAATTCTTTCAATGATCTGTCATTTGAGAGACTGTCCCAAACCCATCCATGAATTCTTTCAATGATCTGTCATTTGAGAGACTGTCCCAAACCCATTAATGAATTCTTTCAATGATCTGTCATTTAAGAGACTGTCCCAAACCCATCCATGAATTCTTTCAATGATCTGTCATTTGAGAGACTGTCTCAAACCCATCCATGAATTCTTTCAATGATCTGTCATTTGAGAGACTGTCTCAAACCCATCCATGAATTCTTTCAATGATCTGTCATTTGAGAGACTGTCTCAAACCCATCCATGAATTCTTTCAATGATCTGTCATTTGAGAGACTGTCCCAAACCCATTAATGAATTCTTTCAATGATCTGTCATTTGAGAGACTGTCTCAAACCCATTAATGAATTCTTTCAATGATCTGTCATTTGAGAGACTGTCTCAAACCCATCCATGAGTTCTTTCAATGATCTGTCATTTGAGATACTGTCCCAAACCCATGAATGAATTTTTTCAATGATCTGTCCTTTGAGAGACTGTCCCAAGCCCATTAATGAATTCTTTTAACGATCTGTCATTTGAGAGACTGTCTCAAACCCATCCATGAATTCTTTCAATGATCTGTCATTTGAGAGACTGTCTCAAACCCATCCATGAATTCTTTCAATGATCTGTCATTTTTGAGACTGTCCCAAACCCATCCATGAATTCTTTCAATGATCTGTCATTTGAGAGACTGTCTCAAACCCATCCATGAATTCTTTAAATGAACTGTCATTTCAGAGACTGTCCCAAACCCATCCATGAATTCTTTCAACGATCTGTCATTTTAGAGACTGTCCCAAACCCACCCATGAATTCTTTCAATGATCTGTCATTTTAGAGACTGTCCCAAACCCATCCATGAATTCTTTCAATGATCTGTCATTTTAGAGACTGTCCCAAACCCATCCATAAATTCTTTCAATGATCTGTCATTTGAGAGACTGTCCCAAACCCATCCATGAATTCTTTCAATGATCTGTCATTTTAGAGACTGTCCCAAACCCATCCATGAATTCTTTCAATGATCTGTCATTTTAGAGACTGTCCCAAACCCATCCATGAATTCTTTCAATGATCTGTCATTTTAGAGACTGTCCCAAACCCATCCATCAATTCTTTCAATGATCTGTCATTTGAGAGACTGTCCCAAACCCATTAATGAATTCTTTCAATGATCTGTCATTTAAGAGACTGTCCCAAACCCATCCATGAATTCTTTTAATGATCTGTCATTTGAGAGACTGTCCAAAACCCATCCATGAATTCTTTCAATGATCTGTCATTTGAGAGACTGTCCCAAACCCATTAATGAATTCTTTCAATGATCTGTCATTTGAGAGACTGTCTCAAACCCATTAATGAATTCTTTCAATGATCTGTCATTTGAGAGACTGTCTCAAACCCATCCATGAATTCTTTCAATGATCTGTCATTTGAGAGACTGTCTCAAACCCATCCATGAATTCTTTCAATGATCTGTCCTTTGAGAGACTGTCCCAAACCCATTAATGAATTCTTTTAATGATCTGTCATTTGAGAGACTGTCTCAAACCCATTAATGAATTCTTTCAATGATCTGTCATTTGAGAGACTGTCTCAAACCCATCCATGAATTCTTTCAATGATCTGTCCTTTGAGAGACTTTCCCAAGCTTATTAATGAATTCTTTCAACGATCTGTCATTTGAGAGACTGTCTCAAACCCATCCATGAATTCTTTCAATGATCTGTCATTTGAGAGACTGTCTCAAACCCATCCATGAATTCTTTCAATGATCTGTCATTTGAGAGACTGTCCCAAACCCATTAATGAATTCTTTCAATGATCTGTCATTTGAGAGACTGTCTCAAACCCATTAATGAATTCTTTCAATGATCTGTCATTTGAGATACTGTCCCAAACCCATGAATGAATTTTTTCAATGATCTGTCCTTTGAGAGACTGTCCCAAGCCCATTAATGAATTCTTTCAACGATCTGTCATTTGAGAGACTGTCCCAAACCCATCCATGAATTCTTTCAATGATCTGTCATTTGAGAGACTGTCCCAAACCCATCCATGAATTCTTTCAATGATCTGTCATTTTAGAGACTGTCCCAAACCCATCCATGAATTCTTTCAATGATCTGTCATTTTAGAGACTGTCCCAAACCCATCCATGAATTCTTTCAATGATCTGTCATTTGAGAGACTGTCCCAAACCCATCCATGAATTCTTTCAATGATCTGTCATTTGAGAGACTGTCCCAAACCCATTAATGAATTCTTTCAATGATCTGTCATTTAAGAGACTGTCCCAAACCCATCCATGAATTCTTTCAATGATCTGTCATTTGAGAGACTGTCTCAAACCCATCCATGAATTCTTTCAATGATCTGTCATTTGAGAGACTGTCTCAAACCCATCCATGAATTCTTTCAATGATCTGTCATTTGAGAGACTGTCTCAAACCCATCCATGAATTCTTTCAATGATCTGTCATTTGAGAGACTGTCCCAAACCCATTAATGAATTCTTTCAATGATCTGTCATTTGAGAGACTGTCTCAAACCCATTAATGAATTCTTTCAATGATCTGTCATTTGAGAGACTGTCCCAAACCCATCCATGAGTTCTTTCAATGATCTGTCATTTGAGATACTGTCCCAAACCCATGAATGAATTTTTTCAATGATCTGTCCTTTGAGAGACTGTCCCAAGCCCATTAATGAATTCTTTTAACGATCTGTCATTTGAGAGACTGTCTCAAACCCATCCATGAATTCTTTCAATGATCTGTCATTTGAGAGACTGTCTCAAACCCATCCATGAATTCTTTCAATGATCTGTCATTTTTGAGACTGTCCCAAACCCATCCATGAATTCTTTCAATGATCTGTCATTTGAGAGACTGTCTCAAACCCATCCATGAATTCTTTAAATGAACTGTCATTTCAGAGACTGTCCCAAACCCATCCATGAATTCTTTCAACGATCTGTCATTTTAGAGACTGTCCCAAACCCACCCATGAATTCTTTCAATGATCTGTCATTTTAGAGACTGTCCCAAACCCATCCATGAATTCTTTCAATGATCTGTCATTTTAGAGACTGTCCCAAACCCATCCATAAATTCTTTCAATGATCTGTCATTTGAGAGACTGTCCCAAACCCATCCATGAATTCTTTCAATGATCTGTCATTTTAGAGACTGTCCCAAACCCATCCATGAATTCTTTCAATGATCTGTCATTTTAGAGACTGTCCCAAACCCATCCATGAATTCTTTCAATGATCTGTCATTTTAGAGACTGTCCCAAACCCATCCATCAATTCTTTCAATGATCTGTCATTTGAGAGACTGTCCCAAACCCATTAATGAATTCTTTCAATGATCTGTCATTTAAGAGACTGTCCCAAACCCATCCATGAATTCTTTTAATGATCTGTCATTTGAGAGACTGTCCCAAACCCATCCATGAATTCTTTTAATGATCTGTCATTTTACAGACTGTCCCAAACCCATTAATGAATTCTTTCAATGATCTGTCATTTGAGAGACTGTCCCAAACCCATTAATGAATTCTTTCAATGATCTGTCATTTGAGAGACTGTCCCAAACCCATTAATGAATTCTTTTAATGATCTGTCATTTGAGAGACTGTCCCAAACCCATTAATGAATTCTTTCAATGATCTGTCATTTGAGAGACTGTCCCAAACCCATTAATGAATTCTTTCAATGATCTGTCATTTGAGAGACTGTCCCAAACCCATCCATGAATTCTTTCAATGATCTGTCATTTGAGAGACTGTCTCAAACCCATTAATGAATTCTTTCAATGATCTGTCATTTGAAAGACTGTCCCAAACCCATTAATGAATTCTTTCAATGATCTGTCATTTGAGAGACTGTCCCAAATTCATCCATGAATTCTTTCAATGATCTGTCATTTGAAAGACTGTCTCAAACCCATCGATGAATTCTTTCAATGATCTGTCATTTGAGAGACTGTCCCAAATCCATTAATGAATTCTTTCAATGATCTGTCATTTGAGAGACTGTCTCAAACCCATCCATGAATTCTTTCAATGATCTGTCCTTTGAGAGACTGTCCTAAACCCATTAATGAATTCTTTTAATGATCTGTCATTTGAGAGACTGTCTCAAACCCATTAATGAATTCTTTCAATGATCTGTCATTTGAGAGACTGTCTCAAACCCATCCATGAATTCTTTCAATGATCTGTCCTTTGAGAGACTGTCCCAAGCTTATTAATGAATTCTTTCAACGATCTGTCATTTGAGAGACTGTCTCAAACCCATCCATGAATTCTTTCAATGATCTGTCATTTGAGAGACTGTCTCAAACCCATCCATGAATTCTTTCAATGATCTGTCATTTGAGAGACTGTCCCAAACCCATTAATGAATTCTTTCAATGATCTGTCATTTGAGAGACTGTCTCAAACCCATTAATGAATTCTTTCAATGATCTGTCATTTGAGAGACTTTCTCAAACCCATCCATGAATTCTTTCAATGATCTGTCATTTGAGATACTGTCCCAAACCCATGAATGAATTTTTTCAATGATCTGTCCTTTGAGAGACTGTCCCAAGCCCATTAATGAATTCTTTCAACGATCTGTCATTTGAGAGACTGTCCCAAACCCATCCATGAATTCTTTCAATGATCTGTCATTTGAGAGACTGTCCCAAACCCATCCATGAATTCTTTCAATGATCTGTCATTTTAGAGACTGTCCCAAACCCATCCATGAATTCTTTCAATGATCTGTCATTTTAGAGACTGTCCCAAACCCATCCATGAATTCTTTCAATGATCTGTCATTTGAGAGACTGTCCCAAACCCATCCATGAATTCTTTCAATGATCTGTCATTTGAGAGACTGTCCCAAACCCATTAATGAATTCTTTCAATGATCTGTCATTTAAGAGACTGTCCCAAACCCATCCATGAATTCTTTCAATGATCTGTCATTTGAGAGACTGTCTCAAACCCATCCATGAATTCTTTCAATGATCTGTCATTTGAGAGACTGTCTCAAACCCATCCATGAATTCTTTCAATGATCTGTCATTTGAGAGACTGTCTCAAACCCATCCATGAATTCTTTCAATGATCTGTCATTTGAGAGACTGTCCCAAACCCATTAATGAATTCTTTCAATGATCTGTCATTTGAGAGACTGTCTCAAACCCATTAATGAATTCTTTCAATGATCTGTCATTTGAGAGACTGTCTCAAACCCATCCATGAGTTCTTTCAATGATCTGTCATTTGAGATACTGTCCCAAACCCATGAATGAATTTTTTCAATGATCTGTCCTTTGAGAGACTGTCCCAAGCCCATTAATGAATTCTTTTAACGATCTGTCATTTGAGAGACTGTCTCAAACCCATCCATGAATTCTTTCAATGATCTGTCATTTGAGAGACTGTCTCAAACCCATCCATGAATTCTTTCAATGATCTGTCATTTTTGAGACTGTCCCAAACCCATCCATGAATTCTTTCAATGATCTGTCATTTGAGAGACTGTCTCAAACCCATCCATGAATTCTTTAAATGAACTGTCATTTCAGAGACTGTCCCAAACCCATCCATGAATTCTTTCAACGATCTGTCATTTTAGAGACTGTCCCAAACCCACCCATGAATTCTTTCAATGATCTGTCATTTTAGAGACTGTCCTAAACCCATCCATAAATTCTTTCAATGATCTGTCATTTGAGAGACTGTCCCAAACCCATCCATGAATTCTTTCAATGATCTGTCATTTTAGAGACTGTCCCAAACCCATCCATGAATTCTTTCAATGATCTGTCATTTTAGAGACTGTCCCAAACCCATCCATGAATTCTTTCAATGATCTGTCATTTTAGAGACTGTCCCAAACCCATCCATCAATTCTTTCAATGATCTGTCATTTGAGAGACTGTCCCAAACCCATTAATGAATTCTTTCAATGATCTGTCATTTAAGAGACTGTCCCAAACCCATCCATGAATTCTTTTAATGATCTGTCATTTGAGAGACTGTCCCAAACCCATCCATGAATTCTTTTAATGATCTGTCATTTTACAGACTGTCCCAAACCCATTAATGAATTCTTTCAATGATCTGTCATTTGAGAGACTGTCCCAAACCCATTAATGAATTCTTTCAATGATCTGTCATTTGAGAGACTGTCCCAAACCCATTAATGAATTCTTTTAATGATCTGTCATTTGAGAGACTGTCCCAAACCCATTAATGAATTCTTTCAATGATCTGTCATTTGAGAGACTGTCCCAAACCCATTAATGAATTCTTTCAATGATCTGTCATTTGAGAGACTGTCCCAAACCCATCCATGAATTCTTTCAATGATCTGTCATTTGAGAGACTGTCTCAAACCCATTAATGAATTCTTTCAATGATCTGTCATTTGAAAGACTGTCCCAAACCCATTAATGAATTCTTTCAATGATCTGTCATTTGAGAGACTGTCCCAAATTCATCCATGAATTCTTTCAATGATCTGTCATTTGAAAGACTGTCTCAAACCCATCGATGAATTCTTTCAATGATCTGTCATTTGAGAGACTGTCCCAAATCCATTAATGAATTCTTTCAATGATCTGTCATTTGAGAGACTGTCCCAAACCCATTAATGAATTCTTTCAATGATCTGTCATTTGAGAGACTGTCTCAAACCCATCCATGAATTCTTTCAATGATCTGTCATTTGAGAGACTGTCTCAAACCCTTCCATGAATTCTTTCAATGATCTGTCATTTGAGAGACTGTCTCAAACCCATCCATGAATTCTTTCAATGATCTGTCATTTGAGAGACTGTCCCAAACCCATTAATGAATTCTTTCAATGATCTGTCATTTGAGAGACTGTCTCAAACCCATTAATGAATTCTTTCAATGATCTGTCATTTGAGAGACTGTCTCAAACCCATCCATGAATTCATTCAATGATCTGTCATTTGAGATACTGTCCCAAACCCATGAATGAATTTTTTCAATGATCTGTCCTTTGAGAGACTGTCCCAAGCCCATTAATGAATTCTTTCAACGATCTGTCATTTGAGAGACTGTCTCAAACCCATCCATGAATTCTTTCAATGATCTGTCATTTGAGAGACTGTCTCAAACCCATCCATGAATTCTTTCAATGATCTGTCATTTTTGAGACTGTCCCAAACCCATCCATAAATTCTTTCAATGATCTGTCATTTGAGAGACTGTCTCAAACCCATCCATGAATTCTTTAAATGAACTGTCATTTCAGAGACTGTCCCAAACCCATCCATGAATTCTTTCAACGATCTGTCATTTTAGAGACTGTCCCAAACCCATCCATGAATTCTTTCAATGATCTGTCATTTTAGAGACTGTCCCAAACCCATCCATGAATTCTTTCAATGATCTGTCATTTTAGAGACTGTCCCAAACCCATCCATGAATTCTTTCAATGATCTGTCATTTGAGAGACTGTCCCAAACCCATCCATGAATTCTTTCAATGATCTGTCATTTTAGAGACTGTCCCAAACCCATCCATGAATTCTTTCAATGATCTGTCATTTTAGAGACTGTCCCAAACCCATCCATGAATTCTTTCAATGATCTGTCATTTGAGAGACTGTCCCAAACCCATCCATGAATTCTTTCAATGATCTGTCATTTGAGAGACTGTCCCAAACCCATTAATGAATTCTTTCAATGATCTGTCATTTAAGAGACTGTCCCAAACCCATCCATGAATTCTTTTAATGATCTGTCATTTGAGAGACTGTCCCAAAACCATCCATGAATTCTTTCAATGATCTGTCATTTGAGAGACTGTCTCAAACCCATCCATGAATTCTTTCAATGATCTGTCATTTGAGAGACTGTCTCAAACCCATTAATGAATTCTTTTAATGATCTGTCATTTGAGAGACTGTCCCAAACCCATTAATGAATTCTTTCAATGATCTGTCATTTGAGAGACTGTCTCAAACCCATTAATGAATTATTTCAATGATCTGTCATTTGAGAGACTGTCTCAAACCCATCCATGAATTCTTTCAATGATCTGTCATTTGAGATACGGTCCCAAACCCATGAATGAATTCTTTCAATGATCTGTCCTTTGAGAGACTGTCCCAAGCCCATTAATGAATTCTTTCAACGATCTGTCATTTGAGAGACTGTCTCAAACCCATCCATGAATTCTTTCAATGATCTGTCATTTGAGAGACTGTCTCAAACCCATCCATGAATTCTTTCAATGATCTGTCATTTTTTAGACTGTCCCAAACCCATCCATGAATTCTTTCAATGATCTGTCATTTGAGAGACTGTCTCAAACCCATCCATGAATTCTTTCAATGAACTGTCATTTCAGAGACTGTCCCAAACCCATCCATGAATTCTTTCAACGATCTGTCATTTTAGAGACTGTCCCAAACCCATCCATGAATTCTTTCAATGATCTGTCATTTTAGAGACTGTCCCAAACCCATCCATGAATTCTTTCAATGATCTGTCATTTTAGAGACTGTCCCAAACCCATCCATAAATTCTTTCAATGATCTGTCATTTGAGAGACTGTCCCAAACCCATCCATGAATTCTTTCAATGATCTGTCATTTTAGAGACTGTCCCAAACCCATCCATGAATTCTTTCAATGATCTGTCATTTTAGAGACTGTCCCAAACCCATCCATCAATTCTTTCAATGATCTGTCATTTGAGAGACTGTCCCAAACCCATTAATGAATTCTTTCAATGATCTGTCATTTAAGAGACTGTCCCAAACCCATCCATGAATTCTTTTAATGATCTGTCATTTGAGAGACTGTCCCAAACCCATCCATGAATTCTTTTAATGATCTGTCATTTTACAGACTGTCCCAAGCCCATTAATGAATTCTTTCAATGATCTGTCATTTGAGAGACTGTCCCAAACCCATTAATGAATTCTTTCAATGATCTGTCATTTGAGAGACTGTCCCAAACCCATTAATGAATTCTTTCAATGATCTGTCATTTGAGAGACTGTCCCAAACCCATTAATGAATTCTTTCAATGATCTGTCATTTGAGAGACTGTCCCAAACCCATCCATGAATTCTTTTAATGATCTGTCATTTGAGAGACTGTCCCAAACCCATCCATGAATTCTTTTAATGATCTGTCATTTGAGAGACTGTCCCAAACCCATTAATGAATTCTTTCAATGATCTGTCATTTGAGAGACTGTCCCAAACCCATCCATGAATTCTTTCAATGATCTGTCATTTGAGAGACTGTCTCAAACCCATTAATGAATTCTTTCAATGATCTGTCATTTGAAAGACTGTCCCAAACCCATTAATGAATTCTTTCAATGATCTGTCATTTGAGAGACTGTCCCAAACCCATCCATGAATTCTTTCAATGATCTGTCATTTGAAAGACTGTCTCAAACCCATCGCGAATTCTTTCAATGATCTGTCATTTGAGAGACTGTCCCAAACCCATTAATGAATTCTTTCAATGATCTGTCATTTGAGAGACTGTCCCAAACCCATTAATGAATTCTTTCAATGATCTGTCATTTGAGAGACTGTCTCAAACCCATCCATGAATTCTTTCAATGATCTGTCATTTGAGAGACTGTCTCAAACCCATCCATGAATTCTTTCAATGATCTATCATTTGAGAGACTGTCTCAAACCCATCCATGAATTCTTTCAATGATCTGTCATTTGAGAGACTGTCCCAAACCCATTAATGAATTCTTTCAATGATCTGTCATTTGAGAGACTGTCTCAAACCCATTAATGAATTCTTTCAATGATCTGTCATTTGAGAGACTGTCCCAAACCCATCCATGAATTCTTTTAATGATCTGTCATTTGAGAGACTGTCCCAAACCCATTCATGAATTCTTTCAATGATCTGTCATTTGAGAGACTGTCCCAAACCCATACATGAATTCTTTTAATGATCTGTCATTTTAGAGACTGTCCCAAACCCATTAATGAATTCTTTCAATGATCTGTCATTTGAGAGACTGTCTCAAACCCATCCATAAATTCTTTTAATGATCTGTCATTTGAGAGACTGTCTCAAACCCATCCATGAATTCTTTCAATGATCTGTCATTTGAGAGACTGTCTCAAACCATCCATGAATTCTTTCAATTATCTGTCATTTGAGAGTTTGTCCCAAACCCATTAATGAATTCTTTCAATGATCTGTCATTTGAGAGACTGTCCCAAACCCATCCATGAATTCTTTTAATGATCTGTCATTTGAGAGACTGTCCCAAACCAATTAATAAATTCTTTCAATGATCTGTCATTTGAGAGACTGTCCCAAACCCATTAATGAATTCTTTCAATGATCTGTCATTTGAGAGACTGTCTCAAACCCATTAATGAATTATTTCAATGATCTGTCATTTGAGAGACTGTCTCTAACCCATCCATGAATTCTTTCAATGATCTGTTTTTTGAGATACTGTCCCAAACCGTTGAATGAATTCTTTCAATGATCTGTCCTTTGAGATACTGTCCCAAGCCCATTAATGAATTCTTTCAATGATCTGTCATTTGAGAGACTGTCTCAAACCCATCCATGAATTCTTTCAATGATCTGTCATTTCAGAGACTGTCTCAAACCCATCCATGAATTCTTTCAATGATCTGTCATTTCAGAGACTGTCCCAAACCCATCCATGAATTCTTTCAATGATCTGTCATTTGAGAGACTGTCTCAAACCCATCCATGAATTCTTTTAATGAACTGTCATTTCAGAGACTGTCCCAAACCCATCCATGAATTCTTTCAACGATCTGTCATTTTAGAGACTGTCCCAAACCCATCCATGAATTCTTTTAATGATCTGTCATTTTAGAGACTGTCCCAAACCCATCCATGAATTCTTTCAATGATCTGTTATTTTAGAGACTGTCCCAAACCCATCCATGAATTCTTTCAATGATCTGTCATTTGAGAGACTGTCCCAAACCCATCCATGAATTCTTTCAATGATCTGTCATTTTAGAGACTGTCCCGAACCCATCCATGAATTCTTTCAATGATCTGTCATTTTAGAGACTGTCCCAAACCCATCCATGAATTCTTTCAATGATCTGTCATTTTAGAGACTGTCCCAAACCCATCCATGAATTCTTTCAATGATCTGTCATTTTAGAGACTGTCCCAAACCCATCCATGAATTCTTTCAATGATCTGTCATTTTAGAGACTGTCCCAAACCCATCCATGAATTCTTTTAATGATCTGTCATTTGAGAGACTGTCCCAAATCCATCCATGAATTCTTTTAATGATCTGTCATTTTACAGACTTTCCCAAACCCATTAATGAATTCTTTCAATGATCTGTCATTTGAGAGACTGTCCCAAACCTATTAATGAATTCTTTCAATGATCTGTCATTTGAGAGACTGTCCCAAACCCATTAATGAATTCTTTCAATGATCTGTCATTTGAGAGACTGTCCCAAACCCATTAATGAATTCTTTCAATGATCTGTCATTTGAGAGACTGTCCCAAACCCATCCATGAATTCTTTTAATGATCTGTCATTTGAGAGACTGTCCCAAACCCATCCATGAATTCTTTTAATGATCTGTCATTTGAGAGACTGTCCCAAACTCATTAATGAATTCTTTCAATGATCTGTCATTTGAGAGACTGTCCCAAACCCATCCATGAATTCTTTCAATGATCTGTCATTTGAGAGACTGTCTCAAACCCATTAATGAATTCTTTCAATGATCTGTCATTTGAAAGACTGTCCCAAACCCATTAATGATTTCTTTCAATGATCTGTCATTTGAGAGACTGTCCCAAACCCATCCATGAATTCTTTAAATGATCTGTCATTTGAAAGACTGTCTCAAACCTATCGATGAATTCTTTCAAAGATCTGTCATTTGAGAGACTGTCCCAAATCTATTAATGAATTCTTTCAATGATCTGTCATTTGAGAGACTGTCTCAAACCCATTAATGAATTCTTTCAATGATCTGTCATTTGAGAGACTGTCTCAAACCCATTAATGAATTCTTTCAATGATCTGTCATTTGAGAGACCGTCTCAAACCCATCCATGAATTCTTTTAATGATCTGTCATTTGAGAGACTGTCCCAAACCCATTAATGAATTCTTTCAATGATCTGTCATTTGAGAGACAGTCCCAAGCCCATTAATGAATTCTTTCAATGATCTGTCATTTGAGAGACTGTCTCAAACACATCCATGAATTCTTTCAATGATCTGTCATTTTTGAGACTGTCTCAAACCCATCCATGAATTCTTTCAATGATCTGTCATTTGAGAGACCGTCTCAAACCCATCCATGAATTCTTTCAATGATCTGTCATTTGAGAGACTGTCCCAAACCCATTAATGAATTCTTTCAATGATCTGTCATTTGAGAGACAGTCCCAAGCCCATTAATGAATTCTTTCAATGATCTGTCATTTGAGAGACTGTCTCAAACCCATCCATGAATTCTTTCAATGATCTGTCATTTGAGAGACTGTCTCAAACCCATCCATGAATTCTTTCAATGATCTGTCATTTGAGAGACTGTCCCAAACCCATTAATGAATTCTTTCAATGATCTGTCATTTGAGAGACTGTCTCAAACCCATCCATGAATTCTTTCAATGATCTGTCATTTGAGAGACTGTCCCAAACCCATTAATGAATTCTTTCAATGATCTGTCATTTGAGAGACTGTCTCAAACCCATCCATAAATTCTTTTAATGATCTGTCATTTGAGAGACTGTCTCAAACCCATCCATGAATTCTTTCAATGATCTGTCATTTGAGAGACTGTCTCAAACCATCCATGAATTCTTTCAATGATCTGTTATTTTAGAGACTGTCCCAAACCCATCCATGAATTCTTTCAATGATCTGTCATTTGAGAGACTGTCTCAAACCCATCCATGAATTCTTTCAATGATCTGTCATTTGAGAGACTGTCTCAAACCCATCCATGAATTCTTTCAATGATCTGTCATTTGAGAGACTGTCCCAAACCCATTAATGAATTCTTTCAATGATCTGTCATTTGAGAGACTGTCTCAAACCCATCCATGAATTCTTTCAATGATCTGTCATTTGAGAGACTGTCCCAAACCCATTAATGAATTCTTTCAATGATCTGTCATTTGAGAGACTGTCTCAAACCCATCCATGAATTCTTTCAGGGACACCCCGCACACCCGGGAAAAAAAATCCCAGCCTCCACCAGGATTCGAACCCAGGACCTTTGGTACGCCAGTCGAACGCGCTGTTGCTCGGCCACCGGGTCCCCTTAGAGCCTCGTGCTGCTGTCGTTTCTTGTCCACTGTCGTGGTCCACGATTCATACCTTCACGCCCACCTATACATGTAGACAAAACAAGATAGTCCATTGTCTGATTGTTAGCGTTGAGGACTATGTATTAGTGCAAGTTGTAGGCCTATTAGTGCAAGTTGTATTAGTGCAAGTTGTATTAGTGTAACTTGTCTTAGTGCAAGTTGTATTAGTGCAAGTTGTATTAGTGCAAGGTGATATTAGTGCAAGTTGTATTATTGCAAGTTGTATTAGTGCAAGTTGTATTAGTGCAAGTTGTATTAGTGCAAGTTGTATTAGTGGAAGCTGTATTAGTGCAAGTTGTATTAGAACAAGTTCTATTTGTGCAAGTTGTATTAGAACAAATGTATAAGTGCAAGTTGTAAATGAGGACCAGAACGATCTCCGAACAACAAAAGAGACTTCCTCCCCTCCCCCTAACTGCAGGTTTATTTCCCCCAGTTTACACTTAAATGAAAAACAGCAACTTTTTTTGTAGTCGTGAGCTGGCCTATTTCCATACTTTTATTCAATGAATCAACTAACAATTTATATCGCCTTTATTGATGACCACTAACAATTTATATCGCCTTTATTGATGACCACTAACAATTTATATCGCCTTTATTGATGACCACTAACAATTTATATCGCCTTTATTGATGACCACTAACAATTTATATCGCCTTTATTGATGACCACTAACAATTTATATCGCCTTTATTGATGACCACTAACAATTTATATCGCCTTTATTGATGACCACTAACAATTTATATCGCCTTTATTGATGACCACTAACAATTTATATCGCCTTTATTGATGACCACTAACAATTTATATCGCCTTTATTGATGACCACTAACAATTTATATCGCCTTTATTGATGACCACTAACAATTTATATCGCCTTTATTGATGACCACTAACAATTTATATCGCCTTTATTGATGACCACTAACAATTTATATCGCCTTTATTGATGACTGAATCTCATTTTATTTTAGGTCACTTTTCTTCTTAATATGGGGCACGGTAGTCGAGCGGCAGCGAGTTTGACTGGCGATCCGAAGGTTCTGAGTTCGAATCCTGGTGGCGCCAGGATTTTTTCCCAGGACTCGTGGGTGTCCCTGAGTCTACCCAGCTCTGATGGGTACCTGATATTAGTTGGGGTAAAGTAAAGGCAGCTGGTCATAGTACTGGCCACACATCCCTTAGTAGGCCTATGCCGTGGCCACAGAAACTGGTGAACGCTTCTTCACCAGCCCTATGATCACTTTGGTCCGAAGTGTACTTTACTTTCTTCTTTATGCGATCCAGTTAGTTTGTTTTCTTGACCCGGTAGCGGGTAATACCCAACCCGGTATTATGAAAATTCTTAGCTAGTTGAACGAGTTGAACGGTCAGTGTAATTCTACCTGAAGGAAACGTTTGCAAGTTTCACAAAGAACAATCCATTGACGTTCATTCTCATTACCCCAGGGCACCAATTTTCACCCAGGGAGGTCAGGTTGGTGTTATTTTGTGCTTGAAGCGTAAACTTATTATTTACGCCTGTAGCTAACACCTTCGCAACTAAAAGCTCCTTTCCCCAGCCCCCGCCACCTCGATTAAGATCAATGCAGAAACTGTAATATTATACTCTTAAAAAAAACAACACAGTTTGAATATCCAGTTATGTCTAATGCTGTCTAGCTGTAACTTCTGTAACTGTAACGCTGACAGAAACCAACCGGGCCATTTCAGTCGCGCGGTAGTAATCGCCAAGTAAATATCGATACTTAGAATTTATAAATATCCTGTCAGGGCTTCTCAGATTAAGAATTAAGGAGTCTTGTTGACCTACATATTTGAAAAAAAATAAAAAAATTAAACCCCAGAAAGTAATTGTTGCATTATTTGTTGCATTATTTGTTATAGGAAGAAAATGTTATATATTTACTTTTGTTCTTGAAAAGGATATAAAGCTTGATGCGAACAATAAAAACACTACGTATTGTGTTATAACAATTCTGCCAGGCATTGAGATAGGAAGAACTAGTTTTGACGTCTGCGCAGACATTGCACTGACATATGTAGTCTGCTTGACCTCAGCATCCTCTCAACAACGGGCGCCAAACTACAGATGAAGACAAGCACAAGCTGATCTAAGAGGTGGGACTAAGAGGTCGAAAATTGGGATATGCGACAAATAACTATTTTAAAAAAAATATTAACAAAAAAACAAAAAAGAACTATTCAAAATAAGCAAATAAAAAATCGTTTATTTTTTATCCACTAATATTAAAAGACAGAAATTTCAATTTTAATACACTACCCACTACCTCTGTAAACTGTGTAGTAAATATTAACATATAGGCCCTACTGTAATGTATCTCTGTAAACTGTGTAGTAAATATTAACATATACTGTAATGTATCTCTGTAAACTGTGTAGTAAATATTAACATATACTGTAATGAATCTCTGTAAACTGTTAAATATTAACATATACTGTAATGAATCTCTGTAAACTGTGTAGTAAATATTAACATATACTGTAATGAATCTCTGTAAACTGTTAAATATTAACATATACTGTAATGAATCTCTGTAAACTGTGTAGTAAATATTAACATATACTGTAACTGTAATGTATCTCTGTAAACTGTGTAGTAAATACTAACAGATACTGTGATGTACCTCTGTAAACTGTGTAGTAAATAGGCCTACTAACAGATACTGTAATGTACCTCTGTAAACTGTGTAGTAAATACTAACAGATACTGTAATGTACCTCTGTAAACTGTGTAGCCTAGTAAATACTAACAGATACTGTAATGAGTAAAGGAGAGAATAATGTTTGAGAACCGCTAATGTAATAGTTATAAATCTGGCAACGTGAGCAAACCATTCTATTGTAGGCTAGATGTTGTCATAGGATCAATAAGCTTTGTTTATGAGTCTTAGCTATTGAAAGAAGATTATTACGTGCTGTGATCATCTGCTGTTTAAAGTCTTGCTTTTTGATAAGTGTCTTTTAATATTCCGTTGTTTTCTTTTACTATCAACCGATGGGAACTCGGGAATAGAAATTAAATGAATTAGTCTTTGCATATTAAACAAGTTGAAAATAGAATATTATTTTGTTACTTGATGTAAATTATGTAATTAAAAATATGATACTAGATTTCTGTGTTGCCAAGATAAAATTTGTCTCTATATATTGTAGATTCCAGGGCACAAAGTTCGGACATTCTAGCTTGCAAGTAGAAGTGCTTGCTCTTTTTACTAGTGCTTTGGCTAGCTCTAAGCCAATCGAGCAATGACTTTTTACATGTAAACTGACGCTCCACGTGTTGTGTCTCCGCCTTGCAGCGAAGCTGGAGTGATCTCTCCAGGTTCTAGTAAAAGAAGTAGAAAAGGAGGCCAAGTCTAGCTGTTGTCCTGGCAGCAGGCCCTCTCTCTCTACGCCGATGGTGATTCCAGTGGAACAGCTAAGCTGATACAACAAGGGACCATCTGCGAAGCAAGGGGTTTCCTCAGAGATATCGCGTTCTTATCTAATATGTCAAATATTCTTTGCAGCTTTTCTCAAGTTGTTTTAGTTTTTGTAATATTTCCTTTAGTTGATGGGTCCTTGACAGAGGTAAAAAAAAGTAAAATATCCGTCAGACCAAATTAATCCATAGGTCCGGTGAAGCAGGGAGTGTGATCCGGGTATGGAATGGGTTGCCTGAAGAGACAAGAAAAACCACAAATTAAACATCATTTAATGCGCTAATCAAAATCCAAGCGGATTGGACGCAATTATATTTCAAAAAGAAGTATTTAAGGAGAGGGTGTATGTAGACTATATTATAGAAGTATTTATGGAAAGTGTGTACATAGAAGTATATAAGGAAAGTGTGTACATAGAAGTATATAAGGAAAGTGTGTACATAGAAGTATATAAGGAAAGTGTGTACATAGAAGTATATAAGGAAAGTGTGTACATAGAAGTATATAAGGAAAGTGTGTACATAGAAGTATATAAGGAAAGTGTGTACATAGAAGTATATAAGGAAAGTGTGTACATAGAAGTATATAAGGAAAGTGTGTACATAGAAGTATATAAGGAAAGTGTGTACATAGAAGTATATAAGGAAAGTGTGTACATAGAAGTATATAAGGAAAGTGTGTACATAGAAGTATATAAGGAAAGTGTGTAGGGCTCTATAATACAAGTGTGTATATTTGATATATAGTATGGAGAATGTATATAAGAAAATATATTTTTTTAATTAGCAAAAATCATGCCATTTATTTGAATGCATTGTGTGTTTGTGTGTGTGTAGTAGAAAGAAAGAAACAGATTGCTATATATCAACTTCTACTGATTTATTACAGTCCCAGTGAAAACAAAAGGAAAAGAAGCTGACATTTTGACACCTACTTTCTTAACCTACTTAAACATATCTCTGGATCGATAAATCCCACAGTTTTAATTACTTATGCATGACATCAGCGGTATCGAACGCTCCTCGCTACACGTGGTATCGATACCGCCGGGCAGATATGGGCCAGTTATAAAAAAAAACAACAATTAAAAAACACACAGCTGTTTGCAGGTTATGATTTTTTTCTCCTCTCCACTTTCGGTGTGTGTTTATCAGTAAGTAGGTGTGTGTGTGTGTTTAGCAATATGTAATACCTGGAACTTCGACAAGGCGGGGTGGAAGTCGTCAAGCACAGGACGTGGAAGTGATTGCGCGCTTGTCACACTGGAAGGAAGTGGCGGAGTTTTTTTTTCTATCATTGCGACATGGAAGTTAGGCGGAGCTTTTTTTGTGTTGTTGAAGTAAAAAAATAAAACCAACATCCTAACCTTGTTTTTTTTTCAACTCATCCGCTTCGTTTCACTAAACTCAGTGCCATGGAAAGTAGTTCACAGGGAGGCATACTGGATTACGTTCTATTTGTCCCAGTTGTGTGTCGGTAAGTTGAAGATGTCCTTACGTTATCTTTCTCTCTTTGCTTGTTTGTTTCACCTTTTTCTAAAGATTACAGTTATTGATTTAGTTTGTAGCGAAAGGTTGGAGGTGTTGGTGTAAATAGGTGGACGGTCGTGACATGGAATTATTGAATCAGCACATCTGTATCATGGATTGGTTTAAACCTTAAACGAAGCGTAGTCTGCTATTAAAATAATAGTGTTACGTGTGTCACATTACACGTTCAGAGGATGCTCTCAAATTGATTGCAAGTAACGTTCCATTTCCATTCAATACAGAACTTATAGTATGAAGGCGTCTCGCTCCTATACTAGGCCTAAAGGCTACTTCTATAAAGTATATATCTATTATACTCTAATCTTTGCTCATCATTGATGATGTATCATTTACTCACCCTTAGTGAAGACAGAAAACGCTCACGGATGAGCGCAGGACGCAATAATCTTGTTTATAGAAGGAGCGTCTGTAGGCCTATTGTATAAGATAACGCTGTGCTACTCCATTCCATGACAATTGCAAAACAAAACAACCGCGCACAAATCTAAAATTTAAAACTCATTAGGCCTAGACTCTACTTAATGAAGAATAGAAAGATAGTCCTACCTTCTTTGACAGAAGTAAAAGAATGATGGGAAGAAAAGATGAGTGGGTGATGGTTCCACTCAGACCGTTTACTATTCCAAGACAATGATGGTAGTGTCACAGTGATGGTAGTGTCACAGTGATGGTAGTGTCACAGTGATGGTAGTGTCACAGTGATGGTTGTGTCACAGTGATGGTAGTGTCACAGTGATGGTAGTGTCACAGTGATGGTAGTGTCACAGTGATGGTAGTGTCACAGTGATGGTAGTGTCACAGTGATGGTAGTGTCACAGTGATGGTAGTGTCACAGTGATGGAAGTGTCATGATAAAGGTTTATTTTACTTTACAGTATAAATAATGTCTCGAGGGTCTGCTAACGGGGTGTTGTGATATATAGCGCTGTTTTGAATAAATCGAAGGTGTGCCCGATTCTAACCCTGTACCTACATTAGTTTGTGAACGTCAGGGTAGCGGAGCATTGTCCTGGTCACACTATGCAGTTGTATGCAGTGGCTGCGAAAAATTACTATTTGAAAACCGTCGTTTATTACATCGCACAGACCTCTGAAGAATCAAACTTAGGATTTAATCCCAGGAAATATTTCTCATTGTATTAAATCCGTTCATATTTCTAATACCCGACATCTGACGCACATTTTAGGGTGATGCAGAAGAAGCGTTATTATTGACCACACATTCCCCATGTACAAAATGACTCGTGAACCAAACGTTCTCAAATGCAATATTTAAATAACAATATGCATTTTATGTGTGTTAAGGTGGAGGCGGGAGGTGTGTGTGTGCTGCGACCTGCAGTTGAAGGACACATTGAGGAAAGATGAAGGACAAAAATGTTTATAAATTCTGATATAATTTCGGGATACTTTAATACTGCTGTAATACTTTAATAATGCTGTAATACTTTAATACTGCTGTAATCAACATATATAATTACCGTGAGTTTGTTTATATGTTTGTTTATATATTTATTTATTTATTTATTTATCATCAATATATATAATTACCGTGAGTTTGTTTATATGTTTGTTTATATATATGTTTGTTCGCTATAGGCTCCCAAGCCGTTTGACTAATGGGGACAAAAGTTAAATGTATAAATTGGAAACGTCCTCCAAAAGATAATTTTATTATATAAACAATATTGCTTAATTCGTTAATTTATTATTTTTAATAAACGTAGGCCTATTACTAATCACCGTATGTTAAGGTTTTAAACTGAGCGACATTTCGGTATAATCGCCATTTCCGTTCATTTACTATGTTGAACGCGAGGTCTTTTCGGGTTTTCCCAATAATTCCCCTTGCAGTCAGTTGTTTCTTAACCCAGTGTAATCTCCTTTCTTAAAAGGTGCGCACCAGCAATTTTACTTGGAGAGTTTGGATGTTGTACTTTTAAAGACCAAGTGAAGAGGTTTTTCTCAAAGGAACGAGATTTGGAATAGCCTCATACGGCAGTGACGTATCACAAGGGAAATAAATAAATAAAAATAGACGCTATAAATCTATATTTAACCATTTTGTTAAAAATAAGAACCGGGAAAAGATTCAAAACATGTGGCAATAGATTCAAAACACGTGACAATATTCATTTTTCCTAGTCGGAATCCTTTATGTTACGTCACTTTCCTATATTGCCGGAAATAAAAACATCTCAAATGGCTACGAGATTTGGAGTAATCTTCCGAAAAACACACACATTTAAGTGCAAATATTGAACTAATTACTTAAAATGTATCTTTGATATTTTGTATAAATGTTTTTTTTAACATTCAGATACTGAATACACTATTTACTATCAAAATCAAATGTTAACTCAATTTTGATAAAAAGCTCTTCACTTGGTCTTTAAAAAATACTAGCGTATGACGTAATGTCTATCAAATCATGTTTTTTTTTCTCTCTAGATGTTTGCTTTACCCTTTTAAGTAATAGTAACCAAATGTTTTAATTATTTAATGGATTCACGTCGCTACTGAGAACATCCTTTAAAAGGTGACTTTATACACTCTAAGCTTATAAATTAAATGATACGTATTATAAAGGACCAGTTATAAATTATTACTTTTATTAAAAAGCAGAAGCTTGACAGCAGGAATTTTAATGCATGTCAGGGCGACCGGAAACAGTATAAAAAAATAAATACCGAAAGAAACATTCTCAATACTGTTTTATTGATACAATAAGCAAGAACAAAAATTAGAAACCGAAAAAAATCGTGTTTTTTTAAATTATTTACCTTTTTGTTGTTTTGTATTTGTGTTTGTTTTTTCTTTTAGATAGTATAATATTGTTTATTTAATACTATTATTAACATGACAAGTCAACACAACTGTTCACTACCTTTTAATACCGAATTACAAAGTCTGTTATAAAAACATGCACGACCCTTAAGGCTCTTGTGTCCAGGGCGTAACGCTTAGGATTGAGCAATCTCTGACCGGGCTCCAGCCAACCCACGACACGCCGAAGGCGTGGCATGCCGTGTAACAATGTAGGTTTCAGCTGCCCAGCGATCGTTCACTGCGGTTACCCTAATGATCATTATCGTGGTATACCTGTCACCCGGTAGGACAAATCCTTTACTATAGGTACAGGTATCCTGGCATCGGGTGGTTCTCGAGACGGGAATGCAGCGTTCATTGCTTTCTTTCCACCGAGACCCGGTGGCCTCTCGGCAGTGCAATGGATCTCGGACCCGCTGCGGGGGCTGTCCCCATTGCGTTCGCCCGCCGGTGTATTCTTAATGGGAATGTTTCGGCGGTTTACACACTACGCCAGTCTTTGAGGCCAGAAGCTTGACAGCAACAATTAATATGCATATGCAAGGGTTAGGGCGACCAGAAACAATTAAAAATAACAAAATCTACATACCACAAAGAAACGTTCTCACTCCAGTTTTTATTGTAATATTGTCTTTTGTCTTTCTCTCTTAACAAAACACATTGTAGTCATTCTTTTCTCCGTCATTTTGACGGGCATAACCACTAGTATATATATATATATAAACAAACATATAAACAAACTCACGGTAATTATATATGTTGATATATATATATATATATATATATATATATATATATATATATATGTTTGTTCGCTATAGGCTCCTAAGCCGTTTGACTATTCGGGCCCAAAATTAAATGTATAAATTGGAAACGTCCTCCAAAAGATAATTTTATTTTATCACTTATAATCATAAATGTGTTGATTTAAAAAATCCAAAATGTCATATCCATCTATGCAAATAAATATAACGGTACATAGCAAATGGCCACTTCCGTTCATTTACTATGTTGAACGCGAAATTCACTATGTTGAACGCGAGGGTCTTTCCGGGTTTTCCCAATTCTACTGTTGTTTTTTTAGTTTGGTGAGACCTTTTTTAAAAGTTACGCACCGCAATTTGGCTTGGAGAGTTTCAATGGTTTATTTTAAACAAAATACTAGCGTATGACGTAATGTCTATGAAATTATTTCTTTTTTCATTATTGATGTTTGCATTATCCTTTTAAGTAAAAGTAACCACATGTTTTAATTATTTAATGGATTTACGTTGCTATTGAGAATATCCTTTAAAAGGCGACTTTATACACTCTATAAATTAAATGATACGAATTATAAAAAAACAAGAGGCTTATAAATGATTACTTTCAAATACCGGGTACCATAAGCTTGACACCAACAATATATAAAATAAAAAATAAATACCGAAAGAAACATTATCAATACTGTTTTATTGATACAATAAGCAAGAACAAAAATTAAATACCGAAAAAATCTTTCTCACTTTAGTTTTTATTGCATTGAAATATTATTTTCTATTTTTTTAAAATATTTTTTACCTTTTTTATTGTTTTGTATTTATGTTTTGTTTTCTTTCAGATAGTATATTATTTTTAATTTAATATTATTAATAACAAGTCAAGTCAACACAACTGTTCGCTACATTTTAATATCGAATTAAAAAGTCTCTTTAAAAAACCCGGACTAGCTTTTCGGCTCTTGTGTCCAGGGCGTAACGCTTAGGATTAAGCAATCTATGTCCGGGCGCCAGCCACCCCACGCCACACCGAAGGCGTGGCGTACCGAGTAACAGGGAAGGTTTCCGCAGGCCAGCGATCGTTCACTGCGGTTCCCCTAAAGATCATTGTCGTGGTGGCTCGCCAGTATACCTGCAATGTCACCCGGTAACACAAATCCTATACTATCGGTACAGACATCCAGGCACCGGGTGGTTCTCGAGACGGGATTGCAGCGAACATTGCTACCTCTCCACTGAGACCCCATGGCCTCACGGCAGTGCAATGGATCTCGGACCCGCTGCGGGGGCTGTCCCCCATGCGTTCGCCCGCCGTTGTATTCTTAATGGGAATGTATCGGCGGTTTACACACTACGCCAGTCTTTGAGGCCCATGGGTACAGTAGTGCCAGAAGTTTGACAGCAACAATTCTTAATATTATACATATGCCAGGGTCAGGGCAACCAGAGCAATGAAAAAGACCAACAACTTAATACCGAAAAGAAACGTTCTCTCTCCAGTATGTATTGTAATAGTCTTTTTGCTTTCTCTCTTAACAAAACACATTGTAGTCATTCGTTTATCCGTCATTTTGACGGGCATAACCACTAGTACTTTAATAATGATGTAATACTTTAATACTGATGTAATACTTTAAAAATGCTGTAATACTTTAATACTGCTGTAATACTTTAATACTGCTGTAATACTTTAATACTGCTGTAATACTTTAATGTTATTGTTTGTTGACGTCACCTTGTGCCGTGGCCACAGAAACTGGTCCGAAGGGTACTTTGCTTTTACAGCAAACAAAAGATGTTTCATTTGAAACAAAACTTGGACCAATTTGATCCATAGGGAATATGGATTTATGAAACAGCGGTCACAAGTTGTTATGGCCACGGCATACTAGGAGATTATGTGGTCAATACAATGTTTTTTTTATAGAGCTGGGTAGACTCAGATACACCTGGTAAACAGACACACACACAGAGATCCACACACACAGACTACACCAATTATTATTACGGTAGTTATAACCAGATGTAGGCCTAAGTATGAACGAATGTGTCTGTGTGTCTGTGTCTGTGTGTCTCTTTGTGTGTGTGTCTCTTTGTGTCGGTGTCTTTAATTCATGCATTCAATAAGCTGTTCACCAGCTATAATGACTTTAATAATGAGTCCCCATGACTTGTCTGCACTTAGTCAGTTACACGAAGGCTTATTTCCTTTTCTTTTAAGCCACATTTTTCTATAGCCAGTTACATATAGGCCTTTCTCTTTTTTCTATAGCCAGTTACATATAGGCCTTTCACTTTTTTCTATAGCCAGTTACATATAGGCCTTTCTCTTTTTTCTATAGCCAGTTACATATAGGCCTTTCTCTTTTTTCTTTAACCCAACCTTTTATTTGAATAGACTGTTTACATTTATTATAATAATTGACACAACTTATTGTTGAGTGCCTACGTGTGAATTCTCATCATATGTCCAACTTGGATTAGACAACAACTAAAGTCTTGTAGGCCTACACTCAGTTAATTTCTGCAAATATATATTACTTTATTACTTATCATGTTAATATATTCTTACTTAATTAATTACGCCTACTACCCATCTCGGGGCATAGGTCATAAAAAACTTCTCTCCAGCCATCCCGGTCCTGAGCGACTCTTTCCAACTGTCCCCAAGAATGATCTGTTCTCTTTACGTGGGCATCCAGGTCTCGGGCGCCAGCCGTTACATGGTCGACCTCTTTTTCTCTTCCCTTGTAATATTGTAAGTTTCATAAGGACTGTCTGGAGGTGTGTAGACGGTTTTCAGAGTATGTGACCCAACAATCTCCATAATTTTTTGTATGATTTCCAGATCGGCGACGCATAGATCAACAGGCCTCCAATCATCATAATACATTTTGTATTTCCATATTTTGTGCTTGTCACCTCTCGTACCATGAGCTTGTCGAGGTTTATACTAACATTGTAACAAATTATTCGTTGTTCTGATTGGCTTTAATTTGTCTGTTTCAAATAAAGACACTACGCCTAAATTCTTCTGTTCTTTCTTATCTTATTTATTACAGTCGCTCCTTCTATACAGAAGATTACAGCGTCCTACGCCTTTGATCGATTTCAATAAGGCATCAATCAACTGAGTATACTAGATCTATAGTCTATAGTGTACTTCAGGCTTCGTCCCCCCTCCCCCTCCCCCCCCCCCTCTCCCTCCCCCCCCTCTCTCTCTCTCTCTCTAACATTTGTAACAACTCTCAAGTCACGGAAGACACGACTCATTGAAGACATTATTTCAACAGACATGCTAATGTTAGATGAACTTGAACTTTCCATAGTACCGTTTTTCTGTGCACGTGTATAAAAGTGTGTAGATCATTATAAACAGCACATTTACATTAAAGTGTGTAGATAATTTTAAACATCACATTTACATTAAAGTGTGTAGATAATTATAAACAGCACATTTACATTAAAGTGTTTAGATCATTATAAACAGCACATTTACATTAAAGTGTTTAGATAATTATAAACAGCACATTCACATTAAAGTGTGTAGATCATTATAAAAAGTACATTTACATTAAAGTGTTTAGATCATTATAAACAGCACATTTATATTAAAGTGTGTAGATTATTATAAACAGTACATTTACATTAAAGTGTTTAGATAATTATAAACAGCACATTTACATTAAAGTGTTTAGATAATTATAAACAGCACATTTACATTAAAGTGTGTAGCGACCGATAAGAGATATAAACTAAAAATATTGACCTATATTCAATCCATTACACGCATTTAGTCAACAAGTAGAAACACTAAGGTAGTCACGGCGTTAGGTTTCATTCGAGGTTTTGAACTATGCATAGTAGTTTATGAGTAGGGTACCGGTACTTTAATATTTGTTTAGGCAATTGGAGGCAAATCGTGCTTTCTTATGTATAAATAGTTTCACTTTAAGACGTGTAAATATATTTCTTAAAGGAATTCATTTATGAAGGAGTCCCATAGTTGTTATGAACTGCACGGTGATTGTAAGGTGTACCAGTTCTCCAAGAATAGTTGGATGAATGAATTAGTCCAGGGATCGGCAACATTTTGGTAATAGTGTGCCAAATTGGAATTTCTAACTCATTCAGTGTGCCAACAGTCACCCTGCTTAAGCACTCAATTTCTTGTAGAAGAGACTTAAATAGCTTTTTTTTTAGTCTTCCGCGTGCCATTGAAAAATTTTCTAGGTGTCAAGTTTGGCACGCGTACCGTAGGTTGCCGAATCCTGAATAAGACAATGAGTTAACCATTTAACTATGAGTAATTTATATTTGCGCAATTTGTTACCTTTGAGTATATTTTAACATGTGTTTATGTTTATCTTTTACTCAATGACGTCAATTACTTGGGAAATAATTTGTTTACTCAACGTGTGCAGGAGGTCAAAGAATAAAACAAGTTGATTATCAGAGTAAACATATAATTGGTGGCACACCAGGCAGTATCACTACGTCACAGTTGGCACACCTGGCAGTGTCACTACGTCACAGTTGGCACACCTGGCAGTGTCACTACGTCACAGTTGGCACACCTGACAGTGTCACTACGTCACAGTTGGCACACCTGGCAGTGTCACTACGTCACAGTTGGCACACCTGGCAGTGTCACTACGTCACAGTTTATCGTGGGGTACTGGAAGGTCAGGGACAAAAGTTATTTTTCTTCAGAGTCGGCGCGCTGGTCATTCAACCATTGGCGCCCCAGTTTGAGAATGGCTGCGAGTAAGTGGAGCGTGTCGACAGCTTGAATATCTCCACAAACAGTTACCCAGCCCTCCTATCCTTCCTTCCTCCCCCCTTTCCGAGTGATTGGAATTCAGTCAACCGTTTAGCAGTAGGCGACACGGCGTCTCTCTCTAGGCTAGCAGGCAATAATTCGGCCCTCTAAGACAGACTTGTGTAAAGTTTCACAGGATGCAGTCTTTAGACCGTTTCACTATAGACACGATGATAGACCCCGGGGAGAACGATCAGGTTGCAGGAGTATTATTGATTCAATAAATAACACTTACTGGGGTTTTATATTTGAAAAACAACATAAGCAAAGACTATCATTAATTGACTACTGGTCTAACCACGGGTGTGTGTGGGGGGAGGCGAGGGGCTAGAAGGGAAGGATTAATACCAAAAAGCCCCAGATCTACCCTGAGACCGATGCACCCGTCCCCCTCTGCTCATGAATATTTTCCTACTCTACGGCAATACTACGACCACCCTTGCAGTAAGGAGTGAAGAGAGAAGAAATATGGGAGAAAGAAATAGTACAGAGATAAAGAAATGAATACGACATCATTCCTGGTGGACGGACGGATGCCATAGAAAACTTTAGGTAAATCGGTATAACAGTATAACCGGGTATACCTACTTCTCCCCGTATAAAACTTTAGGTAGATCGGTATAACAGTATGACCGGGTATACCTACTGCTCCCCATATAAAACTTTAGGTAAATCGGTATAACTGTATACCTACTTCTCCCCATATATCTACAAACTCAATGGTCCTTAAATTGTGTATCATGGTTACCATGGGAGATGCCGCCGTATTCTTACATGGTCGTCACGGAATATTGCACAAGTTTTCTTTTCTTCGTTTACAATTCAATGTGAAGGAAATGATGTCTAAATATTTGTTGGCCAAAAAAGGGGGAGAGGGGGTGGACGAGTAAACAATGTTTCCGGGAAGCACTCTACCATGCTAGATAATCTGTTATGTATATTACATTGGACCAAACATCCCGTCTAGATAATCTGTTATGTATATTACATTGGACCAAACATCCCGTCTAGATAATCTGTTATGTATATTACATTGGACCAAACATCCCGTCTAGATAATCTGTTATGTATATTACATTGGACCAAACATCCCGTCTAGATAATATGTTATGTATATTACATTGGACCAAACATCCCGTCTAGATAATCTGTTATGTATATTACATTGGACCAAACATCCCCGTCTAGATAATCTGTTATGTATATTACATTGGACCAAACATCCCGTCTAGATAATCTGTTGTGTATATTACATTGGACCAAACATCCCCGTCGAGATAATCTGTTATGTATATTACATTGGACCAAACATCCCCGTCTAGATAATCTGTTATGTATATTACATTGGACCAAACATCCCGTCTAGATAATCTGTTATGTATATTACATTGGACCAAACATCCCGTCTAGATAATCTGTTATGTATATTACATTGGACCAAACATCCCGTCTAGATAATCTGTTATGTAAATTACATTGCACCAAACATCCCGTCTAGATAATCTGTTATGTATATTACATTGGACCAAACATCCCGTCTAGATAATCTGTTATGTATATTACATTGGACAAAACATCCCGTCTAGATAATCTGTTATGTATATTACATTGGACCAAACATCCCGTCTAGATAATCTGTTATGTATATTACATTGGACCAAACATCCCGTCTAGATAATCTGTTATGTATATTACATTGGACCAAACATCCCGTCTAGATAATCTGTTATGTATATTACATTGGACCAAACATCCCGTCTAGATAATCTGTTATGTAAATTACATTGGACCAAACATCCCGTCTAGATAATCTGTTATGTATATTACATTGGACCAAACATCCCGTCTAGATAATCTGTTATGTATATTACATTGGACCAAACATCCCGTCTAGATAATCTGTTATGTATATTACATTGGACCAATCATCCCGTTTCACGCGCTGTTATGCTCCTCCCCTCCTCCCCCTTTCTTTCTCAATTTTGATGATTGTCGATCTCATTGAAAATTCGACTTTTCTTTGACGACATTCTTTCGAAAGTTGAAAAAAAAGGGGTGGGGGATGGGAGTCGTAGTTTTTGTTGTCCTATTTTTTGTTGTTATTGTTGTATGTAGGTGTCGCACAGATGTGTACTGGTGAAACACACATTTTAGTTTAGTTAGGAGCAAACTTAAATACAAATTAGAATAATTAAGTTTCAATGTTCAGCATTTTATTTCTTTACTATGTAACCTTCAATTCAACAGTTTCGCAGTTAGTAGAATTTTGTAGTTGGTCAAACTGATACTGTTGGATCAAATTAATCCATAGTGATGGTGAAGCAGTGTTCACCAGTGAAGCAGTGTTCGCCAGTGAAGCAGTGTTCGCCAGTGAAGCAGTGTTCGCCAGTGAAGCAGTGTTCGCCAGTGAAGCAGTGTTCGCCAGTGAAGCAGTGTTCGCCAGTGAAGCAGTGTTCGCCAGTGAAGCAGTGTTCGCCAGTGAAGCAGTGTTCGCCAGTGAAGCAGTGTTCGCCAGTGAAGCAGTGTTCGCCAGTGAAGCAGTGTTCGCCAGTGAAGCAGTGTTCGCCAGTGAAGCAGTGTTCGCCAGTGAAGCAGTGTTCGCCAGTGAAGCAGTGTTCGCCAGTGAAGCAGTGTTCGCCAGTGAAGCAGTGTTCGCCAGTGAAGCAGTGTTCGCCAGTGAAGCAGTGTTCGCCAGTGAAGCAGTGTTCGCCAGTGAAGCAGTGTTCGCCAGTGAAGCAGTGTTCGCCAGTGAAGCAGTGTTCACCAGTGAAGCAGTGTTCACCAGTGAAGCAGTGTTCACCAGTGAAGCAGTGTTCACCAGTGAAGCAGTGTTCACCAGTGAAGCAGTGTTCACCAGTGAAGCAGTGTTCACCAGTGAAGCAGTGTTCACCAGTGAAGCAGTGTTCACCGGTTTTTGTGGCCATCACAATGTCCAGCCGTCTTTACTTTGTCCCAAGTCAGGTGCTTTCAGAGCTGTGTAGACTTAAGGAAACCCTCCAGTGCCAGGAACAAATCCCAGACTTAACGTGGACTTGAAACCATGGCCTTCGTATTTGTTCTTACAGTTAAAGATCAACTAACTGTGTTCATAACTTTACGTCAAACATTTCATGCGATTGAATTCAGTTGTACATCATTATGTCATAGGACTGGCAGTGTGATTGAAACTAATCTATTGATTGAATTCAGTTGTACATCATTATGTCCTAGGACTGCCAGTGTGATTGAAACTAATCTATTGATTGAATTCAGTTGTACATCATTATGTCCTAGGACTGCCAGTGTGATTGAAACTAATCTATTGATTGAATTCAGTTGTACATCATTATGTCCTAGGACTGCCGGTGTGATTGAAACTAATCTATTGATTGAATTCAGTTGTACATCATTATGTCCTAGGACTGCCAGTGTGATTGAAACTAATCTATTGATTGAATTCAGTTTTACATCATTATGTCCTAGGACTGCCAGTGTGCTTGAAACTAATCTATTGATTGAATTCAGTTTTACATCATTATGTCCTAGGACTGCCAGTGTGATTGAAACTAATCTATTGATTGAATTCAGTTTTACATCATTATGTCCTAAGACTGCCAGTGTGATTGAAACTAATCTATTGATTGAATTCAGTTGTACATCATTATGTCCTATGACTGCCAGTGTGCTTGAAACTAATCTATTGATTGAATTCAGTTTTACATCATTATTTCCTAGGACTGACAGTGTGATTGAAACTAATCTATTGATTGAATTCAGTTTTACATCATTATGTCATGGGACTGCCAGTGTGCTTGAAACTAATCTATTGATTGAATTCAGTTGTATATCATTATGTCCTAGGACTAATCTATTGATTGAATTCAGTTGTACATCATTATGTCCTAGGACTGCCAGTGTGCTTGATACTAATCTATTGATTGAATTCAGTTGTGCATCATTATGTCCTAGGACTAATCTATTGATTGAATTCAGTTTTAGATCATTATGTCCTAGGACTAATCTATTAGACTAATGTTTTCGCTGTCTCAAAACCGGAAAGAGTAAATAAGCAATGTCAAGGCCATATGTCAAACTGAAGACCCAAAAAGGAATTTGATTGATTGAATGTTCTCGATGAGACCCATGATGATGATGTTACTACTGATGCCGTTCTCTCGTTTAGTGGTACGATGCAATGTTTATTTTTAACTTTGGTTCATGAGATCAACTTGCTAATGTTACTGCTGTGTCCAAACTGTTTCTAATTGACTGACATTTTTATAAACCGTAAAAAAATGTCAACTTGATGAATCTTTTGTCATTTCTTTTTTTTTTTGTTCACCGATATATAAACAGGAAATGGATCAGGCGCGGAAACTAATTTTTGATTCCAAAAGTATGGCGGCCGCCATACTTAAACACCTTCACTGATCTATAAAATTATATTTCTTTAACACTGACCTGTAAATACATTTTCAAGTGACCATCACACGTTCTTAATGAATTAAATGTTTAATTAGATTTAGATACAAATATAACAAATATGAAATTTATACTACAACTGGAATGAAATTGAAACACAATTTTACGTAAAACTTTAATTAGAAGAAATGTCTCGGCTTTTACTAACGAACGTTCTTCTCTTTTCTTCAAGTGCAGTTCTCAGGAGTATCGAAGTTGAACGACATTTGTTTATTTATTTGTTCCTTATGTAGTATAACTTTGTTCTATTTATAGATAATGTCGTTTTAATTGAAATGTATTACTCGCTTATACTGATCAGTGAGGGAGGCGTAACATGGCGGCTAGCTTCACTTTGCACTAACATATATATTAAGGAGGCTCTATCAATTCTTTTATAGATTCGTGACTTTGTTAAAACAATGATACTCAATGCTTTTTTACTATTACTTTTAGCGATATGTTTCCAAAACAGTCTTTTTGTTGGGAAATATTAATTTTGTTGTTAAAAATAGTTCTCTGTTGTGAAAATAGTCTTGTGAAAAAAGTCCTTTGACTTTTGTTGTGGAAGTCAATTTTTTGGTTGTGGAAATAGATAATAGTTCTGGAACGTGTCCTTCGTTGTGAAAATGGTCTCTTTTTGATGAAATAGACGTGTAGTGTAAATATATTCTTGTTGTGCAAAAAGTCTTTTGCTGTGGAAATAAAACTGAATTTAGATGGAATATAGTTCGAGGCTAATGACCTTGACACTACATATAACAGAGTCACTTAAATATAGGTAACGATTTGATTGGTCGGTTTATATTTCAATATAGCCGTAAAGGGTTCTTTTGAAAAGTCTTCAGCGGACGTAATAGCCAGTTTTACAACCGTCCCTGTCAAGTCATACATTGAGTTTTATGGCCAGTCAGTCTATGTGTGTTGTTGTTCATAGTAAGGTGTTTGTACGTGTGTTCAAAGTCAACACCTGACTGACACCAAAACTTCCAGTAACTGTGTTTACTTTCTGCGTCCATTCCGAGACCGCTTTTACGTGACCACTTCAATGACACCATCTTGGAAAGGGCAAAGGTCACTAGGTTAAAGTAATCGTTTATTTACTTATGGGGCGGAAACTCTTGTTGTGTTCAATAGTAACTCGTACAGAGCTGGTAACTTGTTTTATGTTAAGACATATTGTCGGGAGCCGCTTGTTCCAAATAGAACTCGTACAGAGCTGGTAGCCTGTTTTATATTATGACATATTGTCTGGAGTCGTTTGTTCCAAATACTAACTCGTACAGAGCTGGTAGCTTGTTTTATATTATGACATATTGTCTAGAGTAGTTTGTTCCAAATACTAACTCGTACAGAGCTGGTAACTTGTTTTATGTTAGGACATATTGTCGGGAGCCGCTTGTTCTAAATAGAACTCGTACAGAGCTGGTAGCTTGTTTTATATTACGACATATTGTCTGGAGTCGTTTGTTCCAAATACTAACTCGTACAGAGCTGGTAGCCTGTTTTATATTATGACATATGGTCTGGAGTAGTTTGTTCCAAATACTAACTCGTACAGAGCTGGTAGCCTGTTTTATATTATGACATATTGTCTGGAGTCGTTTGTTCCAAATACTAACTCGTACAGAGCTGGTAGCCTGTTTTATATTATGACATATTGTCTGGAGTAGTTTGTTCCAAATACTAACTCGTACAGAGCTGGTAGGCTGTTTTATATTATGACATATTGTCTGGAGTCGTTTGTTCCAAATACTAACTCGTACAGAGCTGGTAGCCTGTTTTATATTATGACATATTGTCTGGAGTCGTTTGTTCCAAATACTAACTCGTACAGAGCTGGTAGCCTGTTTTATATTATGACATATTGTCTGGAGTCGTTTGTTCCAAGTAGTAACTCGTACAGAGCTGGTAGCCTGTTTTATATTATGACATATTGTCTGGAGTCGTTTGTTCCAAGTAGTAACTCGTACAGAGCTGGTAGCCTGTTTTATATTATGACATATTGTCTGGAGTCGTTTGTTCCAAGTAGTAACTCGTACAGAGCTGGTAGCCTGTTTTATATTATGACATATTGTCTGGAGTCGTTTGTTCCAAGTAGTAACTCGTACAGAGCTGGTAGCCTGTTTTATATTATGACATATTGTCTGGAGTCGTTTGTTCCAAGTAGTAACTCGTACAGAGCTGGTAGCCTGTTTTATATTATGACATATTGTCTGGAGTCGTTTGTTCCAAATACTAACTCGTACAGAGCTGGTAGCCTGTTTTATATTATGACATATTGTCTGGAGTCGTTTGTTCCAAATACTAACTCGTACAGAGCTGGTAGCTTGTTTTATATTATGACATATTGTCTAGAGTAGTTTGTTCCAAATACTAACTCGTACAGAGCTGGTAACTTGTTTTATGTTAGGACATATTGTCGGGAGCCGCTTGTTCTAAATAGAACTCGTACAGAGCTGGTAGCCTGTTTTATATTATGACATATTGTCTGGAGTCGTTTGTTCCAAATACTAACTCGTACAGAGCTGGTAGCCTGTTTTATATTATGACATATTGTCTGGAGTCGTTTGTTTCAAGTAGTAACTCGTACAGAGCTGGTAGCCTGTTTTATATTATGACATATTGTCTGGAGTCGTTTGTTCCAAGTAGTAACTCGTACAGAGCTGGTAGCCTGTTTTATATTATGACATATTGTCTGGAGTCGTTTGTTCCAAGTAGTAACTCGTACAGAGCTGGTAGCCTGTTTTATATTATGACATATTGTCTGGAGTCGTTTGTTCCAAGTAGTAACTCGTACAGAGCTGGTAGCCTGTTTTATATTATGACATATTGTCTGGAGTCGTTTGTTCCAAGTAGTAACTCGTACAGAGCTGGTAGCCTGTTTTATATTATGACATATTGTCTGGAGTCGTTTGTTCCAAATACTAACTCGTACAGAGCTGGTAGACTGTTTTATATTATGACATATTGTCTGGAGTCGTTTGTTCCAAGTAGTAACTCGTACAGAGCTGGTAGCCTGTTTTATATTATGACATATTGTCTGGAGTCGTTTGTTCCAAATACTAACTCGTACAGAGCTGGTAGCCTGTTTTATATTATGACATATTGTCTGGAGTCGTTTGTTCCATATACTAACTCGTACAGAGCTGGTAGCCTGTTTTATATTATGACATATTGTCTGGAGTCGTTTGTTCCAAGTAGTAACTCGTACAGAGCTGGTAGCCTGTTTTATATTATGACATATTGTCTGGAGTCGTTTGTTCCAAGTAGTAACTCGTACAGAGCTGGTAGCCTGTTTTATATTATGACATATTGTCTGGAGTCGTTTGTTCCAAGTAGTAACTCGTACAGAGCTGGTAGCCTGTTTTATATTATGACATATTGTCTGGAGTCGTTTGTTCCAAGTAGTTACTCGTACAGAGCTGGTAGCTTGTTTTATATTATGACATATTGTCTAGAGTAGTTTGTTCCAAATACTAACTCGTACAGAGCTGGTAACTTGTTTTATGTTAGGACATATTGTCGGGAGCCGCTTGTTCTAAATAGAACTCGTACAGAGCTGGTAGCCTGTTTTATATTATGACATATGGTCTGGAGTAGTTTGTTCCAAATACTAACTCGTACAGAGCTGGTAGCCTGTTTTATATTATGACATATTGTCTGGAGTCGTTTGTTCCAAATACTAACTCGTACAGAGCTGGTAGCCTGTTTTATATTATGACATATTGTCTGGAGTAGTTTGTTCCAAATACTAACTCGTACAGAGCTGGTAGCCTGTTTTATATTATGACATATTCTCTAGAGTCGTTTGTTCCAAATACTAACTCGTACAGAGCTGGTAGCCTGTTTTATATTATGACATATTGTCTGGAGTCGTTTGTTCCAAATACTAACTCGTACAGAGCTGGTAGCCTGTTTTATATTATGACATATTGTCTGGAGTCGTTTGTTCCAAGTAGTAACTCGTACAGAGCTGGTAGCCTGTTTTATATTATGACATATTGTCTGGAGTCGTTTGTTCCAAGTAGTAACTCGTACAGAGCTGGTAGCCTGTTTTATATTATGACATATTGTCTGGAGTCGTTTGTTCCAAGTAGTAACTCGTACAGAGCTGGTAGCCTGTTTTATATTATGACATATTGTCTGGAGTCGTTTGTTCCAAGTAGTAACTCGTACAGAGCTGGTAGCCTGTTTTATATTATGACATATTGTCTGGAGTCGTTTGTTCCAAGTAGTAACTCGTACAGAGCTGGTAGCCTGTTTTATATTATGACATATTGTCTGGAGTCGTTTGTTCCAAATACTAACTCGTACAGAGCTGGTAGCCTGTTTTATATTATGACATATTGTCTGGAGTCGTTTGTTCCAAGTAGTAACTCGTACAGAGCTGGTAGCCTGTTTTATATTATGACATATTGTCTGGAGTCGTTTGTTCCAAGTAGTAACTCGTACAGAGCTGGTAGCCTGTTTTATATTATGACATATTGTCTGGAGTCGTTTGTTCCAAGTAGTAACTCGTACAGAGCTGGTAGCCTGTTTTATATTATGACATATTGTCTGGAGTTGCTTGTTCTTTTTGTTGTTGTACGGCCCATGATTTACCGCGGATTTTTCTCGCTACGTCGCGGAATTTAGGGTTTTGTCGCGGAAAAAAACCACAATCTGAATAAATTTAATTAAGACTAGTTTTAAACCACGCAATAATCTTCTGTATGGAACTAGTGTCTGTTACATAACAGGCTAAAAGGTAAGAACAAACAAACAATGAAGCAAACAAACATTTTTACAATCTTATATGTGCGTATAGAAAACTATGTTCTTAAAAAAAAATTGTTTTTAAATGTTAAGAAACAAAAAAAAAACACGAAAGAACATATTGACAAGTCTTAACGTATATGAATGCATAAAAGTTCACAAGAAAAAACATTTCCGGTCGAATTCGATCACATTATAAAAAATAAATGTCTGCCATGCGTGCTATGTTACTGGTTGTAGGCTACGAAAATATGTAGAGAATTAAATTTTATTTCATTTCCAAAAAGATGGCGCCAAAAGAAAACGATGGATTGTGAATGTCAGATTTGAAGAATTACCTATTTATAATCTCAAACTAATTGCTTGATGCAAGAGAATTTTCGTGTTTTTTTTTTTTATGAATTTCCTAATTGTGTTTTTTTAATTACCAAGGACGCAACTCTTGACTAACTTATTTTATAAACAAAAGCTAAATTTAACCAAACGCGACTAACACTATGAGTATTAATAATCGCCTACTCTCTTTTGATGTTAAAAACGGATTCCTCATAACTAATCTTGTAGCCGTTGTATATTTCTAAAAGACCAGGTTTGACCTCCATATCTCTACGAGATTGCGAGCCGAGATTACTCTTTTAGGGCTCGGAGAACGAATTTTGCTGTGTCACGTAGCTGTGACAAGCTCCCATATAGGGTCGGCGCAAACGGTTGGCCGTCCCCATCCACTCTGAACTCCTGCAAGGCGGGGCAACCTGCAAGCACGTAATCGACCGTCTCCACCGCCTCTCTGCAGTTTCTACACCGCGAATCTTCTAGGGGTCTCAACCTGTTAAAGTAGGCCCCTACTGGACAGTGTCCCGTTCTGAACTGTGCAATCGTTGAAGACTCTCCCCTGCGGAGTTTCCACCACGGATCGGCTCGGTTGGATTTCTTGAGTTGTTGCCTCACACCTCGGCCCTTGTCAGAGTTATCCCAACTACTATACCATTGGTCGGTTTCCCAATCCCGAATCAGTCGTATTGCGCTCTCAATCGATATTGGTTCGTCTAGCACTGGTACCTGCAGGGACCCCCTCTTGGCTAGGGAGTCCGCTATTTCATTTCCAGGAACCCCTGCATGACTCGGGATCCACTGGAGCGTGACCTTCACTCCGTGCCTAGAGATCAGGTCCGAGATAGCCTTTAGCGTTCGGAAGAGTCGTTCGGGCCACGTCCCCAGGCCGTCGATGGCCTGAAGAACAGAGAGCGCATCAGTAAAGACAACGATGTCGGCTGTCGCCTCCGACTCGTCATCAAACCTTGTCCCGATTGCCGTAATGGCGTGTCTGATGGCCTCCATTTCTGCCTCGAAGCTGCAGATTGCCACACAGGGCCCTTGCAACTCTTCTCTTCGGGTACCCACAGCACAAGTCCTCCGTACCCGGCCCGCTTCTCGGTGCCACCGGTGGCGCTGCCATCAGTGTACACTTTGATGCAGTCCTGGTAGGAGTGTACCATCTTCAGGGCGGTAGCGAGCTTCCCAGCCAAGCTGCTGTTTTTCCCGACTTTGGGGTCCGTCAAATGCATTCGTACCTCTGGAAGAAAGGGGGACATGTGCGGAGGAAAGCTGGCTCCCGTGCCCAGGGGCATACGGTCCCCCGGTAGCCCGATCTCTGAGCATAGGCTCGTTGCGTGATGCATGAACGACTGCACCGTGATCCTACGCCTAGCCACCCACGAATCGACCATGATTCTGTGTGGCGAGCTTTCCTCTAGCCGCTTATACCGCTCGTAAGCAGTGAGAACGGCTCTCTTTCTTCTAGTACCGAGCGGAGGTACGTTTGCCATGATTTCTCCCGCAGCCGTTGGGGCTGTCCTGAAAGTTCCACATATCAGTCTGAGGGCTTGCTTCTGTGCCGAATCTAGCGTCCCCAAAGCGGTTTTTGAGGCGTAGATTTGTACAGGGAGGCTGTAATCTATCTGGGACCTTACCGCTCCTAGGTAGAGGGTCCTTAGCACATTCGCCTTCGCGCCCCAGCTCGCACTGGCCAGTCTCTTGACGATGTTCAGCTTGGAAGAGGCATTCTCTCGAACTATCCTTACATGGTCATACATTGATAGCTTTCGGTCTAGTGTCACTCCCAAATAGACCGGTTTCGGATCGTTCCGCAAAACCTGGTCACCAATCTTCAGCCTGATCGGTTCCTTGAGGATATCTATTCCCAGGGTAAAGAGTGAGTAAACTGTTTTGAGGCAGTTTACCTCTAGACCCCACATCTTAGCAAAGCAGGAGGTGATAGAGAGATCCTGCTGGAGGGACCGCACGAGAGCAGTGGCATCCCTCCCCGTTTTCCATATCACAAGGTCGTCCGCAAAGAAGCAGATTCGAGCATCCCAGATAGTTCGGTAGGTCGTTGATGAAGGCTAGAAACAGTGTACATGAGAGGGCCGACCCTTGGGGCAATCCTTGCTCCAAAGTCCGTTTTCGGGAGATCGCTTTCCCAAAACGAGTTGCCACCGTACGCTCGGCTAGGAAGCCGCTAATCCATCTGTACATGTTTGAGGTGACACCTAACCTATGTAGCTTCAACAACAAACCCGGCCGCCAGACCCTGTCGTAGGCCTGTTTAAAATCCAGGAATACTGCCAATGTGGACTCCCTGCGCTGGAATCCGTCCGCCATTTTTTGCACCAAGATCGTCACCTGGTCCATCGAGTTTCTTTTGGCTCGAAAACCAGACCAGAACTGGCTGTCGATGTTGAAATCAATTGTCAAACAGCACCAAAAGCATGGTTTTTATTTATGAAAATGGCGGTAAATTTCACCGGAAGTTCACGCTCATCCCAGTTCAAAAGGTCACAAATAATGAAGACTTGTCAATAGGCCTACCAGTAGAACTAACTTAGTGAAAGTATTTTATGTGTATAAGAACAAGAAAGATACTGAAATAAAAACGCCATTACAGTTGATTTATTTTTTTCAAACTAGTATTTAAAATATACTCCTTATAAATTGAATCTTTTCTTCACTTAGTAGCACAATCACAAGCTTCTTACATCACTCCCACCTCTTTACCCCCTTCCCATCATGCTTTGTGAGATCACTGAGTACTCGCGCATGAGCAGTACAGTCGTGTGAGGAGCAGACGCCTGATGGGTAATAATAGATATTAAAAGGGCGTCTTCTTCACTCCTCTGATGAAGTCATCCATGATCTGTGGGTGTTTCGTGGCGTCAAAACCCTGCAATCAGTCTGCACATTTGGTTGTGTCCATTATCCAGAACTAGTTGTGGTTGTTCTTTTGTCCACGAAAAAAAAAATTGTTGCAATAATGGTATGTTCTAGTTTTGTCCATCAAATATTGCTTTTGCAATAATGCGTACCGGTACTGTTTAAAAAAAAAATTAGATTCTTTAAATTATTACAAAGTAATTGTAATAATCCCTTTTTATTTTACAAAATAAAACCTCTCAAGTTGAAATAAAACTTTCTGCGATCTCAAGTAGATCGGTTACCCAATTTTTTATCCGTATCTTTTAGTATTGGCAATAGGTCATCAAATATGGAAAAACACCACCGCCCCTTCTACACACAGGTCCACACAAGGACACACTCAGACAACAATCAGCTCAATACTGTGCGTACACACACGAACATAACCAATCAGAGTTGAGTTCTCCCTATCCCTTATAACCTAACCGATACTGACTATTACCAAAAATACTACAAAGCCATCCCTAACCTATATAAACTAACCGATACGAACTATTTATCACTAAGTCTATCGGGTCCGAATAGCCACTTCGATAAATTAAAGCTCTGATGTAGTATGTTCGTGTGTGTACGCACAGTATTTAGCTGCTTGTCACTCAGACATATATTATGTTCTTTTAATCTCCACCAGATGGCGCTCATGGATGCAGTTATCTTCCTTTTGTTCAACAATTTTGACCAATGGCATAGAAGGTTTTTTCAACCAATAGAATTATCTGATCTATAAATAAACTTACACGCATGCTCACACGTGCGTATATAAATCAATTTATGAGAACTCAGAACAAAAAGAAGTAGAATCAATAGATTTATTATAAAAGAATTGCCTTTGAAAATGATCCCGTGTACATGATTTCTTATTCAAGGCGTTTTCTTAACTCTTTCCATACGTAAAATAAAACCGAGCCTCAATGTTTAGGCATAGATTATGACAAAACAATCGAAAGAGTTAAGAAGCAGTGCTCTCTAACTTGTGACATAATTCACGTGTCATGTTTTAGGCATACATGAACATATTTTGATCGTAGACAAGCTTGACACCACAACTAACCACAACTAACCACAACTAACCGTCATATCAGAACTAATGTAGAAAAAAAGCAAAGGTTATTACAAAAATATACAGAGTTAACACATTAGTAAAATTACTAAATTTAGAAAGAAATAACAGCAACGTAATAATAATAATAATAATAATAATAATAATAATACAGGAAACACAATTAAGAAACACAACAAAAATATGTGAATTAAAATAACACATTGGCGAAAACCTTTTTAATTTGTTCCGTATGCAAAGACAAAACAATAATATCAGTTGTCTTTTAGTCTCGAGTGGCATGTAGGTCTATAGGGTTAGTGAAGCTAGTTTCCAAGAAATACAACGGGATTGTGGAAAGAGCACAATGCCCAGCCGCCTTCCTTTTATAAAAAATTAGCGGGGAGACTCAGGGACATGCCGCATGGCGCTTAGCTCTAATGGATACCTGTGCTGGCCACACGATTCCTCAGTATGCCGTGGCCACGAACTGGTGAACGCTGGTTCACCGGCCTCACTGACCAATTTGGTCCGACGGGATACTTAGCCTGGATTCGAACCTGCGCTGCTGCTGAACCAACGTATCCCATGAAAGTGCACCGATGCCGTGACACGATTTCACTGTTAATGGTTCCCCTTGCTGTTTGCCAATGCACTCAGAGTAGTGTCTCAGAAAGAGGCTGGATCACGAGTGACGCCATATATATATATGCAAATATCCCTGACATATATCGCACATCTTTTTTTGTTCATTGCCATTGCATCCTATTTTATTACATTAATTTATGCAAGTGTGAGATGAGGGCTATCCATTTAGCGTCTATTGGCACTCACAGTAAAATTGTGTAGTTTACACTTTTCACTATTGACACTGACTTTTCAAACACGCTACAGTTACCAAGGCTATCCTTGGAGGTTAGGGCTCCAACCCATATTGCCATTAGCCTGCTCGACCCACTTTTCCCATACCCTTCCCTTCCTTGATGGTATTTTTGTAACCCTTTACTCTTGGAGTGCAAGTGCATCGTAGCGTAAGAAGTCAGGGGCAGTAATCGAAACAGTGAAAAACTTTCGGCTAACATCCCTTGTGCTCAATTTCAATTGATTGCATAGATGACTGCGCATGGGTCTGCGCAGGTGTTTAAGTGACGCAATAAAGAAAGAAAAAACAGCCCAACAAAAAAAATCTGGGTTCCAACTGGCTAAGAAAAAAATATTCAATAAAGTTTTTATATTACCGGTAGATCTTGATCTAGATCGATAGATTTTTGTCCTTTATTCGTTTTCTTGTTGCTCTCCACGAGAAATTTTCCGATCAAAGTTTGACCTATTTTCCAGCAATCTATAGCTGTTCAATATTCTCTAGTGAATCTATTGGGATGTATGAAGTGCATCTAATGATCTTGGGTGACAAAGAAATTCTTAAAACATTTGCAAGTAAACATGGTATTGAAATTAAATATGAACATTTGTAAACCAATAACACAAAATTTATTAAAGGGGCCTTCCATATATTACCTACCAAAAAATATCAAATGTTCACATACCACCCCCTCTGTTGCATCCATATATCTTTTTTACTCCCTGCCCCTCCCGACCCCTTTTCGCTTCTATTTGCTTACGTAACAATTTAAGTTCTCTACCTCTCAACCGTTTCCCAACCTGTTTGATAAATTAAATTGTAAACCTTGTCACATGTAATTTAGTTTAAATTGTAGCCCTTGTCACATGTCATTTAGTTTAAATTGTAGCCCTTGTCACATGTCATTTAGTTTAAATTGTAGCCCTTGTCACATGTCATTTAGTCTAAATTGTAGCCCTTGTCACATGTCATTTAGTTTAAATTGTAACCCTTGTCACATGTCATTTAGTTTAAATTGTAGCCCGTGTCACATGTCATTTAGTTTAAATTGTAGCCCTTGTCACATGTCATTTAGTTTAAATTGTAGCCCTTGTCACATGTCATTTAGTTTAATTGTAGCCCTGTCACATGTCATTTAGTTTAAATTGTAGCCCTTGTCTCATGTCATTTAGTTTAAATTGTAGCCCTTGTCACATGTCATTTATTTAAATTGTAGCCCTCGTCACAAGTCATTTAGTTTAAATTGTAGCCCCTTTCACATGTCATTTAGTTTAAATTGTAGCCCTGTCACATGTCATTTAGTTTAAATTGTAGCCCTTGTCACATGTCATTTAGTTTAAATTGTAGCCCTTGTCACATGTCATTTAATTTAAATTATAGCCCTTGTCACGTGTCATTTAATTTAAATTGTAGCCCTTGTCACATGTCATTTAATTTAAATTGTAGCCCTTGTCACATGTCATTTAATTTAAATTGTAGCTCTTGTCACATGTCATTTAGTTTAAATTGTAGCCCTTGTCACATGTCATTTAGTTTAAATTGTAGCCCTTGTCACATGTCATTTAGTTTAAATTGTAGCCCTTGTCACATGTCATTTAGTTTAAATTGTAGCCCTTGTCACATGTCATTTAGTTTAAATTGTAGCTCTTGTCACTTGTCACATGTCATTTAGTTTAAATTGTAGCCCTGTCACCTGTCATTTAGTTTAAATTGTAGCCATTGTCACATGTCATTTAGTTTAAATTGTAGCCCTTGTCACATGTCATTTAATTTAAATTGTAGTCCTTGTCACATGTCATTTAGTTTAAATTGTAGCCCTTGTCACAGGTCATTTAGTTTAAATTGTATCCCTTGTCACAGGTCATTTAATTTAAATTGTAGCCTTTGTCACATGTCATTTAATTTAAATTGTAGCCCTTGTCACATGTCATTTAATTTAAATTGTAGCCCTTGTCACATGACATTTAGTTTAAATTGTAGCCCTGTCACATGTCATTTAGTTTAAATTGTAGCCCTTGTCACATGTCATTTAGTTTAAATTGTAGCCCTTGTCACATGTCATTTAATTTAAATTGTAGCCCTTGTCACATGACATTTAGTTTAAATTGTAGCCCTGTCACATGTCATTTAGTTTAAATTGTAGCCCTTGTCACATGTCATTTAGTTTAAATTGTAGCCCTTGTCACATGTCATTTAATTTAAATTATAGCCTCTGTCACATGTCATTTAATTTAAATTGTAGCCCTTGTCACATGTCATTTAATTTAAATTGTAGCCCTTGTCACATGTCATTTAGTTTAAATTGTAGCTTTTGTCACATGTCATTTAATCTAAATTGTAGCCCTTGTCACATGTCATTTAATCTAAATTGTAGCCCTTGTCACATGTCATTTAGTTTAAATTGTAGCCCTTGTCACATGACATTTAGTTTAAATTGTAGCCCTTGTCACATGTCATTTAGTTTAAATTGTAGCCCTTGTCACTTGTCACATGTCATTTAGTTTAAATTGTAGCCCCTGTCACATGTTATTTAGTTTAAATTGTAGCCCTTGTCACATGTCATTTAGTTAAATTGTAGCCCTTGTCACATGTCATTTAGTTTAAATTGTAGCCCTTGTCACATGTCATTTAGTTTAAATTGTAGCCCTTGTCACATGTCATTTAATTTAAATTGTAGCCCTTGTCACATGTCATTTAGTTTAAATTGTATCCCTTGTCACAGGTCATTTAGTTTAAATTGTATCCCTTGTCACATGTCATTTAATTTAAATTGTAGCCCTTGTCACATGTCATTTAATTTAAATTGTAGCCCTTGTCACATGTCATTTAATTTAAATTGTAGCCCTTGTCACATGTCATTTAGTTTAAATTGTAGCCCTTTTCACATGTCATTTAGTTTAAATTGTAGCCATTGTCACATGTCATTTAGTTTAAATTGTAGCCCTTGTCACATGTCATTTAGTTTTTATTGTAGCCCTTGTAACATGTCATTTAGTTTAAATTGTAGCCCTTGTCACATGTCATTTAGTTTAAATTGTAGCCCTTGTCACATGCCATTTAGTTTAAATTGTAGCCCTTGTCACGTCAGTTAGTAGTAGTAGGACCTGGCTACGCCACTGTTTGGAAGCACCTGTGATTGAAACAGTTTGACAAGTTAAATAAAGGACAAATGTGAGAAAATAAACAGACTTTTTACAAAATTGAATGAAACATATATCTATTTAAGAACTACATGTATAGCTAAATACTACAACTTCGCTTACCCTACATACAAAAACATTGATCAGAATCATAAATATAAAATGGAGGGCGGGAGACAGCACTAATTTGAACCAACCCGCTGAATGGCTTCTAGGTCAATAGAAAACAGTTTATTTAATACTCGGGTATTAGAACAATTTTAGGGCCCATATTGTGATTGAAGGAAAATTACTTTAAGGAATTCTTTCAAATTTATTATTAGGCCAAAGTATTGTTTGCACAGGACAGTTTCAGGACTAACGTCCAATAGGTAGGACAAGGTGTTTGTTTTTGTATAATTCAAATTGGTCTTGAATGTAATTGTGACAGCAATATGCACACAAAGGAACTCAAGATTAAACATATTACTACAATTTGTTTATTTGACCCTGAACTAAACATAAACATATTTCTACAATTTGTTCATTTGACCCTGAACTAAACATAAACATATTTACCCACAACTTGTTCATTTGACCCTGAACTAAACATAAACATATTTACCCACAACTTGTTCATTTGACCCTGAACTAAACATAAACAAATTTACCCACAACTTGTTCATTTGACCCTGAACTAAACATAAACAAATTTACCCACAACTTGTTCATTTGACCCTGAACTAAACATAAACAAATTTACCCACAACTTATTTATTTGACCTTGAAATGAACAGGAAACAAATTTTTTCTCACAATTTGTTCACTTGACCCTAATGACCGCAGAAGTAAAAGAAAAAAGACCAGCTCAAATCTCCTTGCAATAAAGCTACACCATTGGCTACAAGTCTGCCTTAAATTGCCATACAATTATTATTTCCAGCTCGAGACAGACAGAGAGATTGGAGAGTATGTCGTTTGGGTTTCCACAAATATTTATGGTAGTACTTTAAAAATATACAAATTCTAAACACTTTATGTACATGTGTAACCAGCCTCAATGTGTTTGAAATCAGTGTTCAGTACTTTCTTACCTTAATGTGTTCAACCATCTCTTAGGATAATTTTTTTAAAAACATTAAACATTATAAACTGCAGTCTTTATTTGATGTGCTCTCACAAAATATGTGACCTCAGGGCATTTCAAGTAGGCGTTTATTTTTAGCCCAATATTTAAATTGTGACCTACAAATTTACTTTTCAAAAGTATATTTAGACAAACAATCAGCTTTCTTTAACCTAGTACAGGGGTCGGCAGCCTACGGCACGCGTGCGGGACATGGCACGCAGAGCGATTTTCAATGGCACGCGGAAGACTCTGAAAAAGATAAATCAAGTCTCTTCTACAAGAAATGAGTAAGGGTTTAAGGATGCTGTTGGCTCGCTGAATGAATTAGAAATTCTACTTTGGCACACTGTTATCGAAAGGTTGCCGACCCTGGCCTAGTACTCAGTAGATGTGTGAAACTGTTTGTTCTTGGGAAATCTGTGGGGAAAAAACTTGTTGCTTCTAGTTCGTATACTTGGATCTTACTGCGCATGACACTTTCGGTGCAGACGACACACTAACTATATATAAACATCAATATAAAAGTCTCAACAATTTCCTTTATATCGATTATTTGGCTGGAGACAAGATGCTCAAGATAGATTCTAGGGGTCAAGGGTTAGGTTTAGTAATTTAGCAATAATAGCAGTAATTTAATATTTCTTTATATTTATTTTAATGTAGGATGTAGGTGATGAATTGATGTGCCTTAGAAAATATAATGAATCAGTTCTTCATAGACGCTATCTTGTCATTTACAAAATATAATACTAGTGGGACTTGTAATGTCTTCATATTTAATTAGCGCTTTGTGGCAAGCTTCGAGACGAGGATGAAAAATTAAACAGCTATTGATATAACCTCGATGTCTAGGAATTAATTTATAATGATATACAAAAAAGTAATGTAAAGTATCCCTTCGGACCGGATTGATCCATGGGGTCGGGGAAGCAGGCATACTAGGGGATTGTGTGGCCAGCAACTCCCTATTCGGGAAACGTTGAGTGTTCTGGTACAATCCTCAACAATGTACGACATTGTATTAAAGTAGTCAGTTGCCTCCCCCCTTTCCACCCCATTTCTTTTGTTTTAAGTACAGTAGTGACGTAGACCATGGGTCGGCAAACTTTTGTAAATAGAAGAACAGAAGAGTTTCAGTCACTCTTTAACAATAGGAGGTTAGACAGAGAAATGTTTAATTTGTACAACATAGTGGACCAAACATTTACTTGTTTACCAATTTAAGTATTGTGGGTTTGGTACACATAATCGAGCATAGAATGGGTTGCTTGAACAATAGAAAAAACTCGGTTACTTGACATCATGCAAAACACTAATCTTTTCTCATATATTACAGACGCTCCTTCTATAAAGAAGATTATTGCTCATTCGTGATCTGAGTCTATTTTTGCATTTTGATTAGTGTTTTAAAAAATGTTAAGTTATCGGTTTTCCTGGTTTGTTCAATCAAAATGCAAGTAAAAGTATCCCGTCGGATCAAATTGATCCCGCCAGACCCGAGAACAACTCTTAGTCTTCACCAGGATTCGAGCCCAGGACTTCCGGTTCGCCAGCCGAACGCACGGCCATCTTTCCCCATAATCAAAATGCAAGAGTAAACCCAAACCACGAAAGAGATATCATACGAGTCATTCATCTGAAATGCAAATGTATCTTTTGCACATACTTCTGTTCCGATTTAAGGAAGCCACATTATGCACACAGAGCAAAGTATTTGAATAATAATTGTGTTTCAAGTGTTTGTTTACTATAGCAACGCGACAAGCTCAGAGAACTCGCGTTCTAAACTATTTGTGAAACTTAAGACTTAGTTCTGACGAGTATCAAGTGCGATTATCTGCTCCTGAATGTAGACAATAAAACAGGTTGCACGATATCTTCATGCATCAACTCAAAATATGCAGTCGAACGATTTGTGGTTAATACAAATTGTGGTTGTTAAGGACGCTATCAGTATAAATCAACCCCCTAAAGTCAGAATAAATAGATTAATTTAATAACATAGCTGTATTTATATGTATGACCAAGAAATTCAATACACTTAAATGTTTCTAGAAATGTATTCTAGTTCGCACGGATACTGCTCAGGTGTTGGTTACAGGCTGCATGCAACCCGCCGGCCGACAGCTCCATCTGCACTGTTGAAAACTCGGGGGATTCAGGCATCTCGATATTGTGATCAATTTGATGACGTGTATTTAAAACATGTGCCAAACAAAAGTAAGTCCCAATTAGCAGCGCCATTCCAGCCAGTGACCCAAAATAACGTGTGTACTAAAAGCTTGATTTAACTGTGCTCTTCTAAAGTAACGTAAAGACATGCAGTATTGCTACAGTTTAAAAAAGCAACTTAACGTTGGGCCGATGTTATCAAAACTCAGAAATTCCAGACCAAAGTTTTACTAGCATTTATTTTCTTCTAAAGTTTTGCGAGCAAATTGATTTGGGGGACGGGGAGATTTGTAGAGGGCGCCTTTAAGGTGGTGGATACGTGAGTGTGTATGTGTACGTGTGAGTGTGTATGTGTGTAAAGGGGAGTTGATAGTAATCTGTTTATGGGCCAATGCTCTATATAACGTTTAGTGCAATTATGTCAGTCACATTATAACTCCGTACATCGAACGTTTGAGTGACTTCATGTCGGGTTTGGTTACAAAAAATTCAAGGTGTCTAGATATCCAGACCACATTTATGGACTAATATTATATCTAGACTAGATCTAATTGGTCTTGTATCATTAAATATTTAATTCACATTTCTAAAACAAATTGTATGAAGCAAACTATACTTTTTTTTCTTAAGAATCAAATAACATTACGGACACAATAGTCAGCTAGTTTAGGGCGCACGTGCCTTGCTAGTTTAGGGCGCACGTGCCTAGCTAGTTTAGGGCGCACGTGCCTTGCTAGTTTAGGGCGCACGTGCCTAGCTAGTTTAGGGCGCACATGCCTAGCTAGTTTAGGGCGCACGTGCCTAGCTAGTTTAGGGCGCACGTGCCTAGCTAGTTTAGGGCGCACGTGCCTAGCTAGTTTAGGGCGCACGTGCCTAGCTAGTTTAGGGCGCACGTACCTAGCTAGTTTAGGGCGCACGTGCCTAGCTAATTTAGGGCGCACGTGCCTCCATGCCTCTCTCCTCCTCCCCCTTCCCCCACTTTTATATCAAACCATTCTTCATTAAATCACCAAAATGACACGTCCAATACTACACATGCAGGCACCCTGATCTTGCTCTTTTTTTGTATCACATTTTGGTTTCTACATATGTCATGAAAATTGATAATAAAACTGACATTTTTATATTAAGTATGTCTTTAGTGAATTTGAGTTTCTATTTAATGTTGCCTTTGTTTCAGTTATTTCACCAGCTGTCGTCAGATGAGCCATAGCCTATGAGTTGAACATTGATATATTTTATAACTGTTTTGATAAGCCACCCCCCTCTCTCTTTTTTTCCAAAAAAAAATAAATAAATCCAAACACCACACAAAGAACTAGATCTATATAAAAGAAAAAGCAACTGTTAGGGAATATAGAAATACCACTTTCAACATGTAGGCCCTACAATTAAAATGTTCACCTTAGGACTGGTAGAAATGAACTATAATTTATTTAACAATTTAACCCATGCTGGACTAAGTTTAACCATTAAGTGTTGTAATTAAGTACACACAGTTCGGTAGGGGTTCGTATCGCAAGAGTTAACTGTAAAGTATGCCTGTAATGTATTTGATAAATTACCAATTTTATAACTGATAGAGCTCAAAGTTTCTTTTTTTTGGTAGAGACGTTCGCGCGGATTGTGTGGCCGGACAAATGCCTATAGTTTATTTTCTCGATCTGATGTTAAATAGACTCGGGGGAAAAAATCCACGCCCGGGAGAATGAACCCTGTCAATTTGACCTAGATTTCAGCTTATTGGCCGTCAAGCGCTCTCTCACAACACCACGGTGGCCCTTTTAACGGCCATACGAAATGCTGATTAAACCATTAATCAGACTGCAGACGACATAAAGTTTAGCCGCTCTCTTCACTTTTTTTTAAAAGTCCATTTCTGCATGTCTGGTCTCTGCATTGAATTCCGTTTAACAATTCAACAAAACAAACAAAAGAATAACTTCAGAAATTTGAAACAAAAATATCATTTGTTGATTGTTATAATTGTTCAACGTCTGCGTCTCGGCATCCTATGACCAGAATTCTCTCCCCCTCGTTGCTAAATGCACTTGTGGGTTCAAATTTGGCCTCGTTTTGAAGGCTCGATTTCCAGCTGTTGAATTAATGACGATTGCCGATTGTGTGAATGATGTAAGCCGTCTGCACTAAATCAAGCAGTAATTGCCGCTTGTTGACGTCTGCGTGGGATACCTTCAGCTGGCCGCTTTATGGTCCTGTCATTTAGCGAAGGTTGTCCTAGGGGACGGTGGTGGGGTGGAAATTTGTTGCTGTCAAGCTCAATTATAATATTGACAATGAAGGCCATATTTATTAAGCACAAATATTTATCTACGTATCTACGTAACGTATCTATGTATCTATGCATATATCTATGTATGTAGCCTATGTATGTAGGCTATGTATGTACGTATGTATGTCGTATGTATCTATCTATCTTTCTATCTACTATCGATCTATTCTACATCTTTCTACCTATGTAATTAAGTATCGATATATCTTGTTATCAATCTGTGTCTATGTGTAAAACTATGTGTGCATCTATTTCTTGTCTAATTATATCCCAATGAATTTGTCACTTCGCTGACTTTTGAGTTATAATGATATTATGATATACTAGTATCAATGTATCTTTGATTAAGTTAGTCAATATACAATGTAGGCCTATATATTATTATTTCCATTCAAATATTTCAAACACTTATTTCTTGAAATACCCCAAGACCTACATAACATTGACCTGATAATGAAACAAAATCTTTGACCTACTTTAAGTTTGTTCAAATATAGATCTAGATGTTTACGTGTGAACCTTGACCTATTTAAGTTATATTGTCGCTCACTGTGACCTACATTTTGCCTTTTGTTTATTCATACAATTATTTTTATAATAGTATCAATAGTGTCAGCTGGGATGGTAGGAATGGAGACTGCGCATGAGTGAATAGAAATATAGCAAACACAGAAATGAACCAAAAATGAAAGGTTCAGAGTTCAAAGGTTGATTTAAAATATTGTTTTAAAAATCAGCTTATGACCTTTGCATAAAAATCAACCAATCAGATTAGAGACGCACACCAGGGACATCCCGTTGTTTTATTCTATTTATTTGTTGTCAATGCCGGGCCCACTAACTGTCACGCGACACCCTACGTGTATATTCATCCAAAAATTTGAACAAAAACAACAACAAGACACACATACAAGAAACATTTCAACATCCCCACTTCACCCTACGTCCCCACTTCTCCATACGTCCCCACTTCACCCTACGTCCCCACTTCTCTCTACGTCCCCACTTCTCCATACGTCCCCACTTCTCTCTACGTTCCCACTTCACCCTACGTCCCCACTTCACCCTACGTCCCCACTTCACCCTACGTCCCCACTTCTCCATACGTCCCCACTTCACCCTACGTCCCCACTTCTCTCTACGTCCCCACTTCACCCTACGTCCCCACTTCTCTCTACGTCCCCACTTTACCCTACGTCCCCACTTCTCCATACGTCTCCACTTCTCTCTACGTCCCCACTTCACCCTACGTCCCAACGTCACTCTACGTCGCCACTTCTCCATACGTCCCCACTTCTCTCTACGTCCCCACTTCACCCTACGTCCCCACTTCACCCTACGTCCCCATTTCTACCTACGTCCCCACTTCTCCCTACGTACCCACTTCTCCCTACGTACCCACTTCTCCTTACGTCCCCACTTCCCCCTACGACGCAACTTCACCCTACGTCCCCACTTGACCCTAGGTCCCCACTTCACCCTACGTCCCCACTTCTCCCTACGTCCCCACTTCATCCTACGCTCTTGCATCAACCAGTTCAAGAAGAATCAACAGAGTTTAGTTTCTCAATGTGCCACTTTATTTGTTTACTTTTCCACTAGGTGGCGCGGTGGTTCATTGAACATCCCATAATATGCAGTCTTTAAGAGTTTATATTAAATATTATGTGACATGAATTTACAATGACTCGAGAAATGCCCTTGAAATTTATACACAATCGAATAAGATCTTTGCTATACAAATATTGCTTAAATACAGTATTATACACGTTTGTTTTTATTGTTCAATGTATGCTAGTACTAGTATCTCACTCTACATATATCCACCAAACGTCCCTAGACTCAGACACAGTCTAGTCCCTTGTCCCTAGTCCCTAGACTCAGACACAGTCTAGTCCCTTGTCCCTAGTCCCTAGACTCAGACACAGTCTAGTCCCTTGTCCCTAGACTCAGACACAGTCTAGTCCCTTGTCCATAGACTCAGTCACAGTCTAGTCCCTTGTCCCTAGACTCAGACACAGTCTAGTCCCTTGTCCCTAGACTCAGACACAGTCTAGTCCCTTGTCCCTAGTCCCTAGACTCAGACACAGTCTAGTCCCTTGTCCCTAGACTCAGACACAGTCTAGTCCCTTGTCCCTAGACTCAGACACAGTCTAGTCCCTTGTCCCTAGACACAGACACAGTCTAGTCCCTTGTCCCTAGACTCAGACACAGTCTAGTCCCTTGTCCCTAGACTCAGACACAGTCTAGTCCCTTGTCCCTAGTCCCTAGACTCAGACACAGTCTAGTCCCTTGTCCCTAGTCCCTAGACAGACACAGTCTAGTCCCTTGTCCCTAGTCCCTAGACTCAGACACAGTCTAGTCCCTTGTCCCTAGTCCCTAGACTCAGACACAGTCTAGTCCCTTGTCCCTTGTCCCTAGTCCCTACACTAACGACTATGTATCACTAATCTTCTTCAATTAAACTTAAGTTTAAATTTCTAAAAATTCAAATCTTAACTCTCATGTTTGTGATTTAATTCAACTTTGTATCGGCTACATTTCTCAATAAACCAAGAAACATATTTCTACAAGTATTCACACTCTTCCATCCTTACCGAAACAACAACAACACTTTATGTATGCAGAGGCGAATCCACCTGGTTGGTTGGGGGGGGGGGTACCCCCCCTGACATTTTAGAAATAAAAATATTTCGAAAAAATTGAAGTCAATTGAAGTCATTATGCCAAATTTTGGTAAAAGTTTGTCACGCGAATTTTCACCCCCTACCCCTACAACTCCTGGCCTCGCCCCTGAATGTCTGTATAAATCAATACAACTCCTGGCCTCGCCCCTGAATGTCTGTATAAATCTATACAACTCCTGGCCTCGCCCCTGAATGTCTGTATAAAGCTCTACAACGCTAGATAGTTTGTTGGAGAGTTTGTGTTTGAATTGTATTGACTTGTACACTTTCCTGTTTACACGAACACTTTCACTATTTGATCTGTATGCTGTACAGTCCTAGATGATGGAATCTATTTATTTTACTTCAAGTCTATAGCCATACTGTATGAACTTGAGGCTTGATCACGTGCTGATGACGTAATGTAATCTTTGAGAGCCAGGCAGGCATTTGGTTTCGTCACCTCTACACCCCCGACCCCACCCTCACCCCCCACCACTCCATGATAATTTACAAAAAATATGTTCTGAACCCCATGAATGTTAGCTTTATCAGAAGCGAAGTTTTTTTTGTAAAAACACATAGTCTACACTTTACAATTCTTCCAAATTATTTTATTGGTTTTAAAATACCTTTATAGTTTCTCTCTCTCTCTCAGTATATATATATACACAGATATACTTGTAGCTGCGATATTACATATATACACAGATATACTTGTAGCTGCGATATTACATATATACACAGATATACTTGTAGCTGCGATATTACATATATACACAGATATACTTGTAGCTGCGATATTACATATATACACAGATATACTTGTAGCTGCGATATTACATATATACACAGATATACTTGTAGCTGCGATATTACATATATACACAGATATACTTGTAGCTGCGATATTACATATATACACAGATATACTTGTAGCTGCGATATTACATATATACACAGATATACTTGTAGCTGCGATATTACATATATACACAGATATACTTGTAGCTGCGATATTACATATATACACAGATATACTTGTAGCTGCGATCTGTAAGGAAAGTGTTACTCTGTATTGACTGTCTAAGAATTTTGCTTATCTTGATTGTCAACTCTTCAACCATTTTTCCAATAACAAATTGTATAGTCCTAACAAATGATCAACAGTTATTGTTCGTGGTATAGTTTTACTATTCTCTGATACATGTTTTTATTATTTCACCTTCTGTCTTTTAGAGTCTCTTCTTCTTTCTTTTACTCCAGGTCTATATTTTTGTTTACATGCTAATCCTCTATTCTTTCACTCATCTCTTCTTCCTGCCTCCACACACACACACACACATACACACACACACATGCACACACATACATACACACACACATACATTAACACACATACATACACACATACATACATACACACATACATACACACACACATACACACATACACACACACATACACACACACACACATACACACACACACACATACACACACACACACATACACATACACACACACACACATACATACATACATACATACACACTCATACACATACACACATACACACATACACACTCATACACATACACACATACACACATACACACTCATACACATACACACATACACACATACACACTCATACACATACACACACACACACATACATACATACACATACACACATACACACATACACACATACACACATACACACATACACATACACACACACACACACACATACACTCATACACATACACACACACACATACATACATACACATACACACATACACACACACATACACACATACACACATACACATACACACATACACACATACACACACACACACACATACACACACACATACACACACACATACACATCACACACATACACATCACACACATACACACACACACACATACACACACACATACACATCACACACATACACACACACACACATTCACACACACACACATACACATCACACACATACACATCACACACATACACTTCACATCCTTTTAACCCTCCAGATAACTTTATGAAAACTCTTTTCTCGTGGTCACGTGACGCTCGACCAAGTAATTACAACCTCCCCCCTCCTTCCCGATCGATTCCACAAAGTCGAGTGCCGTTGTGACATTTAGTGACATATTGTGACATACAGTGACATATGGTGACATACAGTGACATTGGTCGAAACGCCTAGCCAGTAAATGGAAGTTTGTTGTGTTTCTGGCAGTACAAAGCTTGGCTAGTACACAAGCTCGAAATCAGATATGAGGCAACTCATCCCGAAGTTTCAATACCCAGTGTTATATAATGCCCAACATCTCTATGCCCATCACCTCAATGCCCAACGTCTCAGAGCCCAATACGCTGACACAGTCCTCATTGTTCTGTTTCCAGGTAAACTCCTACGTGCGTATTGTTGTCTGTGTATTGTTGTCTGTGTGTGGTTGTCTGTGTATTGTTGTCTGTGTGTGGTTGTCTGTGTGTTGTTGTCTGTGTGTGGTTGTCTGTGTGTTTTTGTCTGTGTGTGGTTGTCTGTGTGTTGTTGTCTGTGTGTGGTTGTCTGTGTATTGTTGTCTGTGCGTGGTTGTCTGTGTATTGTTTTCTGTGTATTGTTGTCTGTGTATTGTTGTCTGTGTGTGGTTGTCTGTGTATTGTTGTCTGTGTATTGTTGTCTGTGTGTGGTTGTCTGTGTATTGTTGTCTGTGTGTGGTTGTCTGTGTATTGTTGTCTGTGTGTGGTTGTTTGTGTATTGTTGTCTGTGTGTGGTTGTCATGGCGAGTTTTGTTTTATTTAATTGTTACAAAGTAAGCTCAAACTGTTCATTTAGTGACGCAACAACAGCAGAAAATAAAATACAGCAACAATAGAACAAAGATAAACTTGTATGGGAAAATGGAAGCATATTGATGGCTGGGCACCGGGTGCCAAAATATACCAGAAAGTGCTGTCGTTGAGCTGGATAATTCTTATGAATGTCTTATTGTGTTTTTGTCATCGCATTTTCTATTTACTGTGTCAATAATTATGTTATGGAGGGTGTAATAAAATTGTTAGGAGCCACCCACGCTACACAAAACAAATTATATGTTTGTATTGAATTATTTTATTTCATCTCTCACCATTAATTGATCAGTTGGGTAAAAAGGAAAATATATCCTATTACAGCAATGTGTTTGAGCGAATATAGCTAAGGGAGTCGACAGCACGTGGCGTGGTTCTTGCTGTTGTACCAGTATAAATAAATAAATGATACATATCGAACGGCAAAAGCGAAATCGAAAAACTTCCAAAATGAGTACAGAAATTGAATACGTCAAAATATCAACATATATAATTGCCGTGAGTTTGTTTGTTTGTTTATATTATATTTATTTATATATATATATATATATATATATGTTTGTTCGCTATAGGCACATAAGCCGTTTGACTAATCGGGACAAAAATTAAATGTATAAATCAGAAACGTACTTCAAAAGATAATTTTATTTTATGACTTATAATCATGAATGTGTTAATTTAAAACATTCAAAATGTTAGATCCAGCCATGCAAATTAAATATAACCGTAGGCCTACATAGCAAATGGCCATTTCCGTTCATTTACTATATTGAACGCGAGATTCACTATGTTGAACGCGAGGGTCTTATCGGGTTTTCCCAATTCTGCTGCTATTTTTTTTAATGTGGCGAGACCTTTTTTAAAAGTTACGCACCGCAATTTGGCTTGCAGAGTTGAATGGTGTACTTTTTAAAAATACTAGCGTATGACATAATGACTATCAAATCATTTCTTTTTTCATTATAGATGTTTGCATTATCCTTTTAAGTAAAAGTAACCAAATGTTTGAATTATTTAATGGATTCACGTCGCTATTGAGAATATCCTTTAATAGGCTACATTCTACACTCTATACATTAAATGATACGAATTATAAAGTGCAAGTAATGAATGATTACTTTTAAATACAATTTTTATGCCTGTGCTAGGGTCAGGGCAACTGGACACAATATAGAAGAACAAAAGCTAAATACCGAAAGAAACATTCTCAATACTGTTTTATTGATACAATAAGCAAGAACAAAAATTAAATACCGAAAAAAATCGTTCTCACTTTAGTTTTTATAGGGCGTTTGCAATCACGTGACAAAAAGCACGTGATTTGTGTTTACTTTGCGTAGTAGTGGTGTACAAACAAAGATGGCCGCTGTATTAATTATTAGGCCTAATTATAATATCAATAAAATCAATTCAATTGCAACACTTACCGGTCGGATAGGAAGATAATCAAATGGGCGTAAAATGTTGAAAATCGTTGAAGATTATATACGACTATTTACCTCCTAATTTGTGAGTAGGATAGCCAATATTCAGATGTGAATTTAACATGATGAAGAACATCTTCACCACGTTACGTATGTACCTCAAGTGGGTTCTATATTTACACAAATACGTCACTAAATTTACACAAAAAAATTAAGCTCCGCCCACTGAAAACGCTCTATTGTATTGAAATATTATTTTCAACGTAGACTAAAGTTTTTTTTTATTTTTTACCTTTTTATTGTTTAGTATTTGTGTTCTTTTTCCTTTTAGAGAGTATATTATACTTAATTTAATATTATTTATAACAAGTCAACACAACTGTTCGCTACCAGAAAGCTTGACAGCAACAATTCTTATGCATATGCCAGGGTCAGGGCGACCAAATTAAAAAGTCTATTAGAAAACCCGGACGAGTCTTTCGGCTCTTGTGTCCAGGGCGTAACGTTTAGGATTGAGTGATCTCGTCCGGGCTCCAGCCACCCCACGACACGCCGAAGGCGTGGCGGGGCGTGCAACAGGGAAGGTTCCCTCAGGCCGGCGACCGTTTACTGCGGTTCCCCTAAGGATCATTATCGTGATGGCTCGCCCGTATACCTGCACTGTCACCCGGTAGCGCAAATCCTATACTATAAGTACAGGCATCAAGGCACCGGGTGGTTCTCGAGACGGGAATGCAACGTCCATTGCTCCCTCTCACCGAGGCCCCGTGTCTTCTCGGCAGTGCAATGGATCTCGGACCCGCTGCGGGGGCTGTCCCCCACGCGTTCGCCCGCCGGTGTATTCTTAATGGGAATGTATCGGCTGTTTACACACTACGCTAGTCTTTGAGGCCCTTGGGTACAGTTACAGTAGTGGGTCAGAGCGATCAGAAACAAGTAAAGAGAACAAAGACTAAATACCGAACAGAAACGTTCTCATTCCAGTTTTTATTGTATATATACATACATATACATATATATATATATATATAATTGTATATTTAATTGCATATTTTTTATTTATCTCTTAACAATATCCATTGTAATCAATCGTTTCTCCGTCATTTTGACGGGCATAACCACTAGTTTCTTTTATAAAATCTGATTTGTTCAATGCTGTATAAATTCTAAACGACGCATCGCTACATGAGTCTCCCAACACACATAAATGAACACATTACAATGTACTTCAAATGATGCGCCACTAATGTGGGTGCACCTTTAAAAACTCATATAATCTCTCCATTATTTATTCTATTATATATACCAGCGCTGTCTGATGTTTATTTATTGAAGTTATAATTTATGAAACGTTGATAACATGCGTCGTGGACATGTTGGACATTCATGGAAAATGTGTTTTTTTTCCCCCTTATTTTAACAACAGTCGAGGCTAAGCACATTTTATTTGTTATAATAAAAATTAAATAAATCTATAAATGTGTAAATCTATAAATGTATAAAGGTATACATCTATCAAGGTATACATCTATAAATTTATTAATGTATATGCTAAGAGTAAGAGGCATAGAGATATATATATATAGAGAGAGAGAGAAAGATAGATAGAGAGAGAGAGAGAAAAAAAAAACAGGGTATGCAGAAAGAAAAAAAATATTGACAGAAAGAAAAAAAGAAAAAAAGAGCGATAGAAGCATATTAATCTTTTGATGTTTTATTCTTTCAGGTGATGCCATAGAAATAAATTTGAACAGACGACTTACTGCCGAGAAGGTAAGAACTTATTTTTGTTAAATTATAACCGCGGTCTCCATGACAACAGACAATATTGAAATACCCATGCTATGGTTTTCTTGTTGTTCAGTCGTATGACGTCACGTGATGTCATATAGTGCCCTGGGTTGACAAGTAGCAACAGGGACTTTAACGAAACAAACTTTGATTGTAGTCAGCAGGAGTACACTGTGTAAATCCTTAGTTGTTCAAACTGGGTCACTTGTATGGCAAAGAGCAATCAATACTTTCTTTGGTTAAGTTTCTGAGATGAGTAAATAACCCTTACTATGTTGGGAATGTTGGGACATGACATTAGGATGGTTTACTCAGGACAATAGGATGGTTTACACATGACAATAGGATGGTTTACACATGACAATAGGATGGTTTACACATGACAATATGATGGTTTACACATGACAATAGGATGGTTTACACATGACAATAGGATGGTTTACACATGACAATATGATGGTTTACACATGACAATAGGATGGTTTACACATGACAATATGATGGTTTACACATGACAATAGGATGGTTTACACATGACAATAGGATGGTTTACACATGACAATATGATGGTTTACACATGACAATAGGATGGTTTACACATGACAATAGGATAATTTACACATGACAATAGGATGGTTTACACATGACAATAGGATGGTTTACACATGACAATAGGATGGTTTACACATGACAATAGGATGGTTTACACATGACAATAGGATGGTTTACACATGACAATATGATGGTTTACACATGACAATAGGATGGTTTACACATGACAATAGGATGGTTTACACATGACAATATGATGGTTTACACATGACAATAGGATGGTTTACACATGACAATAGGATAATTTACACATGACAATAGGATGGTTTACACATGACAATAGGATGGTTTACACATGACAATAGGATGGTTTACACATGACAATAGGATAATTTACACATGACAATAGGATGGTTTACACATGACATTAGGATGGTTTACACATGACAATAGGATAATTTACACATGACAATAGGATGGTTTACACATGACAATAGGATAATTTACACATGACAATAGGATGGTTTACACATGACAATAGGATGGTTTACACATGACAATAGGATGGTTTACACATGACAATAGGATGGTTTACACATGACAATATGATGGTTTACACATGACAATAGGATGGTTTACACATGACAATATGATGGTTTACACATGACAATAGGATGGTTTACACATGACAATAGGATGGTTTACACATGACAATATGATGGTTTACACATGACAATAGGATGGTTTACACATGACAATAGGATAATTTACACATGACAATAGGATGGTTTACACATGACAATAGGATGGTTTACACATGACAATAGGATAATTTACACATGACAATAGGATGGTTTACACATGACAATAGGATAATTTACACATGACAATAGGATGGTTTACACATGACATTAGGATGGTTTACACATGACAATAGGATAATTTACACATGACAATAGGATGGTTTACACATGACAATAGGATAATTTACACATGACAATAGGATGGTTTACACATGACAATATGATGCTTTTACACATGACAATAGGATAATTTACACTGGTGAAAAGTAGCTTAAAACACATGCATATACAGCGACAATATATTCACTTATTATGACAATATTTTCACGTATAATGACATACATTCACTTATAATGACAATACATTCACTTATAATGACACTACATTCACTTATAATGACAATAAATTCACTTATAATGACACTACATTCACTTATAATGACAATACATTCACTTATAATGACACTACATTCACTTATAATGACAATACATTCACTTATAAAGACAATACATTCTTATAATGACAATAAATTCACTTACATTAATGCGCTCTGAGCTTACAGTATGTTTGTTGGCAGCGCTATACAAATGTCATCATTATTATTATTATTATTATTACTTATAATGACAATATATTCACTTATAATGACAATATATTCACTTATAATGACAATACATTCACTTATAATGACAATACATTCACTTATAACGACAATACATTCCCTTATAATGACAATACATTCCCTTATAATGACAATATATTCACTTATAATGACAATATATTCACTTATAATAAAAATACATTCACTTATAATGACAATACATTCCCTTATAATGACAATATATTCACTTATAATGACAATATATTCACTTATAATAAAAATACATTCACTTATAATGACAATACATTCACATCTAATGACAATATATTCACTTATAATGACAATACATTCACTTATAATGACAAAACATTCACTTATAATGACAATATATTCACTTATAATGACAATATATTCACTTATAATGACAATATATTCACTTATAATGACAATACATTCACTTATAATGACAATACATTCACTTATAATAAAAATACATTCACTTATAATGACAATACATTCACATCTAATGACAATATATTCACTTATAATGACAATACATTCACTTATAATGACAAAACATTCACTTATAATGACAATATATACACTTATAATGACAATACATTCACTTATAATGACAATACATTCACTTATAATGACAAAACATTCACTTATAATGACAATATATTCACTTATAATGACAATACATTCACTTATAATGACAAAACATTCACTTTTAATGACAATATATTCACTTTTAATGACAATATATTCACTTATAATGACAATACATTCACTTATAATGACAATCCATTCACTTATAATGACAATTTGCGGCACGGTCGCCGAGCCGCGTTCGGCTTGCGTACCGAAGGTCCTAGGTTCGAATCCTGGTGAAGGATGGGATTTGTGATATCTGTCTCGGGTAGTGATGGCTAGCGGCAGTGGTGATTTTCGTTCTTTTTTTAAAATAAATCTGTAATTTTAATTGATGCCTGACGTAAATAGTGATGTATGACGTAAATAGTGATGTCTGACGTGAATAGTGATGTATGACGTAAATAGTGATGTATGACGTGAATAGTGATGCCTGCCGTAAATAGTGATGTCTGCCGTAAATAGTGATCTATGACGTGAATAGTGGTGTCTGACGTAAATTGTGATATCTGACGTAAATAGTGATATATGACGTAAATAGTGATGTCTGACGTGAATAGTGATGTCTGACGTAAATAGTGATGTCTGACGTAAATAGTGATGTCCTGACGTATATAGTGATGTCTGACGTGAAAAGTGATGTCTGACGTAAATAGTGATGTATGACGGGAAAAGTGATAATAGTGATGTATGACGTGAATATTGATGTCTGACGTTAATAGTGATGTATGACGTGAATAGTCATGTTGGACCTGAATAGTGATGTCTGACGTGAATAGTGATGTCTGCTGTAAATAGTGATGAATGACGTGAATAGTAATGTATGACGTGATAGTGATGTATGACGTAAAAAGGGATGTCTGACCTGAATAGTCATGGTGATGTCTGACGTGAATAGTTATGTCTGACGTGAATAGTGATGTCTGACGTGAATAGTCATGGTGATGTCTGACGTGAATAGTTATGTATGACGTGAATAGTGATGTCTGGCGTAAATAGTGATGTCTGACGTGAATAATGATGTCTGACGTAAATAGTGATGTCTGACGTGAAAAGTGATGTCTGACGTGAAAAGCGATGTCTGACGTAAATAGTGATGTATGACGTGAATAGTGATTTCTGACGTAAATAGTGATGTATGACGTGAATAGTGATGTATGACGTGAATGGTGATGTCTGACGTGATTAGTGATGTCTGACGTAAATAGTGATGTATGACTTGAATAGTGATGTCTGGCGTGAATAGTGATGTCTGACGTGAATAGTCATGTTGATAACTGACGTGAATAGTGATGTATGACGTGAACAGTGATGTCTGTCGTGAATAGTGATGTCTGACAAAAATAGTGATGTATGACGTGAATAGTGATGTCTGACGTGAATAGTGATGTCTCACGTAAATAGTGATGTCTTACATGAATAGTGATGTATGACGTCAATAGTGATGTCTGATAGGAATAGTCATGGTGATGTATGACGTGAATAGTGATATCCTACGTGAATAGTGATGTCTGACATGAATAATGATGTCTTACGTGAATAGTGATGTCTGACGTAAATAGTGATGTATGACGTGAATAGTGATGTCTGACGTGAATAGTGATGTCCGACGTGAATAGTCATGGTGATGTCTGACGTGAATAGTTATGTATGATGTGAATAGTGATGTCTGAAGTAAATAGTAATGTATGACGTGAATAGTGATGTCTGACGTAAATAGTGATGTATGACGTGAATAGTGATTTAAGACGTGAATAGTGATGTCTGACGTGAATCGTGATGTCTGACGTGAATAGTGATGTCGACGTAAATAGTGATGTCTGACGTAAATAGTGATGGTGTTGTCTGGCGTTCTAAGAAATTAAAAACTTCACGCCAACATCTTTACTAGTTTATCCTTGAACTAAATAGACTTAAACTACTGAAGTAGCTATACATTGTGTATTTACCCCCTCCCCCACTTCACTGCCTCCATTTACCAGTTGTTTATATTTCGCAACATTTTGCACCCCCCCTTTTTTTTTCCCTACTCAACGATTATGTCGATTTGTAAGCTGAATACCTGGACATTGAATTTGCATGAAAACAACCTGGAGATGATGTCTGACCTGGATGGTTATGTCTGAAGTGACGTCTTACGTTTTTAGAGACTAACGTCCTATAATGCAGGTGTATAATTTATGACTTGGATGTGATGTCTTACGCTCTTGATGTCTGACGTTGGTGATGTAACACTAATTTAAAACACTAATTATAACACAAATTTATAGCACTAATTTATAACACTAATTTATAACACTAATTTATAACACTAATTTATAACACTAATTTATAACACTTATTTATAACACTAATCAGGATTCAATTGAATTTAAAAAATGTCACTCCACAATTTCTTGCATATTTTTATTTCATATAATATTCTTTTCTATTTTTGAATTTCAAATTATTTTTCTCTGGTCTTCATTATGGCTATGCCTATGATTATAGAGATCATAATACTTGATGAGTTCAATGCGATGACGCATTGATTTAGCTTTATGTCGGTGCATTGAGGTCACTAAACTATGACGTCAGTAAAGAAAAAGTCACACTGACATTATTGGTTGTATAAGATAGCTTGGATGCAAATGAGTTTAAGCTATAACAGCATGTGTTAATGTAGAGAGACTAGCCAGCATGACGTGTTAATGTAGAGAGACTAGCTAGCATGTGTTAATGTAGAGAGATTAGCCAGCATGTGTTAATGTAGAGAGACTAGCCAGCATGTGTTAGTGTAGAGAGACTAGCCAGCATGTGTTAATGCCTTTTTGAGGGTCTTCAGTGTGCCATTGAAAATTGCTCGGCATGCAAGTCTGGCACGCTTGCCGTATGTTGCCGACACCTTGGCTATACACTCTTTAACAGCGTGGTTCATTAATATATCAAAAAGGGTTAGAGATTGAGAGAGAGAGGAGAGAGAGAGAGTGTGAAAGTTGTAGGCCTACATTTCCTCCTCACAAAACTATATTCTAATAATATATTACAGAGCTCATGACATTATTTCCCAATCATAATTCTGTTCTGGCAAACAAAAGATAAACTGCCAGATTTAACTAAAACAACAACAAGAAAACCATTATACGAGTTCAAATTAAAAATATCTTTTCTGACACTGGAAGTCAGTTGCCGTCTTCTGCCTTCTAATAGGGCGTTTGCAATCACGTGACAAAAAGCACATGATTTGTGTTTACTTTCTGTAATGGTGTACAAGTAATAATGGCCGCTGTATTAATAAAGTTTCATATAGGCTCGAGCTTTTTTTAAATGATGTGTTGTGTTTTAAGTCTTATTAAGATTTAAGCTGTATTATGTATGTTAAATAAAATAGGCTATTTTATTATTATCATAGACATAGATCAGAGACGATGTGAGCCTAATAGTGACTTGACTAGATAGCCTATTCACCAACATTATCACTAGACATCGTAGCCTAGCCTACGAAACATTAAAAGTGTAGGCCTATAAAGTGAAATTGAAAGTGTAAATAGGTCTAGCCGGCCCTAGCCTAATCACATTAATCAATTAAGCTACAGTACTACTATTTACCTCATTATTTTTTAGTAGGATAGCCAATATTCAGATGTGAATTTTGCATGATAAAGAAGTACTTCACTTTCACCACGTTACATTTGTACCTCAAGTGGGTTCTTATATTTACACAAATACGTCACTAAAAATAGAGTAAAAACCTAAGCCACGCCCACTGAGAACGCTCTATTGCCTGATATTATTTAAACATCTTTATTAGACACACCCACAACTAATTCCCTTTTATTTGATCTAAGTACATTTGTTCTTATTGTTAGAAATGTTTAAGAAAAGTTTATGAATTTGTAAAAAATTTAGAGTAAGAAATCTGAAAAGCTACATAGAATTCTGGAGGCCATTTCTACAAGCAAATGCCAACGTCTTATGACGTCTGCAGATTGTAAGAAAGTTTCAGGGAATCAAGATGTATAGAGAATAGGCAGTACGATGTATGTCTGTGTGTGGTGGGTAGGGGGTGGGGGCTTAATAGTAAACTGATGTAGATCTATGGAGGTTGGATGAATTGAGAAATTATCAAATAGCATTTACATGTTTATCTTATTGAAATTATCAAATAGCATTTACATGTTTATCTTATTGATTTCACGCATCAATAAGACAAGAACAAATTGTCTCTTCTGCTATTTATAAATATTTATCTATCTGTGTATCTATCGTTTATAAATCTTTCTATCAATCAATCTATCATATAGGTCTATCACCTATCTATTTATCTATTTATTTATCTTTGCCTGAACAAATCAGGAAAACCAGTAACTTAACATCCTTTAAAACATTAATAAAAATGCAAGACTAGACTCGGACCACGGATTAGCGTAGGACGCAATAATCTTCTCTATAGAAGGCGTGTCTGTAATATATATGTATCTATCCTATATCGTCTATCTATCTGTCTATCTATTTAACTATTTATCTATCTATCATGTAGCTTCTATCTATCTATTCGTCTATCTATCTATCTATCTACCAATCTATCTGACTATCTATCTATATATATATCTCACCAGACATTTTCGCCTATTGACTATTGGCAATGCTTACTTCGTTTCTTTAACATAATTTTTTACGCTATCGCTTACCCGGCCATCTCCCGTTCAATTTAAATATACCATACATATTTTGTCAACAAAAACATATTTATATATTATAATTTCAATGTCTTTCAATTGGACAATAAAAACTGTCCAAGACGATACGGCGTACACACTGTCCTAATGACATAGTTGTCATGGCAACAACTGCTTCAATATTTCTGTGATATCACTGACATATGAAAAAGGCTGCAAAATGAAACTCTTTAACTATAAACAACAATAACTTTTATTTGCTACATAGAACATAAGTACAATAAAAGAATTCAATAATAATATAATAATAGCAAGCTCGAAATATATATTATGGCATCTGTCTTGGGACTATGGCATAATCCCCCTTTGTAACTGGAGGCCACGTATAGCCTTGGCCAGGGGTCGGGAACCTTTTTGTCTGAGAGAG